>CM019176.2:24617995-24983751 GCA_009739505.2 Apolygus lucorum
TTCTTTGAAACTTCTCCCATAAACTCGCTATTGCGGTTGAAATCATAAAGTGAATACAAGGATTCAACTAGTTCAAAAAATCACTAAAAAGAACTACTTCTTTGAAACTTCGGTTAATCACTCTTGCTGCACGAATGGGACTGAGTTAGAATACAAAATCATACAGAGCTACAACAGAATAACAAAAGTAACTCGTCTTTCCTTCCCCCATGCAACGTAGCCGAGTTCAACGCTGCTAAATCGAATGCACTGTTGTACATTCACTGATATGGAAGATAACCATAGTGTGCTTCTCGAAAAAGCATCCATAAATTTAGAGAATTTTAGGAAGATGGACATTTTAAACGTCGCGCCAATCTGTATATGGGGACAGCCATGTTACGGACGTATCTGGCTTCCTAACCTATATATATATATATAATATCAGGCTGAAGTTCTTGCAATTAGGGTCTGCGCTGGGGAAAGTCTGCAGAGGGAAACACTGAGGTGTACACGTCCCCATTCTCTTGGACAGCCAGGCTGCAATCAAGCCTTAGCCGCTTTCTCCATTTACTCAAGGTAGTGTGGGACTGCTTCCAAACCCTCTGCTCGCTGTCGCCGCACACACAGAGTCTCTCTGGGTGGGTGGCAGGACACAGCAGATTAATGGGAAATGAGAAAGCAGATGCGCTGGCCAGCAGGGGCTCACTAACTCGTACATTGGTCCTGAGCCAGCTTGCATTCCCAATCTTCCTGTAGGGCGACCTTAAACTTTGGTGGTTCACAATGAACCACTAGTAGATGTTCAAACCTCAGAGGGCCCGTTTACCTTAGAGGGCCGTTTACAAAGTAAAACGCATGTGGCCAAACCAAACCCCAGCACCACTGAAGTCAGGTTAGTGGGTGGCCTGTTAACAGGCTTCACTCCACTCTGATTCCATCTCAACTGCATTGGGTAAGCCAAAACAACCCCCTGCAGGCTCTGTGAAGAGGCTGAAGAAAAAGCCTCCCCATACTATTCGATTGCAAAATGCTATCAAATCGCAGGTTTAACTTCCTCAGGTCACCCCACCCCCTGGAGGCTTTTCTCAGCACAAATCTAGCCAAATCGCTACTGGCCCTTACCAAAAGGCTAGGACTCTTTGACCAGGAACAGAATCCACGGAGTAGCACAATAAGCCATCAGGCTTCAGTGCTTTGGGCTCCCTCACCCTGATCCGGGGATTCAGCTACAATCTACAATCTTCCTAACCAATCTGACTTCATAGGAAGTACAGATCCCTTACGACAGAAGTGCTTTCTCTGGAAGCATGAAAGAAATTAGCTTATGTGGTCAACACAGGAGTGCGCGACTGAGGGAAAAACGCAGACACGAAAGTAACCTATAGAAGCAATTTTACTCACTCTTTTTTACAATTCGATTCTACCTGTTAGTTTATCAATCATTATTAGTCTTCATTTTCTCTTATTTAGTTTCTATATTAATTTCATTATTTGAATCACATTTGAGTTTTGTGTGGATCGTTTCACGTGGCGCCTACTCTACCTGTCGATATTCTTTGATACTATTTGCTGAGATACTTCTTTTATGCTTCGCCAGAGCACAGCAGTGTGAATTCGGTCAGTTTTCACAGTGTTTTTTTGACAGAGGCTCCACTTGTTAAGGGATTTTTTTTCTAGGGTCGTTTTTTCCCCTTGGGTATTCCCGGTGTTAAAAGTCATTCTAGGTTATTATAGGATTTGACTTGAAATTCCAGAATCTAAAATTTAGGCAAATTCCCCATTGGAGTCTTGAAGGAGTGAAAATGATTACTCATTTAATTATTGTCATATCATCTGTATTATTTTTTAAATGATTACTCATTAACACGTTGAACGCGGGAAAAAAACGCGTTGGTCCCCTGTGGGGGAGAAATTTTTTTCTTCGCTAAACGCTATAGCAGCAACATATATTAAAAGTATATTTTTTCAAAAATTTTGACATCAAAAAGTTGAGAATTCTGAGAATTTATTCTCGGCGTCACCGTGACGCGGCCAGCGGCAGTGTAAAGTTGCTCCAGTTTGAATGGGAAATCAACCCCTATGTGAGTGGGTTGGCCCGTCCACTGGACGCGAATTCTGGCGGCCTTTGCAGGGAGAAAGGTTGATAGTGCATAGAAATAGGTAGGAATCAATCATGTACGACAATATAATACCTGGGAAGAGAACGAGTCTTCTCTTTTTTGGGAGCTTTGTAGAGTTGTCTGGCAAAGATTCAAAACAGAAAAAAACCAAGTCAAACACAAAAAAAATCGGAGTCGAACCACACTGGGTCTTTTTTACGATAACGAACTGAAAGTAATAAACTTAAGAGAGGGTTGAGCTGATTATTGACACAACCAACAATTAAACAATGTCGATCAACCTTAAAAAGAGTGAATCATTCCGTAAAAATGAATGAAAAATGTGAAAACAACGAAATTACGAGGAGCGCACGAAGATAAGGTGTCACTTTGATAACTGCTCAATTACCTTCAACCTCGACCGATTCAGCTCCGGATTGAACCGTTCGACTCATAATAGTGTGGTAAACCCCACAATTTAGCATGTGTGTTGTGTTAATGGTTACGAGTTGTTGATTCTAAAAAGTGGTTGTTGAGCTTGTGAAGTCGGTCTAAAATATACCTGACTAATTGTTACGTGTTTGTTGCTGTTTTTACAACTGGGGGCCCGTCTAAAGTTTCAAGGAAGAAGAGAGTACATCATGCCCCAAACACGAGCAAGTGCACGTTGTAATCGGCCAACCACAACTCATTCTCGTTCTTCATCTGCCATTTCAGACTCTGTCCGTCCTGTCAGAGCTCCTACACTGACCCAACGAGTTACAACTATGGAAAATCTTCTTGAAGGTATCCATCAACAGCTGTCTCGAATAAGTCAACCTCAGTGTTCCCAACAAAATGAGTCCTCTCATGACAGACAATGCCCTGAACTACAAAGAGAAGAACATGAGCCACGTCGTGACCTTCTCGCACATGAAGGGAGCCTGATGCCCTATGACGGAAAGTTGTCTTGGGAGGAATACATGGTCCATTTAGAGGTAACGTCTGAAGCTAATGAATGGACGGATGCAAGGAAAGGTAAGAAGCTAGCAAGTATGTTGACAGGACCAGCTCTAACTGTCCTAACCGATATGCCAGCAGGTGTGAGAACTAATTACACTCATTTAGTTCAAGCCCTATCCAGTAGATTTGGACAGCGGAATCAAGCGTTCAAACTGCAAATTGGCATTAGAAGATAAACGTCAAGGGGAAAATGAAGAACTTGCTGATTTAGCTACCGAAATTGAGAGATTAGTCCGAGGGGCCATTTCCTGAAGAGACCAAGGGTTATAGAGATAGGGCAGGAGTGCGAGCGTTCATTCAGGCAATAAAGACCCAAGATCTAAGCCGTACTCTGACAATGGCAACCCCTTTAACCGTCAAGGAAGCACTTGCCAAGGCTCAAATGGTTGAAGGTTTAAAACCTCGTAGTGTGTCAACTGCAAAACCATCATTGGAGCAAGTTAGGTGCTGGGGATGTAACGCCACTGGTCATATTCGCGCAAGATGCCCCCATGAACCAAAAGTTAATGCAGTTAATATTCCGGAAAACTGAATCAGCTAAGGCAGAGGACCATGCCTCAGCCCAGAACGTTAGAAGCGGTCCAACCTTATTTATCAATGCTACTAGAACGGGAAGAGAGGCTCTGTTTGTAGATATCCATTTGAATGGTAAATCGTGTTCATTTTGTGGTTGACACAGGTGCAAACCGTGTCAATTGTGAGACCTGATATAGTCAAACATTCAATCTCTGCTCTTTACCATCTTCCTATACAGATCTACATACAGCTGGTGAAGGGAAAATCAAGGTTTTAGGAGAATGTCGGATGGAAGCAAGGATTGGGAGGAAATTTGTGACTCACAATTTCCTCGTAGTAAGCATAAGGGACAAAAGGAATTTTGGGATTGGATGTGCTGGAGAAACTACAGGCACAACTGAACATTCCCAAAGCCGTCATGGTTGTAGGTGAAGAATCAATTGCTTTGAAAAAAACGATGGCAATGCTTTGAGAGAGTGCTCCAAGCATCCATCAATGGTCATGAGACCCAATGGATTCAAAAAGCACTTGAAACTTCAGCGCTGAAAGAGGGGACCAAAGACTATGATTTCGCAAAAGCCGTATTTTTTAAATACAAGCACATTTTTGCTGATGCAGGGCAATATCTCGGCAGAACGAATGTAGTAGAACACGCAATGACACTGGTAATACTTGCCCAATCAAACAGGCACCAAGGCGAATTCCTTTTGCGCAACTAAAGGAGGTGGACAAGATGCTACAGGACATGATTGAACAAGATGTGATAGAACCATCCAAAGTCCTTGGGCTTCGCCAATCGTACCTGGTACCGAAAAAGGATGGAACGACACGTTTTTGTATCGATTATAGAAAACTCAATGCTGTCACAAAGAAGGATTCATACGCATTACCATGTGTCCAAGGTCTACTTGATACTCTAGGGGGCTCCAGTTGGTTCTGCACACTGGATCTTCGCAGTGGATACTGGCAAGTGGCGTTGAAGGAGGAAGATAGGGAGAAAACTGCATTCACGTTGTATCAAAAGGGTCTATGGCAGTTTAAAGTGTTACCCTTTGGACTTTGCAATGCTCCTGCAACTTTCCAACGCTTGATGGAAATCGTTATACCAACAGATCTAGCATTGGTCTATCTTGACGACATCATTGTCTATGGATCAGGTTTTGACGAAGTCCTCAAGAAACTTGATCTGGTATTGGAACGGTTGGCAAATGCAGGGCTTCAAATACGACCCAACAAATGCAATTTCTTTGCCAGAGAAACGAATTACCTTGGGCACATCATCTCGGGAGAAGGCATTCGTACTGACCCAATAAAACAAAGGCGGTGAAAGAATGGCCGATGCCTGTAGACAAAAGCAAGTACGTTCCTTCTTGGGTATGTGTTCCTACTACAGGCGGTTTGTAAAAGGAATTTTCGGAAATTGCTCGCCCTCTCTACCGTTTGACTGAAGCCTACACTCCATTTGTTTGGACAAATGCCTGCCAAGAAAGCTTCACAACGTTGAAAACAGCTATGATCACAGCCCCAGTTTTAACGTACCCCGATTTACAAAAACCATTCATCCTCGACTGTGATGCCAGCGCCCATACGATTGGGGCCGTTTTGTCACAAGAAGTTGATGGTTTAGAAAAGGTAGTGGCTTATTTCAGTAAAGCATTGAGCAAATCAGAACAAAACTACTGCGCAACAAGAAGAGAACTTTTGGCAGCTGTATGTAGTGTGGGGCAATTCCATCAATACCTTTATGGAACTCATTTTACGCTGAGGACTGACCACGCTGCTCTGACTTGGCTTACCACTCTTCGCAACCCAGAAGGCCAATTAGCAAGATGGTTGGAGACTCTACAGACCTACGACTGTACGATTATCCATAGAGCAGGAAAGAGGCATGCTAATGCCGATGGGTTATCACGGAGGCCCTGTGAAAAAGCTTGTAAGTACTGCAACAAGCGAGAGGAAGTTGAAAATGAAGTCAGTGCCCTACAGTTTTGCCCTCCCACCAGTAGAAATCAATCTCAAGCCCATGACGTAAACATCAAAGCTACTATTGAGTTAATACGGAGTGGAAGGAAGCCAGCACCTTCAGAAATAGCGAGGTTTAAACCCTTTTGTCCGTCAGCTCATGGCTCGTTGGGAATCTCTTGACGTAATTGATGATCAATTGTACCACAAATGGGAAGACTCAAGCGGAGGATTTCGAATGCAATGGGTAGTACCTCCAGCTTGATGTTGACACGTCTTGACCGAATGCCACAGCAGTCCCAGTGGTGGACACTTTGGGTTTGGAAAACATTGGCTAAAGTGAGGTTGACCTACTTCTGGCCAGGAATTACCAATGATGTCAAAGCTTGGTGTAAAATCTGCGAGCAATGCCAGAAAACCAAAGGTCCAAGTAGACGATTTCCAGCACCACTCCAACAAACTACAGTAGGGGGGCCTTTTGAACGGATGGGCTTGGATATTCTTGGCCCTTTTCCCGTATCCACGAGAGGAAACCGTTATGTACTAGTTGCTGTGGACTACTTCACCAAATGGCCTGAGGCGATAGCAGTTCCTAACCAAGAGGCACATACGGTAGCATCTGCTCTAGTGGAGCATGTTTTCAGCCGGAATGGTGTGCCATGGGAAATCCACACTGATCAGGGCCGGAATTTCGAAGCAAAGCTCATGGAGGAGGTTACCACTATTTTGGGAGCCCGAAGGACCCGAACTACTCCTCTTCATCCTCAGTCTGCAGGATTGGTGGAAAGAATGAACCGTTCCATCACCAAGTTCCTAGCAATGTTTGTGGATGAACACCAAGCAAACTGGGATGACAAACTTCCGCTTTTTCTTCTGGCATATCGGTCCGCTCCCCATGCTACCACTGGTTACTCGCCCGCACAACTTCTCTTTGGAAGGGACCTACACCTTCCAGATACCCTTGTGAGACCTCCTGCGACAAACCCTTCGATGCTAACCACATCTTACGCTCTCCAGCTTAGGACGAATCTTGCAAAAGTACGAGATTTTGCTCAAAAGAATGCTGGATTAAAGATGAGAGCACAAAAGGAGTTTTTCGATCGTAGAGCCAAGCAGCCTCCATTCAAAGAAGGGGACTGGGTGTGGGTACACGATCCAAAACGGGTACGTGGTAAATGCCCCAAACTTCAGCCACAGTGGACAGGACCATGGGTTGTGTCACAAAAGAAGAGTGACGAGTGTTGTTCCAGGTGAAGATGGGAGGAAAAGAAGATTGCTCCACGCAACAGGCTATCAAGGGCAGATGTGAAGCCCGCGGACGGGCCAAAACGAGAGGGGGGGTAGTGTGGTAAACCCACACAATTTAGCATGTGTGTTGTGTTAATGGTTACGAGTTGTTGATTCTAAAAAGTGGTTGTTGAGCTTGTGAAGTCGGTCTAAAATATACCTGACTAATTGTTACGTGTTTGTTGCTGTTTTTACAATATGTTCATCTGTCACGAAAAAAAAGCTAGAAACGAGCGGAAACTGAGAACGAAAGAACAGGAGCAGATATTCTTGAACCTGTTTTGCGAGAGGTGTTTGCGTGACATAGACGCGACCCGCAAGTGAAACACAGACCGGCAAAGTGAAGCAGTGTCCTGGTTCCCTCCATTTACAGAGATAAGGAACAACAGATGTTAAAGGATAATTAAGGAAGATATTGTATCTTCATTTTCCTCCATCTTATGAATCATCGACCCATTTACACGATTACCCCACTTCATACTACTTGAAATTTAGCTGTTTTGTGGAGAAATCCCTCTAATCATTTATAAAATCGAAGGCAATAATCGATGTTGAAGATTGATTAATCAATCATTTAAAAAAACAATTTATTATTTAAATGTCTACCTATTATCATCCCTATTTTCAACTCTCAATTTGGATTTGCTCTCCTAATTTTGAATACAATTTTTCTCGTAAGTGCCCATGCAATTAGGTGGCGGAGCACGATGAAATCAAAATTCATGCTTCCTCAGGTCATTGTGAGTATTCCACATCCACGAGGAAAAGAGAAACATCTTTTATGAGTCTTAGTGATACAATAATAATATTTCTACCTAGTAATATACTCGTGAATGATACCTAAGCAGGTATGGATATAATTTGAGTGCTGATATCAGATTCCAGCTCACAAAAATTAATCCATCCACTGTTACGAAAACGCTGGTTTCGGATGGAACCTTTCGTTTTATTACTTAGAATTTATGGCTCACTCGAATTCAAACGAAAAAAGAACAAACTTATTATGATAGTATATTTTATTTATGACTAACGCTTTCGTTTCTCAATTTTTTGCAGTATTAGTGGGTTTTTTTTAAAGTCTAAGATCACCCATTTTGCTTCCCCTCTGAAGGGACTACGGTTTTTTTAATCAACTTTTCGACGGCAAGATTATAATTTTTATGCAAATTTTCGCTATGTTTGTTACTTTTCTGTGATTTTTTTCTTGGTTAATTCCAAAGGTGGATTATTGAAAATAATATGTATGAAGATAGAATCAAGTTTTTAAAGAATTAATTGCCAAGAAGGTTGAAATCATTTGTTTTTTAAAAAAACTGCTCAAGGGAAGTGTTAGTACAGGTCGCAACAGGACTTTCAAGACATTCAGAAAATGTACAAAACTGTTTCTATTCTCTCGCTTTATTGCTACCTACGTTTCTAGGAGTTGGGGACAAGACGAGCTTTAAAATGAGCCATCGACACGTGGGGGTTTGGTTGCTCTTAAGTTGATAAAAACGTATTCTTTTGTGGTGTAATAAAATCCTCTTTATCGCAGATGATACTGGTGCAATGGGTGATCGGAGTGGGGACGTAAAGAATTATTATTGTCTTAGAACAAAATATGTAATTGGTTTTATGTAGTAATTTTGGGAGAAAAATATTCGACTTTTTCATTGAACCTCAAACAATGGAGGTTAACTATTTCTCAACAAATCTCATGTTTCTTTCTCATTTTTAAACATTTTCACTCAATTAAAGTAGGTTGATATCAAATTAGCTAGTCACTATCGCTCTGATACTCGAGTCAAGTGGAAGCTTTAGTCATGGCCATCAAGTTATTCAATCTTCTCGTAGCTAGTTGTTTGCTATGTTCAGTGTACTTCTCCTCAACGGTTACGGGTGATAGTGTATCGAGACGTCCGGTATTCGTGACACCTTATATTGAACAGGGCAAGATATCACAGGCCCAACGTAAAACGAAGGCTAAAGCTCTGATGCCTGGCTCGGATAACGTAAAAAGTTACGCTGGCTTCTTTACTGTCGACAAGCCCACTGATTCTAACATGTTTTTCTGGTATATCCCTCCATTGATGGCAAATGCAAAGTCCGCTAAAGTACCTGTTATACTCTGGTTGGAAGGTGGACCTGGTGTTTCGAGTATGTTGGGGGCTTTTATGTCGAATGGACCTTACAGACTTACTTCCGAAGGTCTGACGCACCACAATTACACATGGGCGAAATATGCTCACTTGCTCTACCTCGACAATCCAGTTGGCGTAGGGTTCAGTTTCACTGGTGGTAAGAAAGGCTATAGTAAAGACGAGACTCACGTTGGCCACAACCTCTACACCGCTCTTGTTCAGTTTTTCAAGCTATTTCCTAAGCTGCGAAATAACCCTTTGATAATCGCTGGAGAGTCATATGCAGGAAAGTATTTACCAGCACTGGGAATTACAATCCACAAAAAAAATGCGGACGCAGATGTAAAACTGAATCTCCAAGGGATCGCCATTGGTAACGGGTGGATCGATCCTATCAACATGATGGACGTTGGTGACGTATTGTTCAACATTGGATTACTTGATATGAAAGGACTTAAGGTATTCAACGCTCAACGAGACAAAGTCTTACAATTAATGAAGGCTGGTAAGAAAAAGGAAGCGTTCTCAACATATGACAAATTGATTCTTGGACATTTTACTCCTAATCCCACTCTTTACAAAAACCTGACCGGGTTGGACACTTATTACAACTATATGCAGATTGGTAAATCTCCTGGACATTATGAATTACTCGAGGATTTTTTCAACGGAAACGAAAATAAGTACAAATTGAATGCTGGTGAACGTAATTTCAAAGGATATAGCAAAGAAGCAGCCTTATATCTTCGATGTGATGTTTTGAAGTCCAAAACTGACTGGATAGCTACCCTGATGGATAATTACAGAGTTCTCCTTTACAACGGCCAACTTGATATAAATTGTGCTTATGCTCTGACAAACAAGTTCTTGAGTAAGTTGGAGTGGAGCGGTGCCGAAGATTACCGAGAGTCTGAACGCCAACATTACTATATTGACGGGGAGCTCGCAGGCTACGTGAAGACTGTAGAAAAAGTCTCTCACATGTTAATCAGAAACTCTGGACTTATGGTTCCTAGAGATCAACCCAAATGGGCCGAACGAATGATTTACGCCTTTGCTTACAACATTCCATTTGATGAAGCTGTCCGTTTATGATCGAAGCGATTGGACCTGCTCTTCCTACTATTTTGTCGGTGCTTTTTTATATTTCGAAATAAAGTGCTGGAAAATCATTAATAATGGTTTATTCAATACCTACACCATTCTTATATACGTTTTTGATGATTTATTGACAATTCTTGCTATCTTTCCATTGAGGAATTAATCAACTTTTCAACGGCAAGATTATAATTTTATGCAAATTTTCGCTAGGTTTATTATTTTTTTGTGATTTTTTTCTTGGTTGATTCCAAAGGTGGATTATTGAAAATAATATGTATGAAGATAGAATAAAGTTTTTAAAGAAAAAATTGCCAAGAAGGTTGAAATCTTTTGTTTAAAGAAAAACTGCTCAAGGAAAGTGTTAGTACAGGTCGCAACAGGACTTTCAAGACATTCAGAAAATGTACAAAACTTTCTATTCACTCGCTTTATTGCTACCTACGTTTCTAGGAGTTGGGGACAAGACGAGCTTTAAAATGAGCCATCGACACTTGGGGTTTAGTTGCTGTTAAGTTGATAAAAACTTGTTCTTTTGTGGTGTAATAAAATCCTCTTTATCGCAGATGATAGTGGTGCAATGGGTGATCGGAGTGGGGACGTAAAGAATTATTATTGTCTAAGAACAAAATATGTA
Source organism: Apolygus lucorum (assembly GCA_009739505.2). NCBI lineage: Eukaryota > Metazoa > Arthropoda > Insecta > Hemiptera > Miridae > Apolygus > Apolygus lucorum. The sequence continues at coordinate 24,628,699 of CM019176.2, forward strand.
ATTGGTTTTATGTAGTAATTTTGGGAAAAAAATATTCGACTTTTTCATTGAACCTCAAACAATGGAGGTTAACTATTTCTCAACGAATCTCATGTTTCTTTCTCATTTTTAAACATTTTCACTCAATTAAAGTAGGTTGATATAAAATTAGCTTGTCACTATCGCTCTGATACTCGAGTCAAGTGGAAGCTTTAGTCATGGCCATCAAGTTATTCAATCATCTCGTAGCTAGTTGTTTGCTATGTTCAGTGTACTTCTCCTCAACGGTTACGGGTGATAGTGAATCGAGTCGTCCGGCATTCGTGACACCTTATATTGAACAGGGCAAGATATCACTGGCTCGACGTAAAGCGAAGGCTGAATCTCTGATGCCTGGCTCGGATAACGTAAAAAGTTACGCTGGCTTCTTTACTGTCGACAAGCGCACTGATTCTAACATGTTTTTCTGGTATTTCCCTCCACTGAAAGAAGATGCACTATCCGCTGAAGTACCTGTTATACTCTGGCTGCAAGGTGGACCTGGTGTGACGAGTATGTTTGGGGCTTTTATGTTGAATGGACCTTACAGACTTGATTCCGAAGGTCTGACACACCACAATTACACATGGGCGAAATATGCTCACTTGCTCTACCTCGACAATCCAGTTGGCGTAGGGTTCAGTTTCACTGGTAGTAAGAAAGGCTATAGTAGAGACGAGACTCACGTTGGCCACAACCTCTACACCGCTCTTGTTCAGTTTTTCAAGCTATTTCCTAAGCTGCGAAATAACCCTTTGATAATCGCTGGAGAGTCATATGCAGGAAAGTATTTACCAGCACTGGGAATTACAATTCACAACAAAAATCCGAACGCAGATGTAAAACTGAATCTCCAAGGGATCGCCATTGGTAATGGGTGGATCGATCCTATCAACATGATGGACTTTGGTGACGTAATGTACTACACTGGATTACTTGATATGAAAGGACATAAGGTATTCAACGCTGAACAAGACAAAGTCTTACAATTAATGCGTGATGGTAATCGTAAGGAAGCGTTCTCAACATATGACAAATTGATTCTTGGAGATGTTACTCCTTACCCCACTCTATACAAAAACCTGACCGGGTTAGACACTTATTACAACTATATGCAGATTGGTGAATCTCCTAGACATTATGAATTACTTGAGGATTTTTTCAACGAAAAGAAAAATAAGTACAAATTGAATGCCGGTGAACGTAATTTCAAAGGATTTAGCAATGAAGTAGCCTTATATCTTCGATATGATATTTTGAAGTCCAGGAATGACTGGATGGCTACCCTGATGGACAATTACAGAGTTCTCCTTTACAACGGCCAACTTGATATCAAATGTGCTTATGCTCTGACTAACATGTTCTTGAGTAAGTTGAAGTGGAGCGGTGCCGAAGATTTCCGAGAGTCTGACCGCCAACATTACTATATTGACGGGGAGCTCGCAGGCTACGTGAAGACTGTGGACAAGTTCTCTCACATGTTGATCAGAAACTCTGGACATATGGTTCCTAGAGATCAACCCAAATGGGCCGAACGAATGATTTACGCCTTTGCTTACAACATTCCATTTGATGAATCTGTCCGTTTTTGATCGAAGCGATTGGACCTGCTCTTCCTACTATATTGTCGGTGCTTTTTTATGTTTCGAAATAAAGCGCTGGAAAATCATTAATAACAGTTTAGGTATTCAATACCTACACCATTCCTTGTCTCAATTTTATTTTTTGTTATATTAATTATTAAATTATTAAATATTAAATATGTTATAAATTATATTATTCTCAACTCAATTTTAGATTTTGGAATTTCAAGTCTAATTCTATAATTCTATAGTTTAAACCAGGAGTACCCAAGGGAAAAAATTACCATAGTAAATAATTCCTAACAAGCGAAGCCTCTGTCAAAGACACCGTGAAAATCGAGGGATTTTTGAACGTATGCCAAGTGGGTGTGGCACATAGCTTCCTCGTATCCATAACCCGATTGTATAGATGATCCGATGCTTAGTAGTTAATCTCAAAACATCAATTTCTAAGTACCTTCCATTTCCCTCATAGGGGACCGTCTACAAGCTAATCTGAACAATCCTGAGAAATTGCATCAAATTCGGATGAAAAATGTAAGTGTTATGGCTGTTACAAGGATTTTACGTTTGCGCATGCCCAGCGGCTACTATCAGTCCGGCGTGATGATTTTCATAGGGGACCATCTAAACGCCAACTCAAGCAATCCCTGAAATTTTCATCGAAACCGGGTGAGAAATGTAGAAGTTATGGTTGTGGCAAGGATTTCATGACAGACAGACACGGAACCAAAATTGTTCAGGAAGGTCTAAAACTTAGAACTCGTGGGGAAATTTTTATTTTGGAGAACTTTTTTTTCATACTTGAAAAGTGAAAACAAAGCTTCCGCTACCTTGGTAGGCTCGGAAGCAAAAACAACACGAAAAGTGACTGGATTCACATGCTGTGTGCTCTGGCCCAGATAGTACCGCAGAATGACAACAGGTGGAGTTCTTAGCGCATTCTCACGAAACGATCCAGTCAAATGACCACTCAAATCATTCGACTAACGCTTTCGTTTCTCAATATTTTGCAGTATTGTGGGTTTTTTTTTAGTTTTACGGTCACCCATTTTGCTTCCCCTCTGATGGGACTACGGTTTTTTTAATCAACTTTTCGACGGCAAGATTATAATTTTTATGCAAATTTTCGCTTTGTTTACTACTTTTCTGTGATTTTTTCTTGGTTGATTCCAAAGGTGAATTATTGAAAATAATATGTATGAAGATAGAATCAAGTTTTTAAAAAATGAATTGCCAAGAAGGTTGACATCATTTGTTTAAAAAAAAAACTGCTCAAGGAAAGTGTTAGTACAGGTCGCCACAGGACTTTCAAGACATTCAGAAAATGTACAAAACTGTTTCTATTCTCTCGCTTTATTGCTACTTACGTTTCGAGGAGTTGGGGACAAGACGTGCTTTAAAATGAGCCATCGACACTTGGGGTTTAGTTGCTCTTAAGTTGATAAAAACTTATTCTTTTGTGGTGTAATAAAATCCTCTTTATCGCAGATGATAGTGGTGCAATGGGTGATCGGAGTGGGGACGTAAAGAATTATTGTTGTCTATGTAATTGGTTTTATGTAGTAATTTTGGGAGGAGAATAATCGACTTTTTCATTGAGCTCAAACAATGGAGGTTAACTATTTCTCAACGAATCTCATGTTTCTTTCTCATTGTTAAACTTCGTCACTCAATTAAAGTAGGTTGATATAAAATTAGCTAGTCACTATCGCTCTGATACTCGAGTCAAGTAGAAGCTTTAGTCATGGCTATCAAGTTATTCAATCTTCTCGTAGCTAGTTGTTTGCTATGTTCAGTGTACTTCTCCTCATCGGTTACGGGTGATAGTGAATCGAGACGTCCGGCATTCGTGACACCTTATATTGAACAGGGCAAGATATCACTGGCCCAACGTAAAGCGAAGGCTGAATCTCTGATGCCTGGTTCGGATAACGTACAAAGTTACGCTGGCTTCTTTACTGTCGACAAGCACACAGATTCTAACATGTTTTTCTGGTATATCCCTCCACTGATAGCTAATGCACGATCCGCTAAAGTACCTGTTATACTCTGGTTGCAAGGTGGACCTGGTGTGACGAGTATGTTTGGGGCTTTTATGTTGAATGGACCTTACAGACTTGATTCCGAAGGTCTGACACGTCACAATTACACATGGGCGAAATATGCTCACTTGCTCTACCTCGACAATCCAGTTGGCGTAGGGTTCAGTTTCACTGGTAGTAAGAAAGGCTATAGTAGAGACGAGACTCACGTTGGTCACAACCTCTACACCGCTCTTGTTCAGTTTTTCAAGCTATTTCCTAAGCTGCAAAATAACCCTTTGATAATCGCTGGAGAGTCATATGGAGGAAAGTATTTACCAGCACTGGGAATTACAATCCACAACAAAAATCCGGACGCAGATCTAAAACTGAATCTCCAAGGGATCGCCATTGGTAATGGGTGGATCGATCCTATCAACATGATGGACTTTGGTGACGTAATGTACTACACTGGATTACTTGATATGAAAGGACATAAGGTATTCAACGCTCAACGAGACAAAGTCTTACAATTAATGCGTGCTGGTAATCGTAAGGAAGCGTTCTCAACATACGACAAATGGATTCTTGGAGATGTTACTCCTTACCCCACTCTATACAAAAACCTGACCGGGTTGGACACTTATTACAACTTTATGCAGATTGGTAAATCTCCTAGACATTATGAATTACTTGAGGATTTTTTCAACGAAAAGAAAAATAAGTACAAATTGAATGCTGGTGAACATAATTTCAAAGGATTTAGCAAAGAAGTAGCCTTATATCTTCGATATGATATTTTGAAGTCCCGAAATGACTGGATGGCTACCCTGATGGACAATTACAGAGTTCTTCTTTACAACGGCCAACTTGATATCAAATGTGCTTATGCTCTGACAAACAAGTTCTTGAGTAAGTTGGAGTGGAGCGGTGCCGAAGATTTCCGAGAGTCTGACCGCCAACATTACTATATTGACGAGGAGCTTGCAGGCTACGTGAAGACTGTAGACAAGTTCTCTCACATGTTGATCAGAAACTCTGGACATATGGTTCCTAGAGATCAACCCAAATGGGCCGAACGAATGATTTACGCCTTTGCTTACAACATTCCATTTGATGAACCTGTCCGTTTATGATCGAAACTATTGGACCTGCTCTTCCTACTATATTGTCGGTGCTTTTTTATGTTTCGAAATAAAGCGCTGGAAAATCATTAATAATAGTTTAGGTATTCAATACCTACACCATTCTTATATACATTTTCAATGATTTATTGACAGTTCTTGCTATCTTCCCATTGAGGAGCTGCAATCTGCACTAATGTATAAATCTATTTGTCTGTCCAGAACCGGTTACAGCCAAAGGTATAAATCTTTAATTTCCAAATCTGGTACGTTTGTACATAATATCCGTAGGAAAAAGCTATATTTTGGAACCTTGTGCGCAAATTTTAAACAACTAACGAATTTCGATGAGAATTTTGCATCGTTCAAATTATTCTCTTTACAAAACAATTTCATCTCCAAAATGAGGAATTAGCCTCGATTTTAGATTCTGGAATTTCAAGTCAAATTTTATAATTCTATAGTTTGAACCAGGAGTACCCAAGGGAAAAAATTAACCATAGAAGAAAATGCCTAACAAGCGAAGCCTCTGTCAAAGACACCGCGAAAATCGAGGGATTTTTGAACGTCTGCCAAGTGGGTGTGGCACATAGCTTCCTCGTATCCATAACCCGATTGTATAGATGATCCGATGTATAGTAGTTAATCTGAAAACATCAATTTCTAAGTACCTCCCACTGCTCTCATAGGGGACCGTCTACAAGCTAATCTGAACAATCCTGAGAAATTTCATCGAATTCGGATGAAAAATTAAGTGTTACGGCTGTTACAAGGATTTTACGTTTGCGCATGCGCAGTGGCTACTATCAGTCCGTGGGTAATGATTTTCGTTGGGGACCATCTGCAACCTAACCCGCATAATCCCTGAAAATTTCATCGAAATCGGATGAGATAATTAGAAGTTATGGCTGTGGCAAGGATTTCATGACGGACAGACAGACACGAAACCAAAATTGTTCAGGAAGGTCTAAACCTTAAAACTCGTGGGGAAATTTTTATTTTTTTTTATTTTTTATTGAGGGTAGAATTCCTGGAAAGCGCTCGGTTGGAAGGAGGAATAATTCGTGGCTGAAAAACCTGCGAAGGTGGTATAATTGTTCGTCCATAGAAATATTTAGAGCAGCTACAGATAGGGAGGAGTTAGCCAATTGGATCGCCAACCTTCGATCGGAGACGGCGAATTAAGAAGAAGATGAAGTGGCTACTATCAGTCCGTGGGTAATGATTTTCGTTGGGGACCATCTGCAACCTAACCCGCATAATCCCTGAAAATTTCATCGAATTCGGATGAGATACTTAGAAGTTATGGCTGTGGCAAGGATTTCACGTTCGCGCATGCGCAGCGGCTACTATCAGTTCGGGGGTGATAATTTCTATAGGGGACCATCTTCACGCAATCCCTGAAATTTTCATCGAAACCGGGTGAGGAATGTAGAAGTTATGGCTGTGGCAAGGATTTCATGACAGACAGATAGACACGGAACCAAAATTGTTCAGGAAGGTCTAAAACTTAAAACTCGTGGGGAAATTTTTATTTTGGAGAACTTTTTTTCATACTTGAAAAGTGAAAACAAAGCTTCCGCTACCTTGGTAGACTCGGAAGCAAAAACGACACGAAAAGTGACTGGATTCACATGCTGTGTGCTCTGGCCCAGATAGTACCGCAGAATGACAACAGGTGGAGTTCTTCGCGCATTCTCACGAAACGATCCAGTCAAATGACCACTCAAATCATTCGACTAACGCTTTCGTTTCTCAATATTTTGCAGTATTGTGGGTTTTTTTTTTTTAGTTTTACTGTCACCCATTTTGCTTCCCCTCTAAAGGGACTACGGTTTTTTTAATCAACTTTTCAACGGCAAGATTGTAATTTTTATGCAAATTATCGCTTTGTTTATCACTTTTCTGTGATTTTTTCTTTGTTGATTCCAAAGGTGGATTATTGGAAATAATATGTATGAAGATACAATCAAGTTTTTAAAGAATAAATTGCCAAGAAGGTTGACATCATTTGTTTAAAAAAAAAACTGCTCAAGGGAAGTGTTAGTAAAGATCGCAACAGGACTTTCACGACACTCATAAAATGTACAAAACTGTTTCTATTCACTCGCTTTATTGCTACCTACGTTTCAAGGAGTTGGGGACAAGACGAGCTTTAAAATGAGCCATCGACACTTGCGGTTTAGTTGCTCATAAGTTGATAAAAACTTATTCTTTTGTGGTGTAATAAAATCCCCTTCATCTTAGATGATAGTGGTGCAATGGGTGATCGGAGTGGGGACGTAAAGAATTATTATTGTCTAAGAAAAAACTATGTAATTGGTTTTATGTAGTAATTTTGGGAGAAAACTAATCGACTTTTTCATTGTACCTTAAACAATGGAGGTTAACTATTTCTCAATGAATCTCATGTTTCTTTCTCATTGTTGAACTCTTTCACTCAATTAAAGTAGGTTGATATAAAATTAGCTACTCACTATCGCTCTGATACTCGAGTCAAGTGGAAGCTTTAGTCATGGCTATCAAGTTATTCAATCTTCTCGTAGCTAGTTGTTTGCTATGTTCAGTGTACTTCTCCTCAACGGTTACGGGTGATAGTGAATCGAGACGTCCGGCGTTCGTGACACCTTATATTGAAGAGGGCAAGATATCACTGGCCCAACGTAAAGCGAACGCTGAATCTCTGATGCCTGGCTCGGATAACGTAAAAAGTTACGCTGGCTTCTTTACTGTCGACAAGCGCACTGATTCTAACATGTTTTTCTGGTATTTCCCTCCGCTGATAGCAAATGCACGATCCGCTGAAGTACCTGTTATACTCTGGTTGCAAGGTGGACCTGGTGTTTCGAGTATGTTTGGGGCTTTTATGTTGAATGGACCTTACAGACTTGATTCCGAAGGTCTGACACGTCACAATTACACATGGGCGAAATATGCTCACTTGCTCTACCTCGACAATCCAGTTGGCGTAGGGTTCAGTTTCACTGGTAGTAAGAAAGGCTATTGTATAGAGGAGACTAAAGTTGGTCACAACCTCTACACCGCTCTTGTTCAGTTTTTCAAGCTATTTCCCAAGCTGCAAAATAACCCTTTGATAATCGCAGGAGAGTCATATGCAGGAAAATATTTACCAGCACTGGGAATTACAATCCACAACAAAAATCCGGATGCAGATGTAAAACTGAATCTCCAAGGGATCGCCATTGGTAACGGGTGGATCGATCCTATCAACATGATGGACTTTGGTGACATAATGTACTACACTGGATTACTTGATATGAAAGGACGTAAGGTATTCAACGCTGAACGAGACAAAGTCTTACAATTAATGCGTTCTGGTAATCGTAAGGAAGCGTTCTCAACATATGACAAATGGATTCTTGGAGATTTTACTCCTTACCCCACTCTATACAAAAACCTGACCGGGTTAGACACTTATTACAACTTTATGCAGATGGGTAAAACTCCTAGACATTATGAATTACTTGAGGATTTTTTCAACGAAAAGAAAAATAAGTACAAATTGAATGCCGGTGAACGTAATTTCAAAGGATATAGCAAAGAAGTAGCCTTATATCTTCGATATGATATTTTGAAGTCCAGAAATGACTGGATGGCTACCCTGATGGATAATTACAGAGTTCTTCTTTACAACGGCCAACTTGATATCAAATGTGCTTATGCTCTGACAAACAAGTTCTTGAGTAAGTTGGAGTGGAGCGGTGCCGAAGATTTCCGAGAGTCTGACCGCCAACATTACTATGTTGACGGGGAGCTCGCAGGCTACGTGAAGACTGTAGACAAGTTCTCTCACATGTTGATCAGAAACTCTGGACATATGGTTCCTAGAGATCAACCCAAATGGGCCGAACGAATGATTTACGCCTTTGCTTACAACATTCCATTTGATGAACCTGTCCGTTTTTGATAGAAGCGATTGGACCTCCTCTTGTCGGCTATTGTCGGTGCTTTTTGGTTTATTATTTTCAATAATAAGCCTTTGGAATCGAGCAAGAAAAAAAAAATTTTAACCCCCCCCTCAAAATTTGATGTTTTACGTTTCAAGGTACGTAGAATCCGAAAATCGAATAAAAAAATTTCCGTCCGTACGCCGTACGCGGCACTTTTCTTAGTTACCATGGACCGATTTCGATGAAATTTGGTATATGGGCTCCATTTGGGGTCTAGTTGTGCCGCGAAGCTTTTGGTTGATGTAGGTCACTTCTAAGGGGTGAAAATTAAGGGTCGAAATTTTCAAGAGTGCCCTAGCTCGAAACTCTCGAAATAAAGGTATCGTTTTTTCACTAATTTTAAATAGTACTGAATTTAAAAAAATTTTTGAGACCACCCGGAGCTCTGTAGGGCAAACCGTTCAGTCCCTACGAGTACTTGAAGGTTTTCCTTCGATAAAACAGAATCATGAGTGTGAATCGCAAAAGAGGTCTAATCTCCGTTGAAATTTTTTCTGACTAAAATGCGATAGCTGTTCATTTCTTCGATTTGTATACAGTTTTGCCTTCTGCCTAACCAGTAATCAAATTTCCATAATCAAAAGTCAATGGAGAATACTGAAGGCGCCTGAGTGGTCACTGATCAGCTGAGTGAGCTCCAAGGCCATTTCCTCTCCTGTTGAACGCAGGAACCTGAAATTTGAGAGGGCGGGTCAATTGAGAATGCTGAAGGCGCCTGAGTGGTCACTGATCAGCTGAGTGAGCTCCAAGGCCATTTCCTCTCCTGTTGAACGCAGGAAGCTGAAATTTTAGAGGGCGGGTCAATGGAGATTGCTGCAGGTGCCTGAGTGGTAACTGATCAGCTGAGTGAGCTCCAAGGCCATTTTCTCTCCTGTTGAACGCAGGAAGCTGAAATTTTAGAGGGCGGGTCAATAGAGATTGCTGAAGGTGCCTGAGTGGTCACTGATCAGCTGAGTGAGCTCCAAGGCCATTTTCTCTCCTGTTGAACGCAGGAACCTGAAATTTGAGAGGCAGGGTCAATGGAGATTGCTGAAGGCGCCTGAGTGGTAACTGATCAGCTGAGTGAGCTCCAAGGCCATTTTCTCTCCTGTTGAACGCAGGAACCTGAAATTTGAGAGGCAGGTTCAATGGAGATTGCTGAAGGCGCCTGAGTGGTCACTGATCAGCTGAGTGAGCTCCAAGGCCATTTCCTCTCCTGTTGGACGCAGGAACCTGAAATTTGAGAGGGCGGGTCAATGGAGAATGCTGAAGGCGCCTGAGTGGTCACTGATCAGTTGAGTGAGCTCCAAGGCCATTTCCTCTCCTGTTGAACGCAGGAAGCTGAAATTTTAGAGGCAGGGTCAAAGGAGAATGCTGAAGGCGCCTGAGTGGTAACTGATCAGCTGAGTGAGCTCCAAGGTCATTTCCTCTCCTGTTGAACGCAGGAACCTGAAATTTGAGAGGGCGGGTCAATGGAGAATGCTGAAGGCGCATGAGTGGTCACTGATCAGCTGAGTGAGCTCCAAGGCCATTTTCTCTTCTGTTGAACGCAGGAAGCTGAAATTTGAGAGGGCGGGTCAATGGAGAATACAGATGGTGGTAGGTGCTATTGATGGAGAACCAGTGATCTATACAGAAGGGTGATCTATACAGAAAATAATAAACCTTTGAGCAATGATTTGCAGCGTTTTTATGTTTCGAAATAAAGTCCTGGAAAATCATTAATAATGGTTCATTCAATACCTACACCATTCTTATATACATTTTCAATGATTTATTGACAGTTCTTGCTATCTTCCCATTGAGGAGCTGCAATCTACACTAATGAATAAATCTATTTGTCTGTCTGGAACCGGTTACAGCCAAAGGTATAAATCTTTAATCACCAAATCTGGTACGTTTGTGCATAATATCCGTAGGAACTAAGCTATATTTTGGAACCTTGTGCGTCAATTTTAAAAAACTAACGAATTTCGATGAGAACTTCGCATCGTGCAGATTATTCTCTTTAAAATACAATTTTATTTCCAAAATGGGGAATTTGCCTCAATTTTAGATTTTGGAATTTCAAGTCAAATGCTATAATTCTGTAGTTCAACACCAGGAGTACCCAAGGGAAAAAATTACCATGGAAGAAAATGCCTAACAAGCGAAGTCTCTGTCAAAGACACCGCGAAAATCGAGGGATTTTTGAACGTCTGCCAAGTGGGTGTGGCACATAGCTTCCTCGTATCCATAACCCAATTGTATAGATGATCCGATGCATAGTAGTTAATCTCAAAACATCAATTTCTAAGTACCTTCCATTTCCCTCATAGGGGACCGTCTACAAGCTAATCTGAACAATCCTGAGAAATTTCATCGAATTCGGATGAAAAATTAAGTGTTACGGCTGTTACAAGGATTTTACGTTTGCGCATGCGCAGTGGCTACTATCAGTCCGTGGGTAATGATTTTCGTTGGGGACTATCTGCAACCTAACCCGCGTAATCCCTGAAAATTTCATCGAAATCGGATGAGATAATAAGAAGTTATGGCTGTGGCAAGGATTTCTCGTATGCGCATGCGCAGCGGCTACTATCAGTTCGGGGGTGATAATTTTTATAGGGAACCATCTTCACGCCAACCCGCGCAATCCCTGAAATTCTCATCGAAACTGGGTGAGGAATGTAGAAGTTATGGCTGTGGCAAGGATTTCATGACAGACAGACACGGAACCAAAATGAGGAATTTCACCATGTCGGAATTTCCTATTTTTTACCCCAAAATCGGATTCAGCACCTCGAAAAACCTTCTACGGCAAACTTTCAGCCTGAACTTCCTAATTTACGAATAAACAAAACAGTGTAGAAAATACGAACGTTTAAAAAAACCGGGAAAATGACGTCATCCTGGAATAGTTAATTTACGGCCGCTTGAAGCGCTGAGATCGAGAAATCTATAGTCTTTAGATGCAAAATTTCACGAAACAGTAAAGTTCGAAATTGAAAAACTGAAGAAAAAATAGAAAAAACGAGATGGGGAAAATTAGGTTTCCCCTGTTTTTAATTATTATCTACGTACCGTATTGGAGAATCCGTCGTAACCAGCAAGTCGAGTACAGGAGGCGAGCGCTTTCGATGTAAAGACATCATCTTCAGGCCGTCGAGAGAGTACTCTCTCGACGGCCTGAAGATGATGTCTTTACATCGAAAGCGCTCGCCTCCTGTACTCGACTTGCTGGTTACGACGGATTCTCCAATACGGTACATAGATAATAATTGTATTCTTATAACTAGCGGAACTAACCCCATTCATTTAATTCCCCTGTTTTTGTTTGATAACTTTCCTCTTAGAAAACACGATTTCGTTGTCCCAATGGGCAACACTGGCAGGAGACGGCGATCCAAACAGCCCAATCAGCGAGCGTTACTGCTGCACGTCTGTTTTCCCGGTTAGTTTTGAAATTAAAAATTTTGATTGTCTCCCAAAAATAACAGGAGACTTATTTTCCGAAATAAGCCAGATTTTCATCTATCCCACACCATTAACTATTCAGGAAAAATGCAAACAGAATTCGGTGAAATTCCTCATTGTTCAGGAAGGTCTAAAGCTTAAAACTTGTGGGGAAATTTTTATTTTGGAGAACTTTTTTTTCATACTTGAAAAGTGAAAACAAAGCTTCCGCTACCTTGGTAGGTTCGGAAGCAAAAACAACACGAAATGTGACTGGATTCACATGCTGTGTGCTCTGGCTTAGAACTCCCAGATAGTACTGCAGAATGACAACAGGTGGAGTTCTTCGCGCAACCTCACGAAACGATCCAGTCAAATGACCACTCAAATCATTCGACTAACCTTTTCGTTTCTCAATATTTTGCAGTATGCTGGGTTTTTTTTTTTTAGTTTTACGGTCTTCCATTTTGCTTCATATTCTCGAATTTGTATTGGCGTCAGTGTGCAGAGATTAGGGTGGAGCAAACAACAACAGAGCAAATTCTTATTGAGAAAGGTGTTCGTCAGGGATGTATCCTCTCTCCATTGCTTTTTAACCTTCACTCCGAAGCAGTTTTTCGGGAGGCTCTTGATGAGGTGCCAGAGAGGGGGGTTGGAGAACGGCGTCGTTCTCAATAACCTTCGGTATGCTGACGACACTGTGTTGATTGCTGAGAGCCCGGAGGATCTCCAAGCGATTATGGATGCTGTGGTGCATCATAGTGAGAGTAATGGGCTGTCCCTGAATGTAGCCAAGACTAAGGTCCTCGTTTTTTCCAAGCAACGAAAAACAGTCAATGTGGCTATCAATGGTACTCGGGTCGAACAAGTTTCTTCATATAAATACCTCGGTGCGCAAGAAAATGAACAATGTGACTGCAAAAAAGAAATTCGAGCGCGTATTGAAATGGCCAGGAGCGCATTTTTTCAAATGAGGAACTTTTTCACGCGCAGAGATCTCTCCTTGGTCCTTCGAATGCGGATGGTACGGTGTTATGTGTTCTCGGTGCTTCTGTATGGCTGTGAAAGTTGGACACTAGATCCCGGGATCGAAAGGAACATCGAAGCTTTCGAGATGTACATATACCGGCGCAGGTTGCGGATACCGTGGGTCGAGAAGATCACAAACATTGAGGTGCTCCAACGGATGTCTAAATCCGTTGAGCTTTTACTCACGCTGAAAGAGAGGAAGACTCGATACATTGGTCATGTGATGCGCGGTGATCGATACAGCCTCCCCAGATTGATTATTGAGGGTAGAATTCCTGGAAAGCGCTCGGTTGGAAGGAGGAATAATTCGTGGCTGAAAGACCTGCGAAGGTGGTATAATTGTTCGTCCATAGAAATATTTAGAGCAGCTACAGATAGGGAGGAGTTAGCCAATTGGATCGCCAACCTTCGATCGGAGATGGCGAATTAAGAAGAAGATGAAGTGGCTACTATCAGTCCGTGGGTAATGATTTTCGTTGGGGACCATCTGCAACCTAACCCGCATAATCCCTGAAAATTTCATCGAATTCGGATGAGATACTTAGAAGTTATGGCTGTGGCAAGGATTTCACGTTCGCGCATGCGCAGCGGCTACTATCAGTTCGGGGGTGATAATTTCTATAGGGGACCATCTTCACGCAATCCCTGAAATTTTCATCGAAACCGGGTGAGGAATGTAGACGTTATGGCTGTGGCAAGGATTTCATGACAGACAGATAGACACGGAACCAAAAATGTTCAGGAAGGTCTAAAACTTACAACTCGTGGGGAAATTTTTATTTTGGAGAACTTTTTTTTCATACTTGACAAGTGAAAACAAAGCTTCCGCTACCTTGGTAGGCTCGGAAGCAAAAACGACACGAAAAGTGACTGGATTCACATGCTGTGTGCTCTGGCGTAGAACTCCCAGATAGTACCGCAGAATGACAACAGGTGGAGTTCTTAGCGCATTCTCACGAAACGATCCAGTCAAATGACCACTTAAATCATTCGACTAACGCTTTCGTTTCTCAATATTTTGCAGTATTGTGGGTTTTTTTTTTTAGTTTAACGGTCACCCATTTTGCTTCCCCTCTAAAGGGACTACGGTTTTTTTAATCAACCTTTCAACGGCAAGATTGAAATTTTTATGCAAATTTTCGCTTTGTTTATTGCTTTTCTGTGATTTTTTTCTTTGTTGATTCCAAAGATGGATTATTGAAAATAATATGTATGAAGATAGAATCAAGTTTTTAAAGAATGAATTGCCAAGAAGGTTGACATCGTTTGTTTTAAAAAAAACTGCTCAAGGGAAGTGTTAGTAAAGATCGCAACAGGACTTTCACGACACTCATAAAATGTACAAAACTGTTTCTATTCTCTCGCTTTATTGCTACCTACGTTTCTAGGAGTTGGGGACAAGACGAGCTTTAAAATGAGCCATCGACACTTGGGGTTCAGTTGCTCATAAGTTGATAAAAACTTATTCTTTCGTGGTTTAATAAAATCCCCTTCATCTTAGATGATAGTGGTGCAATGGGTGATCGGAGTGGGGACGTGAAGAATTATTATTGTCTAAGAACAAACTATGTAATTGGTTTTATGTAGTAATTTTGGGAGAAAACTAATCGACTTTTTCATTGTACCTTAAACAATGGAGGTTAACTATTTCTCAATGAATCTCATGTTTCTTTCTCATTGTTGAACTCTTTCACTCAATTAAAGTAGGTTGATATAAAATTAGCTACTCACTATCGCTCTGATACTCGAGTCAAGTGGAAGCTTTAGTCATGGCCATCAAGTTATTCAATCTTCTCGTAGCTAGTTGTTTGCTATGTTCAGTGTACTTCTCCTCAACGGTTACAGCTGATAGTGAATCGAGACGTCCGGCGTTCGTGACACCTTATATTGAACAGGGCAAGATATCACTGGCCCAACGTAAAGCGAAGGCTGAATCTCTGATGCCTGGCTCGGATAACGTAAAAAGTTACGCTGGCTACTTTACTGTCGACAAGCGCACTGATTCTAACATGTTTTTCTGGTATTTCCCTCCACTGATAGCAAATGCACGATCCGCTGAAGTACCTGTTATACTCTGGTTGCAAGGTGGACCTGGTGTTTCGAGTATGTTTGGGGCTTTTATGTTGAATGGACCTTACAGACTTGATTCCGAAGGTCTGACACACCACAATTACACATGGGCGAAATATGCTCACTTGCTCTACCTCGACAATCCAGTTGGCGTAGGGTTCAGTTTCACTGGTAGTAAGAAAGGCTATTGTATAGAGGAGACTAAAGTTGGTCACAACCTCTACACCGCTCTTGTTCAGTTTTTCAAGCTGTTTCCTAAGCTGCAAAATAATCCTTTGATAATTGCTGGAGAGTCATATGCAGGAAAGTATTTACCAGCACTGGGAATTACAATCCACAACAAAAATCCGGATGCAGATGTAAAACTGAATCTCCAAGGGATCGCCATTGGTAACGGGTGGATCGATCCTATCAACATGATGGACTTTGGTGACATAATGTACTACACTGGATTACTTGATATGAAAGGACGTAAGGTATTCAACGCTGAACGAGACAAAGTCTTACAATTAATGCGTGATGGTAATCGTAAGGAAGCGTTCTCAACATATGACAAATGGATTCTTGGAGATTTTACTCCTTACCCCACTCTATACAAAAACCTGACCGGGTTAGACACTTATTACAACTTAATACAGATGGGTAAAACTCCTCGAAATTTTGATTTAATTGAGGATTTTTTCAACGAAAAGAAAAATAAGTACAAATTGAATGCCGGTGAACGTAATTTCAAAGGATATAGCAAAGAAGTAGCCTTATATCTTCGATATGATATTTTGAAGTCTAGAAATGACTGGATGGCTACCCTGATGGACAATTACAGAGTTCTTCTTTACAACGGCCAACTTGATATAAAATGTGCTTATGCTCTGACAAACAAGTTCTTGAGTAAGTTGGAGTGGAGCGGTGCCGAAGATTTCCGAGAGTCTGACCGCCAACATTACTATGTTGACGGGGAGCTCGCAGGCTACGTGAAGACTGTAGACAAGTTCTCTCACATGTTGATCAGAAACTCTGGACATATGGTTCCTAGAGATCAACCCAAATGGGCCGAACGAATGATTTACGCCTTTGCTTACAACATTCCATTTGATGAACCTGTCCGTTTTTGATAGAAGCGATTGGACCTCCTCTTGTCGGCTATTGTCGGTGCTTTTTTATGTTTCGAAATAAAGTCCTGGAAAATCATTAATAATGGTTTATTCAATACCTTCACCATTCTTATATACATGTTCAATGATTTATTGACAGTTCTTGCTATCTTCCCATTGAGGAGCTGCAATCTACACTAATGTATAAATCTATTTGTCTGTCCAGAACCGGTTACAGCCAAAGGTATAAATCTTTAATCACCAAATCTGGTACGTTTGTACATAATATCCGTAGGAACTAAGCTATATTTTGGAACCTTGTGCGTCAATTTTAAAAAACTAACGAATTTCGATGAGAACTTTGCATCGTGCAAATTATTCTCTTTAAAATACAATTTTATTTCCAAAATGGGGAATGTGCCTCAATTTTAGATTCTGGAATTTCAAGTCAAATGCAATAATTCTATAGTTCAACACCAGGAGTACCCAAGGGAAAAAATTACCATGGAAGAAAATGCCTAACAAGCGAAGCCTCTGTCAAAGACACCGTGAAAATCGAGGGATTTTTGAACGTCTGCCAAGTGGGTGTGGCACATAGCTTCCTCGTATCCATAACCCGATTGTATAGATGATCCGATGTATAGTAGTTAATCTCAAAACATCAATTTCTAAGTACCTCCCACTGCTCTCATAGGGGACCGTCTACAAGCTAATCTGAACAATCCTGAGAAATTTCATCGAATTCGGATGAAAAATTAAGTGTTACGGCTGTTACAAGGATTTTACGTTTGCGCATGCGCAGTGGCTACTATCTGTCCGGGGGTAGTGATTTTCGTTGGGGACCATTTGCAACCTAATCCGCATAATCCCGGAAAAATTTATCGAAATAGGATGAGAAATGTAGAAGTTATGGCTGTGGCAAGGATTTCACGTTTGCCCATGCGCAGTGGCTACTATCAGTCCGGGGGTAGTGATTTTCGTTGGGGTGATAATTTTCATAGATGACCATCTACATGCCAACCCGCGCAATCCTTGAAATTTTCATCGAAACTCACTTTCACTTCTGGGATTTTTCTCTTCCCCAGTCGCTTCTGTGTTCGATCACATAAGCTACAGTTTCATTTGCGCTTCCAGAGGTAGCACAGCTCCTCCTATGAAGTCAGATTGGTTAGAAAATCCGTCACGTTGCAACCCCATACCCCCATGAACCGATTCCCGATTCTTTCTTAAATTCTCTAAATTTTTGGATGCTTTTTCGAGCAGCACACTATGGTTTTCTTCCATATCAGCCTCTTTTGAAAACAATATATAAAAAAAATGTTAGGCGAATTCCCCATATTACCCGTTAGGTGCTCAGGAAATGTTTTGCTGTCCATTTCGTTGTGGGGACTGATCAGTGCCAAACGGCTCCACAAAAAGTGGTTTATATCAACTATGAAGGGAATGAGCTGTTTCAGTACTTTGTGTGCAGTTATGTTCAATTTTTAAACGGCTGGGTCGATTTTGATGAGAATTCTCTCTTGGTGCTCATCGTCTCCATTAATGGAAAAACCCAGAATCAAATTGCACTCCTGCGTTGCCCTGAAAATGATTGGAACCCACCCTGATCTGATTACTTCGAACAAGCTCGTCCGCAATTTACAAAACTCGGTAACTTTGCGATGTTTAGTATAGGGAACTAAAATCCAGTGGGACCACAATCTCGAGAGACAACCATCTTACGATTTTCGATTTTTTTGTAGGTAAATTCGGTTTTAACTATGTGGTAGCCTAAGTGCTTGCTATTGAGAAGATTTGACAGTCCTTCAATTCAATTTTTTTTAAAACTGCAAATTATTACACAACGGTTTATTAGTTTTCTACATAGATCACTCGTCTGAAAAGAACACGGCTTTGCCATTGTTACCACCAACCAACTTGAAGAAAAACATCGATCCCATTTCGGTCAGCTAACATTTGAACGGAGATCAGGCCTCTTTTGCGATTCACACTCGTGTTTCTGATTTATCGTACGTCGAACCCTTAAATTCTCGTAGGGAGCGAACGGTTTGTCCTACAAAGCTCCGCGTGGTCTCAACAAATTCTAAAAATTCCATAGAATCTTAAATTGAAGGAAAAACAATACCTTTTTATCTAAATTTTTTGAGTTAGGGCGTTTTCAAAATTCATTTTTCAACCCTCAGAAGTGACCTACATCAAACAAAATCATCGGGGCACAAATAGACCCCAAATGGAGCCTACATACCAAATTTCATCAAAATCGGCCAATGCTAAGTGGGGAAAGTGCCGCGTACGGCGGACGGACGGCCAAATTTTTATTCGATTTTTGGATTCTACGTACCTTGAAACGTAAACCAACAAATTTTGTGGGGGGGGGGGGGGGGGGGGTTAAAAAAATTTCCTTGGTCGATTCCAAAGGTTCACTATTAAAAATAATAAACTAAAAGGCTAATGAAACAACTTTTTCATTTTCTGTTACGTTTTCACAATTAGCGACCATAAAT
The DNA here is from genome assembly GCA_009739505.2 of Apolygus lucorum. Taxonomy (NCBI): domain Eukaryota; kingdom Metazoa; phylum Arthropoda; class Insecta; order Hemiptera; family Miridae; genus Apolygus; species Apolygus lucorum. The sequence goes on from CM019176.2 coordinate 24,647,527, forward strand.
ACGAATCGTTGGCCGAATATAACATGTTTTTAGTGTTTCGTTAGTTTTTATGAACTCTCGATGGTCTTTACTTTCTGTTGTTTAACATCACAACTGTAAATAAAAAAATGAAAATTGAATTATGTGAGCCATCAATAAGAGATATCTACGAATTTGCAGTTGTGTCTCTAAAGTCCCGAATAAAGTCTTTGAATCGTTTTTAAAAAACAATTTTCATGGTTGTGAAACTCTTCAAAGTGATCATAATGAGGTTATTTCGTATTTATGCTTTCTTTAATCTTTTACGGTCTAAAGAAGACTTGAAAGTAAGGCTGCAAGCCATTCAAACAAATGGGAAGCGTAGCTTACCCATGCGGCATAATTATGCTAGAAACTTCTAAAATTGAAACGAGGACAGTAGGATACTTACACCTGATGAGACGATGTGCAAACCTCACCGTCAAAAATTCAATGAGGAATTTCACCGATTTCTGTTTGCATTTTTCCTGTATAGTTAATGGTGTGGGATAGATGAAAATCGGGCAGATTTCGGAAAATAAGTCTCCTGTTATTTTTGGGAGACAATCAAAATTTTTAATTTCAAAACTAACCGGGAAAACAGACGTGCAGCAGTAACGCTCGCTGATTGGGCTGTTCGGATCGCCGTCTCCTCCCAGTGTTGCCCATTGGGACAACGAAATCGTGTTTTCTAAGAGAAAAGTTATCAAACAAGAACAGAGGAAACCTAATTTTCCCCATCTCGCTTTTTCTATTTTTTTCTTCAGTTTTTCGATTTCGAACTTTACTGTTTCATGAAATTTTGCATCTGGGGACTATGGATTTCTCGATCTCAGCGCTTCAAGCGGCCATAAATGAACTATTCCAGGATGACGTCATTTTCCCGGTTTTTTTTTTAAACATTCGTATTTTCTACACTGTTTTGTTTATTCGTAAATTAGGAAGTTCGGGCTGAAAGTTTGCCTTGGGGGGTTTTAGAGAAGCTGAATCCGATTTTGGGGTCAAAAATAGGAAATTCCGACATGGTGAAATTCCTCATTATAAAATGAATCATTGTTATTTCTCTTCTTGAACCCAATTTGAATTTAATTTTTTTTAGTGGTCACGATCTACGCCACTCTGGGAGATGAAGCTATTGCTCACGGCATCAATGAGACCGAAGTAGAATTGGTTATCACGACTCACGATCTCCTTCCCAAATTCAAGAACATCCTCACCAGCACCCCTCGCGTCAAGCGGCTCATCTACATGGAAGACCAGCTGAAGAAGACAGACACTTCAGGCTTCAATGCGGGCGTTGACATATTGGCATACAAGGAAGTTGTCTCCCGAGGACTGCAAGCAACTAATATTGGTATGTCAATCTTTAAGAGTCAACCTAATTACTAAATTCTACCTAAATACTCAAAATATTTGCTAAAACCAGGTCGTTTCATGTCCTTTTTCCCTTCACGCCATTTTGTTTGTTAACTATAAATCTCTCAATTTTCTCCATGTCGATAGAATGAAACATTATCTTGGTGATGAATGCGTTAGGCTAGGAACACACGGGGCGACGTAGGGCGCCGACGCTTGCGTCAGCGTCTTTTTCAACTCCACCTCTCAAGCTAAAATGCATTGGATTGTATCAGAGCGCACACACGGAGCGTCGGCGATTTTTATCCGCAAGAGTCGGAGAATCCACGACGCTGCACCTTGACTCCGACGCTCACGGCGCTAGAGTGAGCGTCGTGGGAGCCGTGTTAAAATGTGAACCACAGCATCAGAGCGCACACACGAGGCGTCCCCACTCCCTTCGTGACGCTCAAAGGTAGACGTTTTGAGGTTGTGCTTAGTGCGTGCTTTGTTTGTTCGTTCGTCAAAAATGAGTTGTGACATGGATTTATTGATTTCGGCGGTTCAGGAAAGGCCGTCCATTTGGGACAAGACCCTCACTGACTACAAAGATCGGAACTTGACAGGGAAAGCTTGGCAGGAAGTATGCGGATTCATTCACTGCGACATACGGAAATAGTTTTTAAATTTTTCATTGTCCTCCCTCAACTCCGAATAAAGGGTGTAAACAACTCCACTCTGATTTCGCAAAGAAATTATGTGGTGAATCCACATGAGTCGATGTTTCTTCTTTCTGAGCCTGCGATAGAGAATAAACATTGCCACAGCTTTCTCTCTTTCCATGGTGAATGCAGGCGTCAAACTGAGAAAAAAGACGCCTCGTGTGTGCGCGTGGGGTTTGGGCGACAAAAGCCGCTGACGCAAGCGTCGGCGCCCTACGGCGCCCCGTGTGTTCCTAGCCTTAAAGATTCTCCTAGTATCTCTCCCTAAGTGGAATTGGACTGGGTTCATGTATTCGAGATGTCCCTGAATACATGTGTAATAACCCTACGTTACATCCGGTACAGTGGAACCCAAAGGAAAAGTAAAAACTATTAGAAGTTGGAAGAAGGTTGCCCAACAAACTTCTACATTTTCCACCCGATTTTGATGCGATTTTCAGGGATAGTAGTGCAAGGTACTTAGGCATTAATGTTTTGAGGTTAGGTACTAAGCATCGGATCATCCATAGACCGGGCTGTGGATACGCAAAAGCTTCGTACCACAGCTACTTGGCAGAATTTTTTAAAATGATTTGTTTGCATTGACCACGTAAATGGATGATCACTGGCTCGAACCCAGTGTAAACTTTGAAATCACACCACATTTACAGTGCTGTTTCATCAACGATATTCTTACTTATTTCTCTACTCTTTTTTTAAAGTCTCAACTTTCGATTACTCACTATTATTTTGCACTTATAATTTAATTTATTTTAGTGAAAACGTAAATTTCCAAACCCTGATAATTTCCCCATTAAAACGGTATCAGTTCGGAGCAGATGGGCATGTAAAAAGTTGAATGAGAAAGGTTGTAATTCTTCTTCCATGTTAGTTTGGAAAAGAAGTTGAAAGGGGGCTAAACGAGTTGTCAAAGATTTTTCTCCTCACGTGTTGTCTACCATTCAGAAGCAGCCTACTTGCTGTTTGAGTAGGGCCTGCCTTTCCCGTGTGAGTCCTACTACTAGGTACATTACTGTTTCAAACATAACACCCGCCACTTTTTGCTCTAATTGCTTCTGAGTCTACCAAGGTAGCGGAAGCTTTGTTTTTTTTTTATTTCTCTCATTCTAAACGCATCTTCAAGTTTAAGTAATTAGAGAGTTCCTAGTAGTTATGGTTCGGCTTAAATACAGCGTGAGTATTCTCAATCCGGCGCTGTACAGTTCATAAAGACGGGATTCTACCGCCTTATTACGGCGCTGTATCGGATATGGCGTTTTCTTATCACAATACATCGCCGGATTGAGAATACTTTTTTTTTAATTACGCCGTGTTGGTGCGGTATCTTCGGCCATCCAACCTCTCGCAGCCCAGTATAATTGCGCGGTCCAGTGGTACTGGTTTTCGCCTGTCTGTGCAGCTCTGACTTCCTGCACCAGTCCCGCACAGTTCACATTCTGGTGACTGCTTCACGCCTATCCAGTGCAGATGCTTCTGGAGGAAATCATGGCCCGTCAAGGAGTGGAAGCATGCGACTCCAACTTTCCTAGGAAGATTAGCTGGTAATCGACCGTTTTCATTTCCCAGGGCTTCCCATTTTTTTCCCCTGGCGCGCTCGGCTTGTTCTGTGGCCATAGATCCCAGTATTTTCCTTTCAGCTTCTCGTTGAGCAGCGTTCTACGTAGCAGAATATTTGGTTGGGGCATCTCTGAGCCTTCCTTTGACAACCAGTCGGCCATCTCATTCCCAAACAGAGATGGCACCCACTGGATTATCAGCCGGTTCCCTTTATTCAGGATTTCATCCCCCAGCCTCCTGCACTCACTGACAGACAGGGTGTCACTGGCCTGTCCCAGCCCTGTTATTGCATGTATAGCTGGCTTGTGAGTCTACCAGGATGACTGTGTCCGGTACTTGCTCCAGCCGAAGACACTCCTCCAATGCCAACTGTATCGCCTTGACGGTCCCAACTGGTGTTTTCACCTGGAATGCGGAGGAAAATACCCCTGCATTTCTCGTTACATTTTTTGCTGAGCCATCAGTATATACTCGCAGCCAGAAGGGGTAGGATACCTCTCATTGAGGATTGAGAATAAGTCATGCCGTATTTAAGCCGAACCAAACCTACTAGGAACTCTCTATTAACTGATGATTTTCTTAAACTCTGATTTTCCTGTGAATTTTGTCTAAAGATAGCTTGGGGGAAAAATTGTTATGTGAGCCAGTCGGTAAACCAGGGCCGGATTTACTTTGCCTAATTTCTCTCCATAATATAGTCATGGATGGCTGGAATTCCTACTGCTCCACCTGCGTGTTAAATTTAACCACTAAAAGTGGAAAATTTTAATGCTTTTTTAACATTCTCCCACTCTTTCATTTCAGGAGAAAATCCACCCACCAAAGATGATATAGCGATCATCATGTATACAAGCGGGTCTACTGGTGTTCCTAAAGGTGTGCTCCTCACCCACAACAACATAGTTGCCACACTTACGTCGTTCGTTGACCGAGTTACCATCTACCCAGAAAGTGATGTTTTTCTCGGCTTCCTTCCTCTGGCTCATGTTTTTGAATTGCTCGCAGGTAAGGGTTATTTTTGTAAAAGTGGTGACTGAGCTCAGCTCGGTGGGGATGACTCAAATTATGAAAGCACTGATTGCTAAGAATCTTCAATACTCTACGTCTTATTCCAGAATCTGTGTGCCTTCTGCGTGGTGTCTCTATTGGTTACTCTACGCCTCTCACCCTTCTAGACACGTCCAGCAAGATCAAACAAGGCTGCAGAGGAGACGCTCCAGTTCTTAAACCTACAGCCATGACAGCTGTTCCTGTAAGTAGGATCAGAATGTACCAAGCACTAAAACAAACGTCCAAACCATACTGGCAGCACTAGTTCATATGTCCTCCGCTAGGGATAGTAAAGCGCTTTTCCCTTGAATCAGCTTCTTTGCATCATCTCGAGCTTTATCAAATTCTTGAGCTTATCTCATCTGTCCTGTCATTGTCATTATTATCTAGTTGCTTCTTTCCAATTGACGATGTTGATGTTTATTTTGTGCTAACGGTGACGTAATTATTGTCCTGATGGTAACTATTGGCGCCCGAGCGGAGGATACACGAACTAATGCTGCCAGGTGCGGTTATACGTTCGTAGTACCAAACGAGGCTTTTTTTTTTGGAAAATATAACAATGAGCATCATACCATAAGTCAGCTGTGGCAAGCGAGTGATCTCATGTGGCAATCATCTACTCAAGCTGTAGCCCTTTGACAGTAATTATCATGTATCTGGAAAACTTAACCTATCTGGTACTGAATTTCCAATTATCTTCCTCTACATGGGAGAGTAATTTGTGTTTATATCGATGGACTGGTATCAAGTATCTCGTCCATCTAACCCAACTCAAGGCAAGGTATCATATTCTATTGTTACGTGTGTTATATTATCTTATATTAAGTATGTTATATTACATTTGAATATCGTATTTCTTTTCAGCTCATTATGGATAGAATTTCAAAGGGTGTCAACGACAAAGTTTCCAAACAAACTCCATTCAAAAGAGCCCTTTTCAAATTTGCTTTCGAGTACAAAAAGAAGTGGATAAGGCATGGGTTCACCTGTCCGTTGATAGACAAGTAAGCTTTCTAAAAATAATAATAATTCCTGGTTTCAATCAAGTACAATGTACGACTTTGAAAATGTATGTTCTTTCTAATGTTGCTTTATGGTTTTTTATGTTATTAATATGTTTTAAGTTATTAATTCATTACATTTTTGTGATATGCATGTGACAAGTTCATGTTTGCTTAACACGTTGACTGCGAGTCACATGCCTGGCGCGTCAAAGACTGGCGACTTCCTCGTTTTACCATTCACGTCAGGTTGACTAAAAATGTTGTCTATTGACCTTCAGCACTCCGTGAGGGTCCAATCAACCTCCATGAGAAGCCGTAGTTGTTTACATGCATGAATTTGGGTTTAAAGGACAGTTTTACCATATTTACGGCTCAGTTGCTGCAATTGGCAAAAATAAAAGCATCTACGTTTTATTTTTACATCCCTTCTGAACGTATTACAATCGTAAACAATTGGCTGAAAGCCAACTATATACATGCCAGAATTTTGGAAATAAAACCAACAATAACTATGACGCGCCAGGTGCATGATCAGCACGATGGGTAAGGAAATTAGATATAACATCATCCAAGTCTACCTTGCCGTGCTGATCACGCGCCTGGCACGTCAGGGGCCTAAATCCAAAAATACGATAATTTATGGGCAAATAACATCATTGCCCATCAAAGTAATCATATTTGGGGTGTGTTATTTTAAAAAACCCGTTCAGGATGGTAGGAAACATTGGCAGATTTGATTGATTGTGAACGTGTTAAGTCAGCGTATTTTCTTCTGTGGGTTTACACAGTAAATACGAAAGCTTTCAAATGACTTTTCTCAACCCACCTGTTATGTCAGCGTGTTGTCGAGTGAAGGCGATGGCCTCGATCGTTAGTTGATTTCTATTGGTCCCTACTCATAAAGGATGCAGGAGATTTACCATACACTGGCTTCCTGGCGCATTGCTGCCTACTGAGGGAAGGAATGTATTAAAGTTTGCTCTAGCCACGGACCTCGGCGTGAATATCACAGACCAGCGTTAGGCGGTGCATTTACCTAGAAGACAACTTTTAGGTAAGATGGGAGCAGAGGCCGGCGCCCTGACGGCTACCGATGCTTCTGAGGAACTTGGGCTTGTAGATGAGACGAAGGAGAGAGAAATGATCAAGTCGAATTGTTTAAGTAAACTGCATGAAGGGCAAGCCCTGAGTCTTCCTTTTATATTACGGGTAACAAGGTAAGGGGAGAGTAGAGGAGGGTCAGTCTGATATGCTTACTCCGTACCTCACTCTTCCTATCATTCGATGACTCACTCATGGGTTCCCCTTTATGACTCTTTATTGGATAACTAACGTAGGTAAATAATGGATCATTACACCACCTAAAAGGTGAAAAAAGTATTGAAATCAGTAGAAAAACCGACCAGAATGGGTTTGAGCAGCGTTTCCCAGGAGTGCGGTTTTTGGATGGCAAATGGCGCTTGGAGTCAAACAGGTTGCTCTAGGAGAGCCGAGCAGTTGACTTCTCGTAACATCTCTAGAATTTTTATATTTTCTGTTTGCAGATTGGTTTTCAAAACAACAAAAAGCATGCTTGGAGGGAGGATACGGTTGCTTCTGTCTGGTGGTGCACCTCTTGCTCCTGATACTCACGAATTGGTAAAAATATGCATCTGCAATTTGGTCACGCAAGGATACGGTCTAACCGAAACTTGTTCCAGTGCAACAGTTATGGACAGTAAGTTTCATGTTAGTTTCTTCGAATGGTTGTCATAACGAAAGAGAATGTAACTTGATTTCGAATTGGCTTAATGGGAAATCAGTGGTATAAAGGGTGGTTCAAGTTCAAGGCCCTACGTCAATATATTTTTATTCTTTCCAAAAAGCAATACATTTTTCAACTTTTAAATTTTTTCCAGAGTTATTAAAATCCAACATTTTCTTTTACTCAATAGTTGTCCAGTGACTTTCTTTGTTGAAGAAAAAAACCCTGTGTTGTTGCCTGTAAAGTCGGTATACGGGCGAAAGTTTTACGTGACAACGACTTTGAGTGGTAAAATAATTTTAATGTTAATATTCATTCGTATAGTAGGAAGAAGGATAAAATAAAATTCTTTGTCAAGTTGCACAGAGTAGGTATTTCCCGTAGGTAGTAGGTATTTCCCATGGGTGGGGGGGGGGAGTGAGTGCCAGGGAAGGGGGGCGGGGCGCTCCCGCTTATGTGAGCGCCGGGGAAGGGTTGGACGCGGGGGGGGGGGGGGGTGCGCGGGGGGGGGGCGCTTTAGGGAGCGCCGAGCTGCACCCCCTCCGTGAGCGGAGCGTAACGCAGTTTCTTGAAGTGTCCCCGGTAAACCAATTTATAAGACGTTATCACGTCAAAATTAAAACTGCGGCTAATATTCAAATTTTTTACTTCTATTGGAGTTCTCCGCTCAATTTTCAAAGTTTTATTTGAAATTAGAACCTGTTTTTAAGATTCATTACAAATATTATTTTACTTCTAAGATTTATCGTTTTTTCTTCAAACTAGCAATGGACGACTCAACGGGCAGAGTTGGACCTCCCACAACAATGTGTAACATTCGACTGGAAAACTGGGAAGAAGGCAACTACAGAGTAACGGATAAACCTTTCCCTAGAGGAGAAATATTGATCGGTGAGCAAGTTTAACTATTTGCGCATGTTGAAGGGTCTTTTTCTCATTTATTTTTATTTATTATTATTATTATTATTATTTTTGTCATGTAACAACAAGTTATCTGAAATGGGGGTGAGAAAATGTTGACAGACAGACAGACCAAAATGAAGTTTAGTAATTTGTAAATCAGCGAGAATTGGTGTTTGTTACCTTTACTTCTAGGAGCATCTAGGGAAAGAAAGTGGTGGGACGGCCTGAGCTCTATCTGGCGACGATTAGATGAACCTTCTCCTCTTTTTTTGGCAAGGTGGATGCACCTCTGATATCAAACCAGAAATTTGCCCTCAATGAAAAAGGGAATCAAATCAATAAGAAAGGCATTCAGTCTGAAATAGAAATCTATGAACTCGTAGGTAAACAACATTAATTTTTAAAGCATTCTATTATTTAAGAAAGGATTAGAAACACAACACACGATACCTACATCACATAAGCAAACTGATGAGAGAGATAATCTAGGTTTTTGAGCTCTGGAATGTTCATCTTATCTTCGCTAGGCAGCGCTCACACCGTTCCACCACTTTCTTCCCCTAGATGCTCCTTTTACTTCTTACCGCATCATCTTCGATCAATCAGTAAGCATCCGTGGAAGGTAACATCCACGATTCTCACATTAGTACCCAAGTCTTTGCATAACATAATTTTTATGATTCTTGAGAGAATGAGGAATCATCTCAGCCCAAACTTCCTAATTTACGAATAAACAAAACAGTGTAGAAAATACGAATGTTTAAAAAAAAAAACGGGAAAATTACGTCATGCTGGAATAGTTCATTTATGGCCGCTTGAAGCGCTGAGATCGAGAAATCCATAGTCCCCAGATGCAAAATTTCATGAAACAGTAAAGTTCGAAATCGAAAAACTGAAGAAAAAATAGAAAAAGCGAGATGGGGAAAATTAGGTTTCCTCTGTTTTTGTTTGATAACTTTTCTCTTAGAAAACACGATTTCGTCGTGCCAATGGGCAACACTGGGAGGAGACGGCGATCCGAACAGCCCAATCAGCGAGCGTTCCCGCTGGACGTCTGTTTTCCCGGTTAGTTTTGAAATTAAAAATTTTGACTGTCTCCCAAAAATAACAGGAGACTAATTTTTCGAAATCAGCCCGATTTTCATCTATCCCACACCATTAACTATACAGGAAAAATGCAAACAGAAATCGGTGAAATTCCTCATTCAAACATTGGTTCTATTCACGTTTTCCAACCACCGTTGCTTGAGAAAATGCTCTAATATCGTCATGGATGCTGCATGAACTAGTGGAATCCAGCGGTATGACTCGGAATGGGGTGTGCGCCTGGGTCGGAAAAACTTTTTTATCTATTTTTAATCTAAACTAGACCTCATTTTGAGAATTTTGACACCAACCGCGACCTTCTGGCGTGAGAATATATTTTTCTATGATTTTTCAAAGTTTCGATTGTTAATGACGTCACAGTGGCCTGGGGGGTCCCTCCCAGATGGGAGGGGCGCGTGACGTCATAAACATTGGAAACTTGGAAAATCATAGAAAAATATCTTCTCACGTCAGAAGGTCGCGGTTGGTGTCAAAATTCTCAAAATGAGGTCTAGCTTCGATTAAAAATCTAAAGAAAAATCAGGCGCGCTGGGGTACATCTATGGTTCACCACCATTCCACGATTTTATCGACATTATGATACCATTGTGACGTTCATATTAGGCTCATACCATCTACGATTTCTCTCAACATCTTTTACTATTCAGTGCTATTTATCGCTGACATTCCTGGTTTTGATACGTCCCTCGCGACTAGGTACTTATTCAAATTTTGGTGACTCGGTGAAGCCACGCCTCTAGTTTATAAGAATATCTGCCATGCTAGCCACTCGCATTGTATTGCTGCGCGTTTCTTATAGTGTCATTCTTATTTCTGATAGGTGGAGAAAACGTTTCGCCTGGTTACTACAAACAGGCGGAAAAGACTCGCGAAGATTTCTTCACCGAAGAAGGAACGAGATGGTTCAGGACGGGTGACATTGGTGAAATGCAAAGGGACGGCAGCCTCAAGATCATTGGTAAGTTCGAGAAGTGGTAATTTTGAGAAGACGAATGAGTCGAAACCATGAGGAGTTCGTTAGAAGAACATTTACACCATAAAGGTAAATTTATGAGATAGTTAGTGGAGCATCTCATAAATAGTTTAATGGTGTTACCAATTAAAGTTTACTGACGAGGGATAAAATTGTCATGAAATGTTTTTCTAATAAATTGTCAGATTATCTCTTCCGAAAGTCGTGACGAAATCAGATTATGTGATTTCAGTACAATATGAAGAGGTCGTTGAAACAAAAAGTTCCTGAACTCCCTCATTAATGGATTTAAGCGATTGAAGAGCAAACTTCTTCGAGTTATATTGTAGGTTGAGTTAACGTCTGGAGTATGTAAATGACTACATACACACTTGAAAACGCATGAAAGTGTTGAACTTCAAAAAAATGTTCTAAAATTATTTTATAGATGTTTAAAGATTATTAAAGATGTTTTTGGAGCTATTGAAATAGCTTCATTGACTTCGGTGTCAACTATCATAACTAAACTAACTAACTATACTACTAACTATACACATGGCATATTCTCCAGAGAAAGATCGTATCATTTTATAGTTGTCATTGTGTCCTACTCAATTATGAGATCATTCGGGATTATATATCACTCTTGTTCTGGATGATCGATTAGTTATTACAATTATTATCTACGTACCGTGTTGGAAAGTTCCTGGTTTCGTAAAGCCCAATAAAGTTCCGTTTGATGATGCTATGAGGTCGATGCGTGATAAATTTCAAGTTTTCCGTGATATGGCCCATTCCACTCGTGATGGAAGATTGAAGGAGCTTGCAAACGAAAGCAAAAGGGTCTACAGGTGGGTTTTTTTAAGATGATGGAGCCCTGGAGGCTTCTTTTTTTATTTTCTTCTTTTCTCTTTCTATTACCTACATTTAGAAACCAATTGTAGCAACGAATTATAGAAACCAATTTTAGTAACAAATTCAAGAAACCAATTTTAGCAACGAATTATAGAAACCAATTTTAGTAAAAAATTATAAAAACCAATTTTACGAACAAACTTAGAAACAAATTTTAGCAACGAATTATAGAAACCAATTTTAGTAACGAATTACAGAAACCAATTGTAGCGACGAATTATAGAAACCAATTTTAGTAACAAATTATAGAAACCAATTTTAGCAACGAATTATAGAAACCAATTGTAGCAAACGAATTATAGAAACCAATCTTAGTAACAAATTATAGAAAACAATTTTAGCAACGAATTATAGAAACCAATTGTAGCAAACGAATTATAGAAACCAATCTTAGTAACAAATTATAGAAAACAATTTTAGCAACGAATTATAGAAACCAATTGTAGCAAACGAATTATAGAAACCAATCTTAGTAACAAATTATAGAAAACAATTTTAGCAACTAATTATAGAAACCAATTGTAGCAAACGAATTATAGAAACCAATCTTAGTAACAAATTATAGAAAACAATTTTAGCAACGAATAATGGAAACCAAGTCTAGCAACGAATTATATAGAATTATAGAAACGAATTTTAGTCAAGATTTATAGAGAACCTTGGTTTAGAGAAAATTTCTCTTGATTCGGAGTACGTAAAATAAATAAATACGTAAAATAAATTGGGATGTACCAAAATTACCAGATGAAACTTCAACATTACGAAGTATTGCCACTTTGATGCCAGAATGGCACCATTGTGTGTGAATTGGGGGGTGAACTTGAATTCGCATATTGGGTGTCGTACATCATGGATTTTAAAATGCTCTTCAGATTCGAGGCTCCTACGCCGCTAGAAATGTTGTGGTAGATGTGAGTGGGGGGGGGGGGTCACTATTTCTTGCCTGAAATAATTGATAGATTAGAGATCAACTGGTTAAACTGATCTACCGCTTATCCAATGGGACGTCCCCTGGAATGCATGCATTACTAAACAATATGTTTATTTTCTTCTTTTCTCTTTCTATTACCTACATTTATCTGTTCTTCCAACACTTGTTCCATTTATTTGTTTCCCATTGTTTTGTATATTTATGTTGACTATTGTTATTGCACTCCGTGTTATACGACAAATAAAACTCATTCTTTCATAATCCGTCGTAACCAGCAAGTCGAGTACAGGAGGCGAGCGCTTTCGATGTTAGGACATCATCTTCAGGCCGTCGAGAGAGAACTAAAGTTTGTCAGTCCATCGTTTTTTCTTATCGTTCTTCTCTGGGTGAAAGGGAGATGAAAGGAACAGAAAGGAAAGGGGGCCACGTGGTACTCTCTCTCACTGCTTGGGGTTGCCATTGGAAAAGAGTTTCAGGCTCTAATGGCTTATACTCTCCCTCTTTCGAGGCCCCTTTATGTTAAAAGAGGATTCCGCCGGCTACCCCACTTCAGAGTTTGTAAATCTTTTGCTGAGATCAGCAAATTTCTTTATGCGTTTCCACGACATTACACGCAAAGAGGGCGCTCCACTGTGTGGTGACCAAATGCTTCCGTTCTGGATCTCCAGAATCGGTTGCATCTGCACAAGAAGTGTTCAGCTGTGTCCTCTTCTTGTTCGCATGGACACATTGGTGAAATACGACTGTCCATGATATTCAGCATTCTCGGAAGTCGTAATGATGAGCCACGTAGTAACGAGACCACGTGGTGAAAGGTTGTTTGTCTGTAAACTTTAGTACTCTCTCGACGGCCTGAAGATGTCCTTACATCGAAAGCGCTCAACTTGCTGGTTACGACGGATTCTCCAATACGGTACCTAGATAATAATTTGATTCTTATAACTAGCAGAACTAACCATATTCATTTAATACCAGATTAGTTATTAGTTGACTTTTAATATACTTTACGATTTTGAGATGCAAACATGATTCTCCAGTAATTAAACAGCCTCTCTATTCTCTCTAATGATCATAGTTGGGCAGATGATATGAAATCGGTATAAAAACATATTTATTTTCGTGAATTGGTGAAAAAGCGGGGGTTTATAGAACCAATAGGGTATTTCAGTCAATTTTTTTTTATTTATTTATTTATTTTTTTTTCAAAAGAGTATGGCTCAGGAATAACGGTAATCGGGTCTGTTCGTCGAGAAAATGTTTTTTAAAAATCAGAAAAGCTAAAGAAAGTTGAAGATTTGAATGGTGTGACGTAGCTAGCCAATCGTGACGTAGCTAGCCAACTGTCTTTGAAAAAAGTATCCATGCACAGAAACCCTTGGAGGACCTCTTGGATACTACAAAATACTACTCACACAGGCGCGCGGCGTAGTCCTTGCCTAGTGTGTGTGCATTTATAGCGGCCCGCCTTTTTTTCAAACGTGTGATCTCTTTAATTAATTTTTCTACCACATGTTATAGTATCATTGGGCTTAAAGTTGTAGTATATAGGTTTTCAAGGGTGCTGAATCCAAATTTGAGGTCAAAAACCTGAATTTCCGACCCACCGAAATACCCCATTGTCCATCAGTGTACCCTAGCAAATTTAGTGGAAACTTACAACTAGGGAGTCTCATGGCCTAGATTTATTTTGATATCTTCTTGAAATCACTCCGTTTTTATCAAGAGTTCATAACGTTAAAAGGACCCTCTGGATAAATATAGCTATTCTGTGAATATTAGATCTTTGATGTTAGTTTCCTCTTTTATTTCAGATCGCAAAAAAGATTTAGTGAAGCTACAAGCCGGCGAGTACGTGTCCCTCGGGAAAGTCGAGTCGGAACTGAAGACGTGTCCGATCGTTGAGAACATCTGCGTCTATGGAGACTCGGCCAAGGACTACACAGTAGCCCTGGTGGTGCCCTCGCAACCGCACCTCGAGGAAATCGCCCAGCGCCTCAGCATCAACCAGGAGTTTGAGGAGCTCTGCGTCAATCCCGTCATTGAAAAGGCTGTGCTGGAGATCCTCGTTGCCCACGGAAAGAAATGTAAGGAATCAAATATTGAAGATTGCTCTTGAACACATTGCGCCTAACTAGACTTATAAATGAACTAGTTACAATTTATTCTTGGGGGGGGGGGGGGGGTAGAGCTCCTTATCTCTTAGCAGAGGGGGTGTCCCAACTTCTAGCACCATTCCGACGGATCTGATGGTCATCCCCGAGCCTCGAATACGCTTGGAGACTGCTGGGAAAGTTGATATATGAAATTTGATGTGATCCCAGCCAATTACTGTAGATCTTGGTTTACTCCTCGTGCCAGCAAGTACTTGCATCCCGAGTACCTCTTTCGGGACAACAAATTCTGCTTGCAGAACCCCCACACAAGCAAATCAATAGTAAAAATGAGGGCTCTACTCATGAAGTATGTAAAGTACACCGTTCTCAAGACGTCGAACGAAACTGCACTTGATAACTGTAGTAACACAAAGTTACACCTCGCCAATTTGGGCGCCAGGCAGTCGATATGAACTCTCCAGGACATCCGATTATCCACCTGAATGCCCAGGAAGTTCACCGAACCCAACAGAGTACTTCTCCGAGTCTTCTGCGACCCTTGGACCCTACAGTATTCTACGGTGGATTTTCCTCTCGGACGTTCTTAGCTTATCTCCGACTGCTTCGTCATTGCCCAAGTCTCGAATTCTAGCATTATGGGCTAAGTTTCTAAAGATACATGTACACAGAATACTGCACGAGCTTCATGACCGTTCCAATACTTAAGCGTCCACTAGGTCGACAGCGCGGCGCGGCGCAGCACTGGAGCGGATAAAATTTTTCGACCCGTCGTTTTGCCAGTTCCGCGTCGACCATCATCGAGTGAAGGTGCCTTCTCAGGAAAATGTCGGGCATAGATATAATGTTTTCATCGGATGACGAAGAAATGTTCGTTTTAGGGGCAGCATTGGAAGCAGAAGAAGAGGACCAAATCGGTGGGAAAAGTAGAAGATTTTGGGTCCATCCAATAAAAGCTAAGAGGATGGACCTGGGGGAGCACAATCACCTGTTCCAAGTTTTGCTAAGAGACGAGCAAAAATTTATAAAGTATTTTAGAATGTCGAGGGGGAAGTTTTTCGAGCTTCACATTGATTAAGCCTCGTATACAAAAGCAGAACACTGACGAAAATGAAGTCTGGAGAGCGGCAGATAGCGAAAAATTTTCGACCTGCGCCGCGCCGCGCTGTCGACCCAGTGGACGGGCACATTAACAGGTTCTTCTCCGAAATTTGAAAAGATTGGCAATGGAGCTGATAATGGAACGCTTAATAAGAGAATGGAACGACAACGTTTACTGGAGCTGAAATTGAAAATGTAAAGTCTGCCTGTTAACAAATTCCAGTCCAAATTATCATGACTGGAACTGGAAAAGTTCCTGGAACGACCACCTCTAAATCTGAAAATAATAGGAGCCAGGTTGGTTGATGGTTTTATTTGTTTGGCTCAACTTCTATATTGCAAATTGATTATACAATAGGTACATCCAGAAGGAATGCCAATTAAGAAATTGTCAAATAAAGGTAGAAATTACACAGGTGGTCTTATCTGTACAGTGAGGTTTCAATGCTTAGTACGTCTGAAGGGTGGTTGGGTGGCTTCTAGGTCTTTTACACAACTCTGACATAGTCTATTCTATAATTTGCAGGATGAACCCAATTGATTATACAGGGTGTAAGCCTAACTGGTCTGCCATACGGTACCAGTCGATTCTACAACTAATTTGCAACAAAAAATGTCTCTTAGCGATTTTTTTAAACCCTTCGTTTTCGAGTTATTTCAACTTTGATTTTTTTTCTCGTGATTTTGACCTTATGTCATTAAATCGGCCATAACTCCGTTAATCAGCTGTGTAAATTACAATTTGAGGATACCGTTGGAAAGAGCATTAAATTTCCTATCGGATAGATGCCGTAACTTTTTTTGAGTCAAAGTTTGAGACATGAAAACGTCCTCTGAAAAGAGAATTTTACGTAATTTTGGAAACCTCGCATTTTTTCAATCTCAAATTGAACTACGAGAACCCATACTTTTTCAAGATGCAAGAACAGTGAAAACTGCGCCAGAATCTCAGCTTTCCAATTTTATAATCAAAACATATTCTACAACCGAATTTACGGGAGAAATTCGTGTTTGAACGCGGAAAAACGTGTATTTTTTCAACGAAATCAGGGCTCTGGCCTCCTGTTTCCGGAGGCCTCGCGGTCTACTGCGGCGCCCGCCCACCCGCTTCATCGTCCGACCCCTCAGATCGACTAGGCGGAGCGCCGATTTCGTTGAAAAAATACTCGTTTTTCCGCGTTCAAACACGAATTTCTCCCGTAAATTCGGTTGTGGAATATGTTTTGATTATACCATTGGAAAGCTGAGATTCTGGCGCAGTTTTCACTGTTCTTGCATCTTGAAAAAGTATGGGTTCTCGTAGTTCAATTTGAGATTGAAAGAATGCGAGGTTTCCAAAATTACGTAAAATATTCTTTTTAGAGGACGTTTTCATGTCTCAAACTTTGACTTAAAAAAAAGTTACGGCATCTATCCGATAGGAAATTTAATGCTCTTTCCAACGGTATCCTCAAATTGTAATTTACACAGCTTATTAACGGAGTTATGGCCAATTTAATAACATAAGGTCAAAATCACGAGAAAAAAGTTTAAAGTTGAAATAACTCGAAAACGAAGGGTTTAAAAAAAATCGCTAAGAGAAATTTTTTGTTGCAAATTAGTTGTAGAATCGACTGGTACCGTATGGCAGACCAGTTAGGCTTACACCCTGTATAGTGACGACTTTCATTACATCGTCAGCGACAATTCCTACTGGTATTCTAATCATTCTTGTTTCTTTCCAGGCAAGTTGGAAAAGTTCGAGATCCCCGCGCAGGTGAAACTTGTGTCCGAGGTTTGGAGTCCGGACATGGGCCTCGTCACGGCCGCTTTCAAACTAAGAAGGAAGGACATACAGCAAAGGTATCAACACGAAATCAACAGGATGTACGCCTCGTGATCTATACAGTACTTCTTCCGTTGAGCCTTCTCAGTCTTCAACGACTAGAATTGGGAGAATACCTCCAACCCCGCCTTAGAACAATTTTTTTTTAACCGAAAAAAAATATGGAAACGATGAGAAATCAAGGCGTTCTATCAGTCTCTCGTTGTACGTCACATCACATCTTGAAGGAATAGTAAATGTTAAGTCTGCGCCCTAAAATATCCCCTATCCCTTCCACACCCTTTCCCGACAAAGTAACTTAGACTTTGAAAAATGAAAGGGTATTTTTAAAATATCATACGTTCATTATTACTCCTAGTACCAATCACGGTAGTTTATCGAATTTTTTGTTGTTGTTTGTATATATTGTTAAGCTATTATTAAATTATTGTACAGTGTAAATGGGTCTTATCAAATTTGTTGTGAATATTTTTGGTTTAGATTATGGGATCAGATTATATCATCACGTCAAATCTTGTTTGTTCGTGCTTAAAAGTTATTAGTTATTTCATTTTTTATTACGATGCAAAATAAGAATTTAGACTGTCTGAAGGAACCATTTGCTTCGCTACTGGGACATTGGGTAAAATTTATTGTTCGAAGTGATACTTATACGACTTTATGCTACGTGTCTGTACTACTTAATCGAATGTTAGTAATTTTGTTGTGTTTATCATCCGCACCGCAATGAAACCCAAGAGGGTTTATTTATATTTGAATTATTTCGAATTTATTGTAGAATTCTATTGTAATTCTCACAAGAACCATCGTGAAGCGATCTACTCTACTGGCTAGACGTCTGCTATCGACGTTGGTAACTTAAATTTGCTGTCGACCAAAGGATATTATTTGATCTTGTTTTTCATTTTCATTCAAAATGAAGATGTTTCTGCAATCATCCAGTGCTCTTGATGTAGCACACCACGTCCTTCGTTCGCAAGTAAATTATCATTTCGCATATTTCTTGTACAAATCATAAAGAGAATCATTTTAATAAAGTAATATATTTTTATTAATCGCAATCGTTTGTAATAAAATAGGTAATCGAAGTTGAAGTGTCGTTTGGAGAAACGCTATGGCTTGATTCAGGCTGTGATAATGTACGTTGAATTGATACAATATTATTTCAAATTTCCATACCCTTTCCCGTCTTTTTTAATTCCCCCGTTCTATGTAATATAAATTATAAAATTGGTAATAAATCCTGAGTAACAAGATACTCGAACACTTGCATTCGTAATATTTCGCTCTGTCAAGTCAATTATATCGCGCTCGAAAGAGAGAGCCCTGAATCCTTCGCTCAATTTTTGTTTGCTGAATTTGTTGGAGTAAAATTTGTAGTAGGAGGAAAATATTAGTACCTAATTCATATGTGTCAACCAAACTACTTGTTCCCGAATCGAACACAAGGATGTAACTTACTATGTCGTTTGATAAGTTTTCAAATGGTTCGATGTTGGGTCGTTTTCTTCCTTGTACGTACGATTATTATTGACCGATAGAAGTTGTCTTGTACCCAAAGCTCGAGCCTCGTCAAAATTGTAAGGTAAAGATTGCTCAAATCATTTTAGTTAATCCAATTTTACTAGTGCACAGGTAGGTACTAGTGCACCGGTACCGACATTGAATGTCAGCTATAACTTTATTTCTGTTTTAGTAATGAGTGGTTGTGCTTGCGGGAAAGGCCTTGAAAGTACGTGTAATGCTTGCCTACCTACTACTGTTGTGCTGAAACGAGTATTGGTTTCGAAAATAGGTATACTCAGTATGTTCCTCTCATTTTACTTTCAGATTTATGTGAGGCTTTTTCAACCATAAATCTTTACTAGGGATTTTGTGGATTCCTGAGTTTACCCTCCTCTCTCTCTTACGATCACTTTTTGTTGTGCAATACACACGATTGAAATATTATTGTGAGTTATATTTTTGCCTTCACCTCAACCACGACTGAGTTGATATCTAGTCTGATGATAGACTTTGCTAACTTGAAAAAGGCACCTATTCATCTTGAACGATAATTGGGAATTAGCCTCAATTTTAGATTCTGGAATTTAAGTCTAATCATATAATAGGGCCCTAGAATAACGTTTAACACCAGGAATACCCAATGGAAAAAATTACCATAGAAGATAATGTAGGGATGTCCGATACTTAAAAAGTATCGATATAATATCGTATCGATACATCTAGAAAGTATCGATACGATATTTTGAAGTATCGATACTTTCACAAAAATGGGTGAAATTGTCGTCTATGTTTCTCTCCATCATGAGGATAATAATTAGAAAAGACTGACCAAAACAGTAAAACCGTTGTTATTTACAGTAACTCTATTGTTACGGTTGAAAATTATACTGAATGATATATCCAAAAAAAAAAATAAGGATACCGTTGGAAAAAAAAACTATAAGTCACTCATTTTGTTGTTTAAAACTTGTTTTCGTTTGGGTTAACATTTTGGTGGTCCTTCCTCGATTATGGAGGACAGCAGGTTATCATAGAGAGCTTAGGGATGTCCGATACTTCAAAAGTATCGATATAATATCGTATCGATACATCTAGAAAGTATCGATACGATACTTTCAAAAAGTAGCGATATTTTGAAGTATCGATACTTTTGATACTTTTACAAAAATGGGTGAAAATGTCGTTTATGTTTCTCTCCATTAGTGTGACATCTCTCCATCGCGAGGATAATAATTAATATAGGATGAACAAAACAATAGATCACTCATTTTTTTGTTTTTTGTTTAGGCACTTGTTTTTGTATTGCACTTGGTTGGGTTAACATTTTGGTGGTCCTTCCAAGATGATGGAGGACAGCAGGTTATCATAATATGATTATGGTCTGTTTGGAGAGGCAGTCCTGAACGGTTTGGAGGGGCTTGGAGGAGCCCATTCGCCTCTATCCCCTCCCCTTTTCAGTTCTGGTTTGGTTCCGGACTGCCTCTCCAAACAAACCCATAGAGAGCTGGAGGTGGTGGTACATCATCTTTGTTTAGTTTGTTGAAGTGGTTGGTCTCCCAACTATCTACGTAGAGAAAGAGGTACCTACTAAAATTCGAGACTTTCATCTAATGTGAGAGATTAAAAAAAAAAAGCATTTTGATCTAACGTGAGAGGTAAAAAAGTATCGCCTCCGATACTGGAAACAAAGTATCGATACTACGATATATATCAGGAAAAAAGTATCGATACTTTTTTTTAAAGTATCGATACTTTTAAGTATCGATACTTTTGGGACATCCCTAAGAGAGCTGCAGATGGTGGTACATCATCTTTGTTAAATTTGTTGAAGTTTATTGGTCTCCCAACAATCTACGTAGAGATAGAGGTACTGTCAAGTAGGTACCTTCATGTTGTAGGTGTTGAAACAGTTAAATGTGAGATATAAAAAAGTATTGCTTCTGATACTGGAAAAAAAGTATCGATACTTTTGGGACATCCCTAAGATAATGCCTTAACGAGTGAAGCAGTGTCAAAAAACTCCACGAAGTTCGAGGAAAACTGATTACGTCATTCCCCAGGGTTCCTCATGCAAAGCTGCCCTGGTGAAGCGTAAAAGGAGTTTTGGCTAATAGTGTCAGAGAATGTCAACAGGTAGAGTTGTAGGCGCCCTCGTGACCACATGAAACGATCCACTCAAATCATGTGATTCAAACATCAAAACTAAATAAGAGAAGGTGAAGACTAATAATGCTCGATAAACTAGTAGGTAGAATCGTATTGTAAAGAACAGTCAGTAAAATTGCTTCTCTTCATCACTTTTGTGTCTGGGTTCTTTCTGCCAGTTCACAGAGCACTTGTGTGTTTGATCATGTAAGCTAGTTGTTTCATGTGAACTATCAGAGGTAGCGCTGCTTTCGTAAGGAACAACTCTTCTCAGACTCCCAGTAAGTACATTTCAAATTTCCATCTTCCTTAATTTTTTTTATGCGTTTTTGAGCAGCACACTAGTTTTCTTCGATATCAGTGAACCCTCTTTCGAAAAAAAAATTGTGAGGCAAATTCCCCATTGTTGGAGTCATTTTTCCTTCACCTCAACATTCCAGAATAAACTCAACTCATTCATGAAAATCATCAGTGGATCACCAATGTGAATCCTAGGAAACTGGTACAAGTGTAACCTGAAACTGTCGTTATTATATCACATCAAGAAAATATCTTCACAGATCGCTCTCAAGTTGGATTCGACTGATGTCTTTTCTGTTTTGAGCTCTCTGTTTGGCGTGGCCTACAATGTCGATCAGAATCTTAAGCTTAGATCTGCACGTAGGTACCTACATTTCCACTGCAGATTTAATGGATTTTGAATAAGTAACATAAGAATAATGGAAATGGCGGCTGGCTTGCCAATTCGTAGACGATGGCCCTATATATCACTACCATTGCAGAATGATAATGATAATGAATTTTATTGGCCAAAATAAACAAATACATACAACTTGAGGTATGAATATGGCAAATCAGTGAGGTGTGTGTGAGCCGCAAGCGGCGCGGGGCCAGGGGAACCCCGGGTCCACCCACCATGGTGGCGTCCAAAAGCACAGCGCGTCAGAGAACGCTCCGCACATCCAAGATATAAGAATAAGTTAGAAAAAGTAATTAATCCACACCAGGTTGAAGGAAAATGACACGGTGGGCATACAACGCAGCTGAGGATAGATCCTTGCGGATGTAGTGAGTTCGGATTACAACAGATTGAAAGAAAATTACGTGGCGGACTTGCTACTTATCAAACTATAGAACTTCTACATTTATAATACTACAGATGTGAGTTCGAATCACATAAGATTGAAAGAAAATGGTAGAGGATAGACCCATACAGATGTAGTGAGTTCGGATTACGACAGATTGAAGGAAAAATATGTCGCGGACTAGCTACTTTGCAAACTATAGACCTTCTACATCTATAACACTACAGATGAGAGTTTGAATCACATGAGATTAGAGGAAAATGGCATAGAAGACTTGCCATTAACAGATGATAGGACCTACATCTATGCCACTGCAGAAACGTAATGAGTTTCAAACACATCAGATTGAAGGAAAATGGCACGGCGGACTTCCAACGTGGCAGAGGATAGACCCATGCCTCTGCAGATACAGTGAGTTCAGATTACTGTGACGGGCCGTCACAAGAGTTGCCGCCTCCACCCATCCCGAAGTTGAGGCTCAAAAGGGGCCTTCCATGCGAAACGGAGGGCATGGAAGTGGAGGTCACAGGAGGCAGCACCGGACGGACTATTGCTGCAAAATAGGGGAGTGGGGAAGTCACGTGAGGGAGGGGCACGGCTGGGGCAACGCGACTGCGGCGCCTCAGTCGTGTCTTGATCGAGCCACTCACCACCCAAAGTCTGTGTGAAAAGTCTGTGTGACAAAGATGTGTGAAAAGTCTGTGTGACCTCAGTGAATTTGAACATTAACGCCAATCGATTGAACAATTGTTTAAAAGCCCGAAGTTGACTCTTAGAAACTGTCAGTGAACGATACGCCCTCCTGAAGCTTCAAAGTAACCAACGGCCGACCCTCACATTCCCAAAAGGACCACACCCAATGGATTCTCTCGCAAAAACCCAGTATTGGTAAATTAAGTATTTTTGTAAAACTCTTTTCAATCGTTCCTCCTAGGTATTTTGATTTTTATTGATTTTCCTTTGTCCCTAGGACTTGTTATATTTTCATGTTTCGAAACACCACGTGCTTATGTTCATGTTCCCCTTTTAAGTTCCGAAATATCACGTGGCTTATGATCTTGGAAGTTATCCCCATCAGGGCCCTCAGTAATTAAAGTCAATACTTAATTATTAGTAAGGGTATCTTAGTCCCAAGTCGAATTGTTCCTTTTATTATTTTATGATTGAAATACTTACCTGGATAATTAAACAGGATTCCTTTTCGTTGCATAAACTGTCGTTGTTATTGGTACGCTCCCCGATCAATTTCCTGGTGCAGAATAGAGTAATAGTAAATACTTACCTGAGAATACTTACCTTGAGAATCATAGTGAGAACCAGAGTAGAGTCATTAACGTAGAAACAAACTTGAAAGTACTTACCTTAGACTTGCTGAAATCTCGAAGAACCTGAAACAGAAAGAAAAGTTATTAAATAAAAAGATACAAATTATTACACAATAACGGGAAAAGTAAAAGGAAGTCTTAGAGGAAAAATACCAAATCTCAAGTTGGACAAAGATAGGCATTTTTCGGTGACCCCCGAAGGGATACCTATTCAACGCCATCCTCGTCGTTACCTACCTGCTGACTGCTGAAATCTCGAAGAATCTGAAACAGAAAGAAAAGTTATTAAATACAAAGATGCAAATTATTACACAATAACGGGAAAAGTAAAAGGAAGTCTTAGAGGAAAAATACTTACCAAATCTCAAGTTGGACAAAGATAGGCATTTTTCGGTAACCCCCGAAGGGATGCCTATTCAACGCCATCCTCGTTTTTTACCTACCTGCTGACTAGTTCCACTACTCGTAAAAAACCACGGTAAGTGAAATTTGGATACTCCTAGTATAAGCGCAAGGGCATTGTAGTGGCGAATTTAAAACTTAGTACAAAACTCTCTCGGCCATCTTCTTCTTCTTTAAGTGCCCTGCCCTCGAAGGATGTTGGCGATCAGTAGCGAGACCTGGTCCTTGTCGACTACGGCCCTAAAGGTGGGTTTACACGCTCAAGCCATTTGCACAAACCGGCTTGCACAAGCCAGTTTGCGCAAATTGAACTGAACAACGCGGTCGCGTTCACACGTTCAGTTGTGCTTGTGCAATTGTGTGGGATTCAGTCAGTGGAGTTCGTCAATCAGTGCGCTTTAATTAAAATTTATTAATTAAAAATTTTAAAATTATTTTAAAAAAACCAATCACAAATTTCGACATAATTTTTAATATGGATGAGGAGGAGCTTATCCTGTGTACGACGGCGGCTTGCTTGATAAAGAAAAAATTGGGCTCAAAGAGTTCCAAAGGTCGGAAATGGAGCAAGGATTGGTTGCTCAGGAGGGACAGCCTTTCCCATACCAATTTAATAGTGGATTTGAGAGGGGAACCAAATGATTTCCGGAATTATTTGAGACTTGTAGGTACAGCTCAATGAATTCACAGAGAAATTCTCTTTCTTTCTGCATCGCAAGAACCAATCAACCAATGCAGCTTGAACGAGCGCTAGATGCTCCCGAGTGATATGGGGTTGAAATAATGTGATTCACTCACTTGAAGAGAAGGAATGCGCCGGCGCGAGATCGTGGGTAGGCTTGAACTGCGTTCACACGCTCAAACTTCACTCATGCCAAGCTCCAACCTCAAGCCGAATTTCTGTCCGAGACAGACTTCGCACAAGCCAAATTTTTTGGCTTGCGCAAGCCAACTGGCTTGCGCAAACAGCGTTCACATGCAACGATATAACTGTGCAAACTGGCTTGTTCAAGCCGATTTGCGCAAATGGCATGAGCGTGTAAACCGGCCTTAAAAAGCGAGGGTGTACTGAGCCCAAACCACTGGCGTAGGTTCTTAAGCCACGAAGTTCGCCTCCGACCAACACCCCGCTGCCCAGCAATCTTCCCTTGGATGACAAGTTGCAGGAAATGGTACTTGTCATTCCTCATGACGTGTCCGAGGTACTCAAGCTTCCGCCTTTTGATGGAGTCCATAAGCTCTACATCCTTATTCATTCTGCGGAGCACCTCGACATTCGTCACTCTGTCCACCCAGGGAATCTTCAAGATACGGCGATACGTCCACATTTCAAATGCTTGGATTTTGCTGCACAGGGTTTCAGTTAACGTCCAGGCCTCCACACCATATAGTAGGAGGCTGAACACGTAGCATCTCAGTACGCGTACCCTAATGGCAAGGCTAAGGTCACGGCTCACTAAAACTTTCCTCATCTTGTAGAATGCAGATCTTGCCATCTCTATTCTACAACGTACTTCCCGTGCAGCATCCCAATTGGCGTTAAGAAGGCAACCCAGGTACCTACTTGAAGGATTCAACCCTCTCAATCACTTCACCTCCTACTGCCAATGGCTCTTGGGGAACGCGATTGTCCTTGCTGATCACCATCCATTTCGTTTTTCGGACATTTAACTTTAGGCCTCTCTCTACACTGGCTTCGACAACAGCATTCACCAAAATCTGGAGATCTGCGAGGCTCGCAGCTAGGAGAACAGTGTCATCAGCATAATGACACTCGGCCATCGTAGTGTTGAAAAATTCACCATTACATTACAACAGATTGAAAGAAAATTACGTGGCGGACTTGCTACTTATCAAACTATAGACCTTCTACATTTATAACACTAGAGATGTGAGTTTGAATCACATCGGATTGAAGGAAAATGGCATGGCGGACTTCCAACGTGGCAGAGGATAGACCCATGCCTCTGTAGATGTAGTGAGCTCGGATCACAACAGATTGAAAGAAAATTACGTGGACGACTTTCCACTTTGCAAACGTTAGACCTAGGACACTGTCCATCCATCTTCCACATTTTCTTTTATTTTTAATTTCGGAGAAACTCAATTCAACGAAACTATTGTAAGCCGCAAGTTGATGGTGAAAATCCCAAGATTTAGGGTAGGGTGGGGCAAAGATCCGCAATTTTAGGTTTTAACTTTTTTCTCACCCAATAAGTAAAAGGTCCCACATGTTTTGGCTTCACTGGAAAGCTTAATTTATGTGCTACAATGTACCATTTTATTAGTCGCGAAATAAGCACCAGTTAGAAAAAAAAGGAAAGATAGACAACCTTGCCTTTGCCCCACTGTTTGGGGTAAACGTCCGCAGATGCGGGGCTTTGCCCCATTGAGACGAAATAAATAGAAAAATTAACTTTAAGCCGTTTATTTACTGACTGTTATGAGTAAAACCATTCCAGTTCACTGACTGAATAAACATTTCGGGTTGTGCTGGTTTTTTTTTGGCTCCTTTATACTAGAAACGACTGATCCCCATTCATAATCGAGAATGTCAGGCCAGTCGGGCCATTTCCATGATTTTCCAGCTTTCACCATTGACGATACAGTGGCATGGGTTCCACAAAGTTGAAATTTGTCACCATACTACGAGAACAACACGTTATAAATTTTTTTAAAAATTTCGGCTCGCCCGCTGGATTTGAATAGTTCACCTCACAAACTGTGGCTTTATTTCATTAATTTTAGTACGTTGCATTCAATGGGACCAATGTCCTTTGCTTCATGTAATTTGTTATAATAAATAAATAATTTTAGTACTGGAAACAGGACAACCTTGAGCCTCAAAACCAGACGCCAACTGAGGCAAAGTCGATGAGGAGTGGGGGAAAACACGCCCACAAACACTGGGCGCATCTCCAATGAATGGAGTGTACCGGTCCATGGAGTGTCGCTCATGGAGTCCACCATGGAGTCACTGGATCGCAGGGACTCACTGAAGGAAGCAAGAAGAAGAAGACGACGTTTCCTCTGCTCTTGTTATCAGTTTTGGAAGTGGAATATTTCGAGTTTTCTCTTGCGGTCTCCGTGAAGTTTTATCATTTATAAGTTTATTACTCTTTACAGCCGAGAGAATACGTTAATAACTGAAAATACAAACTATAGAAAAAAGTGTTTTGTGAAGAAATGGAAGAAGAAATTGTGGTGAAAGAAGAGGCGACTGAAGATGAGGTGAAGGAAGAAGTGGTGATCAAACAGGAGGTGGTGATGGGGGATGAAGACGTGGAAGAAGAGGAGATCAAACAGGAGGTGGAAGAACAGGAAGACGTGGAAGAAGAGGAGATCAAACAGGAAGACGTGGAAGAAGAGGAGATCAAACAGGAGGTGGTGATGGGGGATGAAGACGTGGAAGAAGAGGAGATCAAACAGGAGGTGGTGATGGGGGATGAAGACGTGGAAGAAGAGGAGATCAAACAGGAGGTGGTGATGGGGAATGAACACGTGGAAGAAGAGGTAGGGAACAGATGGGCAGTTGAAGATGAAGTTGAGGGGGATCTGATGGTCAAACGAGAGGACGGTTTAACTGATCCGCTTGGCGAGGAAAGTGACGTTCTGGAGGGATCTTCTGGAGTACAGAGGTGTGACTTGAGGACTTTCGCATGTGATAGATGTGATTACAGAGCCTCACAGTTAGGAAATTTGAAAGCTCACTTGATGACTCACACTGGGGAAAAGCCCTACGCCTGTGATAGATGTGACTACAGAACCTCATATAAAGGATCTATGAAGCAGCACTTGATGACTCACACTGGGGAAAAGCCATACGCCTGTGATAAATGTGATTACAGCGCTTCATATCAAGGATCTCTGAACAGGCACATGAGGACTCACACTGGAGAGAAGCCCTACGCCTGTGATAGATGTGATTACAGAGCCTCTATGCTAGGAGCTCTGAAGACTCACATGATGACTCACACTGGAGAGAAGCCCTACGCCTGTGATAGATGTGATTACAGAGCCTCGCTTCTAGGGTCTCTGAAGCAGCACTTAAGGACTCACACTGGGGAGAAGCCCTACACTTGTGATAAATGTGATTACAGAGCCTCGTATCTAATGTCTCTGAAGAGGCACTTGATGACTCACACTAGGGAGAAGCCCTACGCCTGTGATAGATGTGATTACAGAGCCTCTAAGCTAGGAGCTCTGAAGACTCACATGACGAGTCACACTGGAGAGCAGCCCTACGCCTGTGATAGATGTGATTACAGTGCCTCTATGCTAAGAGCTCTAAAGAGGCACATGAGGACTCACACTGGAGAGAAGCCCTACGCCTGTGATAAATGTGATTACAGAGCCTCGCATCTATGGTCTCTGAAGAGGCACATGAGGACTCACACTGGAGAGAAGCCCTACACTTGTGATAAATGTGATTACAGAGCCTCGCATCTAGGGTCTCTGAAGCATCACTTGAGGACTCACACTGGAGAGAAGAAGTAAGCAGTAATTTGAGGAAATACTCCAGAAACGTAGTTCATCCATGTACTACAAATTTTGTAAATATTTTTCTCTGAGATTAGCTTCAGCTGTTGATCAACATCAATAAATCGAAGTAGAAAACTACCTATCAATATTTATTTAAAATCCCTTGAACGGTTTTGAAAAAAAAGAAAAAAGAAATGTTTGAATTTGATTTCGAAAATGTACTACTTTTACTTTGATTAGAGATTTTATAGAGAACATCGCTGAAAATGTCATAAAAATTGGTCAGTAGCTTCGTATTTCGCCTTTTACAAGGACCTGCAGACCGACATGGAACCAAATTTGTTCAGGAAGGTCATAAATGTAAAATGCGAGCGGATATTTGATCTTGGAGGACTTTAAAAAAATACCCTTGAGAAATGAAAGCAACACCTTGGTCGACTCAGCGAAGTAGGTTTATTTATAAAAATAGTTTTTCAGAATCGATCTTCGGAGTTTGTGTCCATCCCAGTGGTGGACTCCTGTTATGAAGGAATGTTTCACTGAAGTTTAAAGAATGTAATATTTCGTATTGCTCTACGTGTTATAAAAGGTATCAATAGAGAGTTACAGCAACATTTGGAACCGTTTAGACGTGAGAAGCTGCTAGGGCGAGCATCGAGTGGATGCTAACTTTCCGACGTGAGTCTCTCTTCCATCCTGTGATTGACTTTGCTTTAGATTTTTCAACACTCCATAGGTAACGTCAACTCAATCCGCGGTTTTTGTTTTCGTTGATCCAATAAAGGAAAACAGGAAGGAAAATATAAGGAAACCAATGAAGTACGCTCGTTTATTACCCAAAACAATCGTAAAAGTATAAATAAATAAATGCAAAATGAATGTGAGCGCCTAATCGTGCGTTTCAGTCCATCCCCTTGTCTGAGGAGTAGATGACGGACAACTGAATTCAACGAGATTGGTAGTTTATGATCGACCTCAGACTAATCAATCTTCTCGTATTATACTCCAATACTTGTAATACTTCCAATAGGACTGACAAGCTCTTCCGTGTCAAATTACAGGTTTTCAGAAATAAAGTAAAGGTTTTTGATTTCAAAATGAAGGTCTTCCATTTCAAAATAAAGATCATTAAGATCCATTCACTGTAGATGGTCCCCTATGAATTGATAGGATTCATATGGGTGGTTCCCTATTAATTGGGAAGGTGGTCCCCTACGAATAGGGAGGGTCCCTTACGAACGGTCTTCAATTCATAGGGGACCACCTTCCCATTCTTAGGGTATCATCGTCCCAATTCATAGGGGACCAGCCATATGAACCCTACCAATTCATAGGGGACCATCTACAGTGAATGTATCTTAACAATCTTTATTTTGAAATGGAAGTCCTTTATTTTGAAATGTAAGACCTCTATTTTGTTTCGGAAAACCTATAATTTGACACGGAAAAGCTATACCACTGCTGATGTGAGTTTGAATCACATCAGGTTATAGGAAACTGGCATGGCAGACTTGCCATTAGCAGACAATAGGAACTACATCTATACCTAGTACCACTGCAGATAAGTACTTAATGAGTTTCAATCACATCAGATTGAAAGAAAATAGCATGGCGGACTTCCAAAGTGGCAGAGGAAAGGATTTAAAACAAATAATACTATGAACATGTCCCCAAAAGATTGTAACGTATACCATAATATGGTATACGTTACAATCTTTTGGGGACATGTTATTATCGCATCCATGAAGTATGGACAGGATTTAGCTCATGGGAAATGACTGATGATCATGATGAGACTATTAGTGGTTCTGGTAAAGTATACACGATTTAACCCGTAGGCTTTATTAATAAGATCTTCAGTTTGTTTTTCTCTCAAGCTTTGAGTATTTAACACATTCAGCGCAGCCGTCCCGGATCCGGGACAGCAGCTACTCCCTAGCCATGCGTCTGTCGCATTTTCCTACATCTACAATGCTAGACGATGACATCGTTTAGTCTCACTGTGACTAAACGCAAGAACTCAAATCAGGTTGGCTGGAAGTTCCCCAATCATTGGTTCGCAGTGAATGTGTTAATTAATTAATTAAAGGAGGGAGGGCCATGGGATTGATGCCTGATTAGTCTACATCGATTCAAACCATCAGTTTTATCAAACTGTACATTGCAAGGTATGTACCTACTTTTCCGTTATACCTTCCCCCCAGTCTGTTTCACAACTTTTGCGACTGTTTCACCAGTTTCACGACCGCCTGATGTTTCTAGGCACCAGTAATGATTCCTTTTCACATTTTAATAAATTTATGTACGTTCAGTTTGAGGGAGAAAAGAGAAATCGGTGTATTCTTATTCTTGGAAAAACCAGGGGGTAAAGTCAACCACCATGGGCGCTGGGCGCTTGCTTGGGTCCAATACCTTCCAGATGAATCAGTTGGTTTACAAACATCTCTTCACAAAGGTCAGGAGATAAGGAACGTGAATGATTACTTTTCCTTTATGTGGAGGCAATCCTCACCGACATCGGCAACTTCTAAAGACACGGCAATGAGGAATTTCACCATGTCGGAATTTCCTATTTTTGACCCCAAAATCGGATTCAGCACCTCGAAAAACCACCTACGGCAAACTTTCAGCCGGTACTTCCTAATTTACGAATAAAAAACAGTGTAGAAAATATGAACGTTTAAAAAAACCGGGAGGATGACGTCATCCTGGAATAGTTCATTTATGGCCACTTGAAGCGCTGAGATCGAGAAATCAATAGTCCCCAGATGCAACATTTCACAAAAACAGTAAAGTTCGAAATTGAAAAACTCAAGAAAAAAATAGAAAAAACAAGATGGGGAAAATTACGTTTCCCCTGTTTTTGTTTGATAACTTTCCTCAAATAACTTTCCTTTTCTTGTTAGACAACACGAGTTCGTCATAACAACGGGCAACACTGGGAGGAGAAGGCGATCCGAACAGCCAATCAGCGAGCGTTCCTGCTTCCACGTTGAAGAGGTCCGTTTTCCCGGTTATTTTTTGAAATCATAAATTTTAAATGTCTCCCAAAAACAACAGGAGACTTATTTTCCAAAATCTGCCCGATTTTCATCTATCCCACACCATTAACTATGCAGGAAAAATGCAAACAGAATTCGGTGAAATTCCTCATTCTTTTTTTTTTAAATAATATAATTTCTTCCCAGCTTGATGGGGGTGTATAATGGGCCTCTCTTGAGTATTTTACCCTACTTTGAGTTCTGTATCTCAGTTACCATAAACAATGTGAGGAAATTAAACAAAACTGAGATATTTTTACCTATAGGTTTTTTTTTGAGATGTAAGAATCTTGTTAGCAGTAAGAATCTGCCGACCAGACTACTAGCCTTACTTACTAGAAAATATGGGTAGTTTTGAGTTTCCCGCTTTGATGGGAAAAACTGGGACAACACTGTCATTTAGTTCCACTCGCTCCCCGTCTTCCTTACGGGGCGCTAGAGTCAACTCCCTTCCCACTACCTTCCCTACTGCACTCCCTTCGTCGATGAGTTTCCAACGAAACTGGGGAAGATGATGATGGCGGTTGTCGCGAACAAGTAGAAATTCCTGAGAAAAAAATTTCCTTCGTCGCGTCCAAATCGCTCTCTTTTCGAGACGTCGACTCCGGAATTTCCGTGTACGTTTTGTTTAGTGTCGTGCGAAAAATACTCGTTTCGGGTCGCCTTCATTCCTCTGAAACCGAATTCAGAAGTTCTGTGGTCCCGTAACATGGCGTTTTCAGACTTCGTGGATGTGTCAAATCTGAGGCAGCTCTTCTCGTAGATATTTTACTTCTCTATCAAGAACGAATCTTCGTCAATTTCACGCTGAAACCTTTACTGAAAGGTACCTCGCAAGCTCTGTTAATTCGTTCGTAAGAAATAGCCGCTTCTCAACCTACTCGAGATTTCGTCTGGAATGCACTGTCTCCTACCAGGAAATCCCAGTTTTTGTTGACATTCGCGTTCGGATAAATTGCCAGTTTTTTCAACGTCAGGTTTCATCTTTTCAGTTTTATTTTGTGGTGTATGTGAAGTGAATGCCGGGCTGGTGTTATGTCCTAGTGCGCTAACCTATGACAGAGTCACATCGCACACTGAGGACCTGGATTTGGTCGTGGGCTTGACCGTGTGTCCTTCTGAGCAGCAGGATGGCGTTTAACGAGGTAATAAATTCCTTCTGTTATTATAAATTACAAAATAATAGTGATTAATTCAAGAGGGATGCCGAAAACATCAAACTGAAATGACCTCATGACGTACCCTTCTGGTTGGAAAGTACATTCCTTGCATCCGTGACCTTCATTGTTATTTTTCTGCTGCTTCTTTCAATATCAATGCAGTGGTTTGCCTGACGTACCTGCATAATTTTACGTTCTGTTAGTGCCGCTCAAGTATCTTGCAAATATTCAAGAAGTGTGTAGTAAATCTACAGGAGTTGCCTTATTCTCACTTCAGTGTGGATTAGAATGAACGTGGTAGGTGATGCCCAATCCTCGTTTATCCTGTTTGTAACCAAA
Source organism: Apolygus lucorum (assembly GCA_009739505.2). Classification (NCBI taxonomy): domain Eukaryota; kingdom Metazoa; phylum Arthropoda; class Insecta; order Hemiptera; family Miridae; genus Apolygus; species Apolygus lucorum. The sequence goes on from CM019176.2 coordinate 24,680,269, forward strand.
ATTAGGTAACAAACTCCTCCAGGGTTCATTCTTTCTGACTGAGAAAAGTAGTTTGAAGGTCAACTACTTGTTATCACTAAAAAACTGTGTGCATTCATAGGTACCTACCAACTAAACTTTGGTTCCTACTAAAATTAATTTCTTATCTCCATGGAAATCTCAATCAAGCTTGGATGAAATAGAATAATGTTGCCTAATATGAGGAGATTCGTCAGTTTCTAGTTTTGACATGGATATGTCTTAGTTCTGGGGGTCATTCCAAAAATTTCGACACACAAACAATGCAACGCTTTATTTCTGATGCTGTTGAACGCAGGAAGCTGAAATTTGAGAGGCAGGGTCAATCGATACATACTTTTATACATCATCAAAGTTGATGATTACTGATCAGCTGAGTGAGTTCTACGGCCATTTCCTCTCCTGTTGAACGCAGGAACTAACTTCCTCATTTTCCACCCCAAAAAAATCGTTCACCACTCATTGGAAAGCTCTCAATTTATTAAACATGGTACATGATCCCAAATATGAATGTACCTGAACGGAAAGCTGAATTATGCGCATGTTTAGTAACATATGATCGTGAGTAACAAATGAGATGTCAACATGATCGTGAGAGGAAAATAGGTATCGTCATCCAACAGATCCCTTTGAAGCGTTACGGAGGCAGGGTCAATAGAGAATGCTGAAGGCGCCTGAGTGGTCACTGATCAGCTGAGTGAGCTCCAAAGGCCATTTCCTCTCCTGTTGAACGCAGGAAGCTGACATTTGAGAGGCAGGGTCAATGGAGAATGCTGAAGGCGCCTGAGTGGTCACTGATCAGCTGAGTGAGCTCCAAAGGCCATTTCCTCTCCTGTTGAACGCAGGAAGCTGACATTTGAGAGGCAGGGTCAATGGAGAATGCTGAAGGCGCCTGAGTGGTCACTGATCAGCTGAGTGAGCTCCAAAGGCCATTTCCTCTCCTGTTGAACGCAGGAAGCTGACATTTGAGAGGCAGGGTCAATGGAGAATGCTGAAGGCGCCTGAGTGGTCACTGATCAGCTGAGTGAGCTCATCATTTAAATTGCCATCATAAGACATATCCATGTACAGATGTATCTGCATGCAGTGTAGATACTTTGGTTTCGTTTATGGCTTAAGATCGAAATTTTATACAGCGTTTGGGATTTTTCGCATTTTGAGTTGGGTTGACCTATTCTTGTTTAGATTGCACACGTTTTACTACATGACACATTGTATCTCACTTTATATTGCCGTCTTGTACATTTTTATACTCAGATGACGTTTTCTAATTCAACTACCGAGGTTTGTAAAATATTCGGGCAGTTCTGGTCCATAAAATTGGAGAATTAAGAGAATCGCTCCATTAATAACTGGAATACACCTTGGAGCTTGGAGTCTGTGGTGAATACACTGGTCAGGATGTATTGGTACCTAATTTGTCTTTGGTCCGTAATTTGGTTCCCCTTGGACTCCCAGTACATTTCCAAGTAAGGCCTTACAATTTTACATTAAATCTCAATTTTGCTTCCTCACTACCGAAGGTAGGGAAGCTTTGTATTTAGCTGACTTCAATATTGTTGAGGGTTAGATTCAAGAATATTGTTTCAGATAAAAACGTAGCATGAGACGATCACGTAGGTAGTCGACTCGAAATTGCTTCCACAAGTTGCTTATGTGGTCAAAATAGGGAATCGCTTCGAAGTGACAAAACAGGGTTATTTCGTAATTACGTAGCATTCTATTGTGAACACGTAGGATACTCACCTTCAAATTTTCAAATTAGACATCTAATTTTCAAAGTACTTTATTATACCTTCGTTCAAATAGTTTTTGTCGCGTTAAGTACTTACTGCTTACAAGTCGGAGTACCAAAACTAATATATTGATGACTTTTTTCCTCTTTCAATCGAGTCCATCTAAATTACCTTCAAAGTGGGAACTATTCAGATCGAGATCATTCAAACTTGGAGGGAATAATGAAACAGATCACCCTTTTCCACAGCAGTCTGATCATCGAATCCTCCCGTCAAAACGTCGATTCCGTTGAAAAAATTCACGTTTTTCTGTGTTCAAACACAAATTTCTCCCTTCAGTTCCATTGTAAAACATGTTTTGATTATACCGTTGGAAAGCTGAGATTCTGGCGCAGTTTTTAGGCTTACCGACAGTAGTTCATTACCTACTATTTGGACATTATGGGCGTTGAAAAACGGAAAGTTTTTTAAAAGTTACTAAGTTCACTTTTTAAGTTGCTTATTCCCCGTAAAATTCAACTGAAAAATTTTTTTTGGTACCTATTAGGGAGATAAGAAATTTTACGATCTTTCCAACGGTCTCTTTAGACTTGAGATTACTCAGAAAATGAGGGAACTATGGCCGTTTTGAATGAAGTAAGGTCGATAACACGAAAAAATCTTAAATGATAAATAACTCGAAATAGAAGCATTAAAAAACCTTAAAAGGCACTTTTTGATGCAAAGTAGTTGTAGAATCGATCCCTTCAAGGAGTGAGATTAGTTCTGTAGACACCATGTATAATAGAAATTCCCCCACAATTATGAGATTTATCCCTGAATCAGTTTATATAAAATATATCAAGGAGCGATTTTGGTAGACCAACTGCTAGGTGTCATAAAATCGAAGATTAAGCGATATTAGTAGCTTTCTGTCTATTTCATGTTTTAAGCGAGCGAAAAAAGATAGAAAGACACAATGTCGATTTTTCGAAACTATTTACGCTGTTCCAGAGCTTGAAGATGACCTTGGAATGCATCCAAAAATTCAGCATCGCTTTTTCAACAATCCCAGATAGCTTCAAGCTTTTGATGTAAATAGGTTGAGGGCAAAAAGCCACCTGCACGTCTAATCGACATGGATATAAAATAATATTTTATCTTATTTTATTTTATCTTTATATTTTATCTATTAATATCTTATATTATAAGGTATTTATATCCAACTAGTCGTCGATTAATAGAACAATCGTGTAGGTATGTATGGCTAGATGCATGTAGAGATCTGGTGGACTTACAGCCACCTACACGTTGATTCGACGTGGCACCCAAGCTGTGCAACTGAATTTGGGACTACGTCGAAACGACGGTGGCTTTCCCGTGTTAACATTGAAAAACATGTCACCAACACCAACACTGAAAATATAAATTTTCTAGAAGTCTATGTCTCTTGGGTACCAGAAAGATCCCTGAATCATCATTCTGTTGCAGAGGGCATTACGGCTAATATTGCTGTTTTCAGAGTTCTACGGGTGAGGAAAGAAGTGAGCAGCCTCCCCCCTGATGTTTTCCTTTGTTTACATATTTCTTATGTAAATTGTGGTGTGTTAGTGAGTTAGTTGAGCACCTTAGGAGGAAGGTGTGAGTTCGGGATAATCTTGATAAACGGTCAAGAGACCGAATTGATAGAGCTTACCAGACTCAATCCAAACTGTTCATTTATATATTCCAGCAAGTAGAGGCAACGGTAATTATTATGGGCCTAGAAAGAGCAAAATATTCGTATTTCCAAATGAATACCTGTATTCAATTTCGTTAACTTTGGCATTGGTCGAGTTGAAGGCGTTTTGTTGGCTTGTCTGAAGTGATATCAACCTCAGTGAGAAACCGACACTACAGTCTTGAGGGACCTTGAATGTTCGATGAGATTCCGTAGAGTCCCGCTACTAATGATCGGATCGGATCCCAGGCGGCCTTAGGTTTCCTATCATCATCTTCCTCGCCTTGTCTCGAGTATTTTCGTTGGAAATGCGATGGTATTATGTGTTGCGAATCTCATTCTCATCATCAAGAAAGGTTGGTGTTATGCCTAACACGTACCAAACATCTTGTATCAGTGATACAGTATCACTATTCGACCATTCTCTCTACATAATATAGTTAATGAGGGAAGTGATGAACCGCCATCCCGTGGTAAACCATTGTACACTATCTATCTAGAACCTGTTAAGCACAGACAGAGGAAACCATTCCGTGACCATCGTGATGAATCCGATTCCGTGGTCAACCTTCTTTGTAGTGGAATTAGTTTCTGGCGTACCAAGTGTGAAATATTTTCAGGCGCCCGCAGGACAACTCTATTTGAACGAAAAGTAGAAAGAATATTTTAGGGTCGATAGGGGAGTGAAGTGTGTCGTCCTGCATTGCGGGGCTGGAGATTCGACCTTCGCACTGCCTCCTCATCATTCTGCTTCAAAACTCTGTAGCGATGTTATTAGTGTAGGTCAGACCAGAGGCGGATGATGAGAGAGTAATCGTACAAGAGACCTCATCACACTGAGGAGTTGCTGTATCAGAGAGGTTTTCTCTACCCAAACAAGATCGCCGGACCCTCTTCACCATACAAGATTAAAAAAAGATATAACTCTCAGTAGTCGGTCTCTTTGTACGACGTTATTATTCTGTAGACTATCAGTGAATTGTATGTTGAGTTGACTTCGGGTGTGCTACGATGGATCGGCTGTGACCAGCTACCTCTTCGCATTTCTGCCCACTCACTTCCTTAGCTTAGTGGTAGAGAGCTCGATTCAGGTTTGTGATGTAGTCTGTAAGTCTGGAGATCGATCCCCCTGTCCGGGGAAGTTAATTTGTAATGACACAACAAAGTGGCGCAGTCAGTACGGACCCGAAATAGCTCCTTAGCATTCTCTGAGGACAATTGTTATGTCATCAAAACAGCTCCCTCAAGACACGAGTCGAGCCGATTCGGACGAGTTGTTGAGTTTTGCAGACCCCCCGCTCCTTCCAAGAAAGAATAACAACAAACTCAAACGCCTATAATAACCAATACATAAACTCCATAACCAAAGGCCTCTTATCTCCCTGACTAGGTTAACGGAGTGGGTACCTAAGATTTTCTTAACGGGGGAGAGATGTTGTGCCTCTTCGCAATTCTGTCTATTATTTCATTACTCAGTGGTAGAGAGCTCGATTCAGGTTTGTGTTGTATAGTCGGAAAGTCTCGAGTTCGATCCCCAGTTGAGGGAAGTTGAGTTTTAATGATACAAGAGCTCCTTGCACTATTCCCTTTAAAAAAAAACGTGTTTTTATCCTTCCAGCCTTCGCTTCTTTCCTCTGTCTATAACCATGGAAATGAAATTGAAGACAATCATCCGAAAATTCAAAGGGGACCATCCTCCAATTCATCAAAATTATAAAAAACGATTTATTCTCGGGTCTCCCCGACTTGTTTATTCGTTGCAATTTCCATGTTTTTCCGTCATTTCCATGATTTGAGGTTGGTTTTTAGTGAATTGTAGGATGCCTACTGTGAATTGGAGGATGCCATCATTAAATTCAGCGTGAAAAATTGCCATGAAGATGACTCTGAATTCACTTGTTTTCAAATGCACTGAGAAAAAAAAGGGCCTTTTCTCGGTTAAAACACGATTTTTTGCTAGGTCCTATCCTGCCAACCTAGAATTTAATGTATTTTCAGTCACGGGTGGATCTTTTTAATGTCACGGTTGTATATCATCTAACCGAGACTGAAAATACCTGTGAATTTACCGACCACAAAATGCAATCAACCGTGATTTTAAAGGACTTAAAGTCACGGTTGAAGCTACAACCGTGAAATTAAATGTGCCGCCCCCGGATTTAATCTCTAGGTTAGACTCAACTTGTATTTAACAGTGAATTAAAATGTGCCGCCCCCGATTTTCAGGTCACGGTTGCTAACGATGAATTAAGAGTCACGGTTAATTGCATAACTTATTATTAATGTCTCGGTTATTATAATCCTAGTTTATAATCGGGTTTTACTTTCGTGGACGGTGAAGCAACCTAGAAGCAAAAAGTTCTAACCGCCAATTTAATGCACAAATAATTTACAACCAGGGTGATTCAACCTAGTATTCAATAATTGGAGTATTTTCCACTGGGTTGCCTCCAATTTTTTTCTAGGTTGCGTCCCTTTATTATCAAGGTTGCCTGCCTTATTTTGCTAGGGTACATTCCTTTCTTTAACGGTTCTCCCCATCAAATCTCTCGGTTCTTGCACTTTCTATCTAGGTTGGCTCCAGTAAAAGTATAGGTTGTTCCTATTAAATCTCTAGGTTCTTGCACTTTCTATCTAGGTTGGCTCCAGTAAAAGTATAGGTTGTTCCTATTAAATCTCTCGGTTCTTGCACTTTCTATCTAGGTTGGCTCCAGTAAAAGTATAGGTTGTTCCTATTAAATCTCTCGGTTCTTGCACTTTCTATCTAGGTTGGCTCCAGTAAAAGTATAGGTTGTTCCTATTAAATCTCTCGGTTCTTGCACTTTCTATCTAGGTTGGCTCCAGTAAAAGTATAGGTTGTTCCTATTAAATCTCTCGGTTCTTGCACTTTCTATCTAGGTTGGCTCCAGTAAAAGTATAGGTTGTTCCTATTAAATCTCTCGGTTCTTGCACTTTCTATCTAGGTTGGCTCCAGTAAAAGTATAGGTTGTTCCTATTAAATCTCTCGGTTCTTGCACTTTCTATCTAGGTTGGCTCCAGTAAAAGTATAGGTTGTTCCTATTAAATGTCTAGGTCTTTCCGTTTTCTGACTAGGTTGCCTCGAGTATAAGTCTCGGTCTTTCCTATTAAATGTCTAGGTCGTTCCGTTTTCTGTCTAGGTAAACTCGAGTAAAAGTATAGGTTGTTCCTATTGAATGTCTAGGTCGTTCCGTGTTCTGTCTAGGTTGTCCTTATAGTAGGTTGTCAATTAGTACAATTTCTAATTCAAATGCGTACAAATAAGCAAATTGACAGAACTGATTAAAACAAGAACAATACAACATTAAAAACGAAGAAATCTTGAAAATCTGAAAAAGACAGTAGGTACTGTTATCCGCCAGAAAGCCAACCCTTTTTGATTTTCTTCTTGCAGGAAAAGCTAAATTGTCACAAGCGAATAAAACAAGAAATACAGAAGTACCCTATATGAAGAAATCTTGAAAATACTACAAAACAAATTCTGTTACTAGCTAAAAAGCCAACCTTTTAAGTACTTGTTTTCTTTTTATACACAAATACAACTTTTGTAAATTGATGTCATTAATAGGTTCCATAGATAACAACAGGGTATGTTATTAATGAGTAATTTTATTTTAATGCCTTGTCTTTACATGGTAAGGTATTGTTTGTAAATTAATAAATAAATTTTAACTTAAACATTTTAATATCATAAAGTAAAGCTTTAGGTACAATTTACAAATTAAGTATTAGTAATAATGATAACATTTCAAAATTGCACCCCTTAATAAGTGTTTCTCATTGTTACATAGACAGTTCCATCATTAGCCTTAGTTAAAGTGATTGGAAAGGGAAATCCAGCAACTGGTAGCGAGCTGAAGGCTTCAATTTGACTTTAACAACTTCGTATGCACGGAAGTGCTCGACAAAACCTAACGTAATGAGATTGTAGCCTCTAACGTACACATCGTTAGTGTTTTCGTTACAATACAAATGTGTGATAAGTATGAAGTTAGGATTTCCGTTTTCGTCTATATTTGTGCATAGCACGTAACCAGAGGTGAAATACACGTTGGAAGCGGTTGTAACAAACTCGACCAATTTCAAATCATCACACAGTGGAACATTGAGAGAGTGGCAGATTTGGATAAGTTCGTTAGGAGGTATAAACATAGTTTTACCATATACATTCACAGCAGGCGGGAGTTCATTTTTGAAAAAAAGACTGTTCAGTTGATAATGGTGTTTATCAGCAGTTGATTTTGGAGTGTTGACTGAGGTGCGAATTGAGGTAACTGCTGCTTTGATAACTGTGTGCTTCGACTCAAAACGCATGCTAGAGAGTCCGTTAAGTGGGCCGTGCCTCATCATCATAGTAGGGTTGTGCGTTAAAAAGTGAAATTTGGGTTGCAACGTAGCAGTTTTGTCACCAATTTCATTGCAAAGGGGAAAATACAAATCCAAAAACTCGTAAATCACAGTAGCTAAGTAAGCGGCTCTTTCGGGAGTTACTGTAGATCTAGGAATATTGTAAAAGAGCTTTTGAATAGAAATCCAAATGTGTTCATACTCCAACGTGTATTTCAAATTGAAAGTGTAAAACACTTTGAAGCAGAGCTCCACTCCTGTCAATAAATTATCGGTTATGTATTCGAAATCGAAAACTCTGACAAATACTTGTTATATGTTATAAACATTACCCAAAACAGCAATATAAGGCTGGACAAAGCCACTATTGGCCAATATCAGCTCCTGATGGTGAGCCCCCTTCTGCTCAGGAGTTTCGAAGAAGGCGATGAAGGATCGCGCTTTGATACAACCTGGCGTTTGCGGAGCGTTCGTGTTCGTCCGCTGAAACACAGGAAGTAGCTTTAGGTTTTACCTATTTACACAGCTTGCATCATTGGTGGTGAGAGGGGGTGGGGGGAACTAACTGTTATTTTCGCATTTTTGGTTTATTATTTTCAATAATGAACTTTTGGAATTGAGCAAGAAAACCGTTAAAACTCCGTAAAAACACATTGTGTTGAAAAAAATTGTACGCCGTCCGCGGCACAATTAACTCTATTTGGGGTCTAATTGTGCCGCGAAGATTTTGGTTATTATCAGTCACTTCTAAGGGGTGAAAACAAGAAAATGACATTTTTAAAACGGTCTATCTCGAAAACTTTGAATATAATGTTTTTTTTCTTCAAAAAACGCTGCAAATCATTGCCCAAAGGTTTATTATTTTCTGTATAGATCACCCTTCTGTATAGATCAGTGGTTCTCCGTCAATAGCACCTACCACCATCTGTACTCCCCCTTGACTTTCCCTCGCAAATTTCAGCTTCCTGCGTTCAAAAGGATTGAAAATGGCTTCGGAGCTCACTCAGCTGATCAGTGATCTGAAGAGTGAAGAAGATAGGAGCATCTAGGATGTGAGGATGGATAAAACGGCATCAGCGCTGCCTGGCGACGATTAGATAAACCTTCCGGAACTCAAAACCTACGTTATCACACTTATCAATCGGCCGATGTGATGACAGCTCGGTACATCGTTGACACATTTTACCGTAGTTTCGCCTTGCTGATTTTCCGCGTGTGTTTTGCCTGATTTTGCGAATCTCCCAGTGCGAGAATCTGGACGAAGAGTTCTCCGTATATTACCTCGCTGTGACGAAGTGCTTGCCCTCAACAGAGTCGTACAGCGAAATAGTTAATAGTACATAGTGCTATTCCCCCGAGAACTAGAACAGTTCCACTTCCACAATGCCATTACTGTGCATACATTGAGTGCAATAGCGACCGTGCAAAGTTGGACGACCAGGATATAATCCGCCCACCAAATCCTATCGATTTCCTTTGCCCTGTTTGCTGTTACCCACGGGAAATTGTGTTATACTGAAGCGATGTAATGATGAGGAGATTCACATACCTAAAACCTTGCGAGAAGCACTCAGAAATCTTGCAAGATGCACTCTCTGTAGAGTATTCGTAATATTGGCGATAATCAGAGGAGCTAATGTTAGATTACAGAAGGCACGGAATATAGATGCATAAACAAAGATACCACCGTCTGCTCCGAACACTAGGATGAAACCCCAGAAAAGCTTGACTATAAAAGGAGTTTCCCCATCGTCATACCGGCAAACGTAAGTAAATGTATTTACCCGTCTATGTTTACCTATTTAATTTTATCTAAAATAATAAATAATGTTCTGGTGATACATCAGCATAGGACTTTGCAAATCTCTACCTAAATGCTTGTCTGGTACCAAAAACTAAATGAATAGGTACTCTTTCTTTTCTCTTTGCAGGCTCCATTCCATGTTAGAAGGGATTTCATACTGACGACACACTTGGGACTTACTGGACTCAACCTCTAGCAATCGACCAAGTGGTAAGTATACATTAAAGCTTAGGTACGAGTAATTTAGAAAACCGTTTATGCACAAACTAGCATAGTGACATAATTGAATACGTTATAATTGATTTAATTACTCAGTTAGTAATTTGTAACTAACAAATTTGGATGGTTTTGAGTACTTTTTTTCCTTATTTTGTTTTTATTCATTTTTTCTTGGTCATGATGGTACCTGCGGACGAGATTGTGACTGCTGGAGTTGACTGCAATGAAGAAAACCGTATTCTAATATCTCCTGAACAGATTTTTGTACCAGGAGAAATAATTCGTTAGGATGTTCAGGTTTGTTTGGCTTCTTCAACGACCAGTTCAATTAGTACTCAAACATTGCCAAAATCTATTTGGTCTTTTCTATTTGGGACTGTGTGGTGCAAGATGGATTTTGTAGAGTCTCAGGTTGGCTTAAAATTCATACTGAAAGTCAAACGAGTCCAAAATGAATAAAATTCATTTTGTACGCCTTTAATGGATATACTTAATTCAAATATATTATAAAATTTTATTTAATTTTTTATAAAAGTCAATATAATCCGTTATGATTAATCTCATGACTATGGTTAATATTAAATAAAATATAAAAGTACAATATGTGTAATACTATATTATATCCCCCCGGAGGGGGGCTACCTGATTCCGGGCTAAGGAATAGGTAAATTGTAGGTTTTATATTTTTGGTGAAAATTGATAGATATATTTATATCTATTGATATAAATATATTTATTTATATGATTTATTGTACCTATTATTTATTATTTTATAATAAATAAATATAAAATAATAAAACAAGCCAATAATAAATCAAATATATTATTTATTTATTTTATTATAATCTCACTGATGTCTTTATCTAATGAAAAAAAAACTGCCTTTACCAGAAGAAATCTCCTGACTTTTCCAAGTTGTGTGGCTACTCTGAACTTACTTCATGTCATCAAATCCAAAATTGGTAAGCTCTGTAGAAATGATGCCTGCTTGGCGTAGTCATTTTATTGATTTATTTTGTACTGCACCCCAAGTTGTGATTGTCAGGTAATTTTATTGTGTAGTAATGTATCAAGTGTTTATTAATTCATGATTCTCAGTTGAGAACAAGGTAATTTGTTATCAATGACCGGAAGTTCCCAACTGCATGTATATATCAATAAATATTTTTGTTATACATTTCTTTTAATTTTAAATGTTTTCCTGTTACTTAGTTTAATATCATGATTAATCCAGAAATATTAGGGTTGAGATAAAGTTGTGGGTTGATAATAATCTAACCAGCAAACCTTTTCGGCTCAAATGTGTTCAGATTTTAGTTTTATGCCTAATTCTAATTCCAAAGGTTCATTTTTGAAAGTAATAATTCAAAACACTGGCTTGTTTTTAATCATGGCCATCAGCAATGAACTTGAAAAGGTAACTATCACCCCGATTTTCAGCTATCCCACACCATTAACTATTCAGGAAAAATGCAAACAGAATTCCGTGAAATTCCTCATTGTTCTTATAAAAATTTAAACTCATAATAATAATTAAATTATAATTTAATAATAAAATTGTAATGTAATAATGATAAAATTATTATTTAACCCTAGAATGCAACCCCATTTTTTGTGCTTATTGCAACTCATTCGTCGATGTGACGAATACCAGTAAAAAATCGTGTTAAATGGATCAAAACAAAGGTCGTTTTCGGGAAATTGGGGAATGAAATGATTGAATTCCACATCGGTAATGGTTATTGGATTTATTCAATGAAAAAAATCCCAAAAATAATCACCATTGAGGTCATTAGGAACATTAGTACTTTTAGTAGGTACCTAAATCATTTTAAAACAACACTCATTTTCCGGGTGGAAAAAAATTCCTGGACAGTCTAAAAAAATTGTCATTACTACAAAACGATGTCTGTCTTACAGTACATGAATGTAGGAACAAACGAGTCAGCCTAGACGTTTCACAGTATCAATATGACATTTCAGGGGAACTTACTTGGTTACAATGTCTAAAATTCACAATTTCCCTCTAATTACGAAAAAATAAGGCATCACTACAATGGTATCGTAGTTATGTCAAGAAAAACAGGCACAGAAGGAACATATAGTGTAGTGAATTACATACCTACTGAACAGTAACTTTTATATCACCTTTGAATGAACTACAATCCAAAAGTCAATAAGATGAACTTGAACATCTATAATTCAGACTTTTGTCTCAATATATCACGAAGCTTATGATAAACATCAAAAGTCTTACTCAAGTAAAAAAAAGTCTTACTAGCATCATTTGATGTGGGGTTCAATTCGAATGTTGGATATATTAGAACATGGATTTTAATGCTGTTCAAATTCGAGGCTCGCATGCCGTTAAAGATTCCACTATTTCTTACTCAAAATAGGTAGGTACTAACTAAATTACTAAGTGAAACAGTTATGTGCAGGAAGAAGGTAAATAAATTACGAGTTTTATCGCCTACCAACTAGTTGCCTTAATGCTTATCCTATGGAATGTCCGCTGGAATTAATGAATTACTAATGGCCGGTTTCACCACTTCTAGTTAAGGTGATGGTTAAGCCTAACCATTAGTTAGGACAGAGAAAAGTCAAAAGTAGCGTTTCACCAAACCAACGATGGCGCTAACTTATAGTTAGTAACTACGTTAACTATAGGATCGGTAACTACCACCTCATCTGGTAGTTACAGGTTAACAACAACTGATAAGGCGTTATTGTCACATCTGATATTGTTGTTGACGACATTTTGTGATAGGTTTTCTTGTAATTCGGTGATCGGTTTTCTGTGATTCGTGTTGAGAAGAAAAAAATCCGTCGATGATGAACGACCAGGAGGAAATAACCCCAATGGAAATAACCAAGGACGGCTGTTTAGAGACACCCTAATAATGAACCATTTCAGGCATCTCTTGTGAATTATGCAGATAAACTTTCAAAATACCTATTTAAAATAATGTACTCAGCTACCTATTTAATAAAAAATAGAAACGTGTTTCACATTTTATTTATCATAAATGGGTATAAAAATGACTGTATCACAATGTTATTTATCACCAATTTTTGAATAAAAACAATATTAAAATTAGAAACAGTATAAAGTTATCACCAATTTATTTATTAGGGAACAGTTTCATTGCTAACTATGAACGAAAAACACAAGTACCTATCGTTATAAGTGACTCCTTACTAAATACTTAATTATCATACAGACATCATCTGATTGATAACATCTGATAACTCAGCTGTTGCGATTGATAACATTTGATAGCACAGCAGTTTTCCTGTCTAGGTGCAGCTTCATGGCAGCTAATCCTAACTAGAGGAACTAACTTCTAGTTAGACTAACCATCACATTGGTGAAACACTTTTATCTGTAACTATTAGTTAGTTGGTAACTTTTGGTTAGGGCTAACTTTGAGTTAGCTAGGAATTTGGTGAAACCGGCCGATTGATCACATCGGCCGATTGATAAGTGTGATAACGTAGGTTTTGAGTTCCGGAAGGTTTATCTAATCGTCGCCAGGCAGCGCTGATGCCGTTTTATCCATCCTCACATCCTAGATGCTCCTGAAGAAGATCTTCTCGAAAGCTGGAGACGCCTGGAAGAGCACTGATCAGCTGAGTGAGCTCCGAAGCCATTTTCAATCCTATTGAACGCAGGAAGTTGAAATTTGAGAGGGAAGGTCAAGGGAGAATACAGATGGTGGTAGGTGCTATTGATGGACAACCAGTGATCTATACAGAAGGGTGATCTATACAGAAATGATAAACCTTTGGGCAATGATTTGAAGCGTTTTTTACCTACCAACATTTTTTTTACCTGCCAACTTTTTTTTACCTACCAACTATTGGTAGGTACTACCTACCACACCATACTGGCTTCACACCTTCACAATCAAGTTTATCAGAAAGAACTAAACGCTTCACACTCGATTCGAAAAATAGAAAGCTTCATATGGAAATTTGATTACTGGTTACGCAGTAGGCAAAACTGTCTACAAATTGAAGAAATGAACGCATTTTAGTCAGATAAAATCTTAACGGAGATTAGACCTCTTTTGCGATTCACACTCATGATTCTGTTTTATCGAAGGAAAACCTTCAAGTACTCGTAGGGACCGAACGGTTTGTCCTACAGAGCTCCGGGTGGTCTCAAAATTCTTTTTAAATTTAATACTATTTAAAATTGGTGAAAAAACGATACCTTTATTTCGAGAGTTTTCGAGCTAGGGCACTCTTGAAAATTTCAACCCTTAATTTTCACCCCTTAGATGTGACTGACATTAACCAAAAGCTTCGCGGCACAACTAGACCCCAAATGGAGCCCATATATGGAGCCCATATATATATCAAATTTGAACCAAATCGCTCCAGTGTTGCTAAGAAAAGTGCCGTGTACGGCGTACGGCGGACGGACGGGAATTTTTTAATTCGATTTTCGGATTCTACGTACCTTGGAATGTAAAACATCAAATTTTGAGGGGGGGGGGGGTTAAATTTTTTTTTCTTTCTCGATTCCAAAGGCTTATTATTGAAAATAATAAACCAAAAGTGGAATTTTTAGAATCGAATGAGAATACAAGGAGCTCCGTAGGACCAACAGCTAGCTCCCTCAGTGGTCCTTGGCGGTTAGGACTAATGATAATCAGAAATATGAGTGTGAATCGCAAGTTAACGTCCATTGTATAGAAACCATTTTCTCTCCTATTCAACGCAGATAGCTAAAATTCGAGAGGGAGGGTCAAGAGAGAATGCTGAAGATGTCTGAGAGATCACAGATCAGCTGAGTGAGCTCCAAAGCCATTTTTACTCCTACTCATCCCAAGAAACTGAAATTTGAGAGAGAGGGTTAATGGAAAATAATGACCCCTCCCCGTTAAAATGTGATGGTTTACGTTTCAGGGTTCGTAGTATTCAAAAACGCTGCAAATTATTACACAATGGTTCATTATTTTCTGTATAGATCACCCTTCTTCTGTATAGATCGCTGGTACCAGCAATAGTAACGACAAACCTCATTATTCTCCATTAACCCTCCTTCTCAAATTTCAGCTTCCTGCGTTGAATAGGATTGAAAATGGCTTCGGAGCTCGAATGCTGAAGACGCCTGAGGGATCACTGATCAGCTGAGTGATCTTCGAAGCCATTTTCAATCCTATTCAACGCAGGAAGCTGAAATTTGAGAAAGAGGGATAATGGAGAATAATGATGTTGGTAGGTACTATTGATGGAAAACCAGTGATCCAAATAGAAGGGTGGTCGTATTTGTTACTGCATGCACTGGGGGTGTCATTATGCTTCGAAAATTCCCTAAACTGGGAGAAATGTTGGTTAGAAACATAAAAAAAGACAGGATGAAAAACAACATCGATGTGCTCACTTTGTTTGTTGCGGTAGCAGGAGAGAGCTGCGTTGAGGATGGGTATATCCGTATGATACCTCGATCTCTGGCAGTTTTCGGCGGATTTGACGATCACAGGGACGCATTTACGAAGGCCATCATCAGTCCAAACTTCAAATCTTCATAAGGAGCTACAGAGCTCTGGTTGATCTCATTCGATTCTAAAAATTCAGTTCTATTTTAAATTGATGAAAAAACAATACCGTTACATTTGAGTTTTTTGAGCTAGGGCGTTTTGAAAATTTCATCCCCTATTTTTCACCCCTTAGAAGTGACTGACAATTAAAAACGCTGCAAATTATTACACAATGGTTTATTATTTTTTATTTTTCTATATGGATTACTCGTCTGCAAAGCCACCAACCATCCAACATGAAGAAAAACATCGATCGCATTTCGGTCAGCTTTAATTTGAACGGAGATTAGGCCTCTTTTGCGATTCACACTCGTGTTTCTGATTTATCGTACGTCCAAACTTTAAATTCTCGTAGTGAGCGAACGGTTTGTCCTACAGAGCTCCGGATGGTCTCAAAAATTCTAAAAATTCTATAAAATCTTAAATTGAAGGAAAAACAATACCTTTATATCAAAATTTTTTGAGTTAGGGCGTTATCAAAATTTCAAAATTGATTTTGGAACCCTTACAAGTGACCTAAATCAACCAAAATCTTCGGGGCACAACTAGACCCCAAATGGAGCCTACATACCAAATTTCATCAAAATCGGTCCGTGGTAACTAAAAAAGTGCCACGTGCGGCGGACGGCGGACGGACGGAACATTTTTTATTCGATTTTGGTTCATTATTTTCAATAATGAACCTTTGGAATCGACCAAGAAAAACAATTTTTAATACCCCCTCAAAATTTGATGGTTTACGTTTCAAGGTACTACGTAGAATCCAAAAATCGAATAAAAATTTGGCCCTACGCCGTAAGCGGCACTTTTGCCACTTAGCATAGACCGATTTTGATGAAATTTGGTATGTAGGCTCCATTTGTGGTCTAGTTGTGCCCCGAAGATTTTGGTTGATGTAGGTCACTCCTAAGGGTTCCAAAATCAATTTTGAAATTTTGAAAACGCCCTAACTCAAAAAATTTTGATATAAAGGTATTGTTTTCCCTTCAATTTGAGATTCTATAGAATTTTCAAAATTTTTTGAGACCACCCGGAGCTCTGTAGGACAAACCGTTCGCTCACTACGAGAATTTAAAGTTTGGACGTACGATAAATCAGAAACACTAGTGTGACTCGCAAAAGAGGCCTAATCTCCGTTCAAATTAAAGCTGACCGAAAGGCGATCAATAATTAGTGATTTTGATTTTCTTCATGTTGGATGGTTGGTGGCTTTGCAGACGAGTGATCTATATAGAAAAAAATAAAAAATAAACCATTGTGTAATAATTTGCAGCGTTTTGGATTCTACGTACCTTGAAACGCGCCTTGAACCTTTTTTAAAAACAAGTTTTTATTATTTGTTGATAAAGTGAACTAAAAAGTTTATAAAAAAATAACTAATAAGAAATATTATCCACTTTAATTATTAAACCTTTCCGATTTTATCACAGCCCCAATTTTATTAACACAAGCGTGTTACATTGTGATAGCAAGAGGCAAAAGATGGTGCTAAATGTTTTTATTTGTACCATCAAAATGTAACACACTTTTATTTATAAAATTGGGACTTTGATAAAAACGGTAACATTTAATAATTAAAGTTTAATTTTCTTATTTGAGTTAATTTTTTTAACTTTTAAGTTCACTTTACTGATTAACGAATAATAAAATGTTTTTTTTTTCTTTACCTAATTTTATTATACATTTATATAATTTTAACGGATAGATGCGGAAAATATTAGATTACACGAAAAAAAAAACTGAGAAAATGGACAAACTTTACGTCGATATTTCGACGGGTAACCCTCTTCTTACCCCCACCCCCCCTTAATATGCACCCCCTTATGTGGTAATATTGCATTGTGATCCGATTTATACATACCTGAAAAATTTTAGCTCAATAGAAAACCGGGAAGTGGATCAAATTTAACTTGAAATATTTTACTGCAAACAAACTGGCAACGGGACAGGTGAAACTAAATAAAAGCTTGTAAAAATACAAAAGTCCTGCACACTAGGACTTTTTTTCTAATCACTATTTCGAGATCACTGTACTCATGTTTTGGCGGGGGGATACTCTGCGAACTCGACCGGGGGGATTCTGATACACCTCTCTCAACACGTGGGGGTTTTGACGGTCGCCCGAGTTCATAATGAATAGGTGTGCTTAATTTACATAAAATAAATGAGCAAAATGTAATAGTTGTGTGCCTAATTTACTTAATATTAATGAGCAATAGGTAATAATATTGTAGGAAGTAGCTCACCTCGGAAAATTTCGATAGTCGCAGCTGAGAGGCCCCATTCAGCCAACATGCCTGTCACATCTTCCATATCGGGAGAGGGAGAACCAATATACTCAATCAAGAAAATATTATAACACAAGTCACAACCAAGATGAAGATGATAATGAGTTGAGTATAATAAAAAAAGAGAGCGTTATAGGACGTGACACGTGAGAAGTTGTAAACTGGAAGTGGGTATCGGGGTAGGTTGCACGCGCGTTTATATACGGATTGCCCCACCACTGCCACCAAATAATTTCGGTCTCGGTTGAATCAACCAAGTGAATATTATACCAACATTTTCAAATGGTTATATCATCAATAAATTAACAATTTTACCTTGTTTTCACGATTGAATTCAACAAAGCAAACGTCACTACATCAAAGGAGACATACTTTCAAAGCAACTTTTCTTGAATAAACGCTTGGAGGATGATTGGGATCGCTTACAATTTCGTTCTCGGTTGTATCTTATTTCATGGACGGTTGTTCCAACCGCAAGGGATAAACAAATTGCATTAAATTGACTTTATCGCCATGAAATCCGTATGTTTCCATCTTTCTCGCAACAAAATCAGATAGAACGGGTTTCAGTCCCTTCGTGACATATGGAGGACGGACTTAAACAAATTTATTTTTCGAAATGAAGTATATGAACCGTTTGGAGGTTATGTACCACGTGCTTAATAGTTGGGATTTTTGGCTAGCAATTTCGTTCTCGGTTATGACGATTTTATGGACGGTTGTTTCAACCGCAAGGGATAAACAAATTGCATTAAATTGACTTTATCGCCATCAAATCCGTATGTTTCCATATTTCTCGCAACAAAATCAGATAGAACGGGTTTCAGTCCCTTCGTGACATATGGAGGACGGACTTAAACAAATTTATTTATCGAACTGCAGTATATGAACCGTTTGGAGGTTATGTTCCACGTGCATAATGTTTGGGATGTTTGGCTACCAATTTCGTTCTCGGTTATAACTGATTTTGTGGACGGTTGTGTGAACCGGGATGGATAAAAAAATTGCATTAAATTGACTTTATCAACATGACATCTGTATTATTCCATGTTTATAACAACGAAATCAGATAGAACGGGTTCTTCGTGACATACGGAGGACAGACTAAATACAAATTTACCATCTCGAAATGCAGTATCATGAAACGCTTGAAGGTTAAGTAGGATAATAATGCAAAAAACTTTGTATTTTTCTAGAGTTTTTGTGGAAAACGTTATCTCCCACGACCTAATGATTTCGGAATCGAATTTTACGCAATTTTTCATGCTAAATCGAATGATGAAATTCAGACCTCCATGGGCTGGGAGCGACCTTCGTTACTCACTAAAAAGAGGTTGAAAATCTTATATGTACTTGACAGTCGGGGAGGTCTGAAACTGTCACCAGTATGCAAAATATTTCCGGTATAGGTAGGTACCCACACTTCTTGCAATTTTGTGCCGTTCTTCAGGAATATTTTTCCCCCTGTGCGCCTTCAAGTGGATTTGGCTCATGCATCCCCTAACGAATTTTCAATTTGGAAGATATATTTTCTGTGAAGATTATGATTTCAAATATTACTGTCTACGTGAACCAAAAGCTGGTAAAGATCTCTGAAGCAAATGAAATCCAAAGCCATTATACCGACCTACCAATTTTGATAAAATTCGAGCCTTGATTGGCCCACTTTAATTGATGGGTTCATGGAAAACGGCTGAAACCCATGACAGTGATTTGTGGACGACAGACGGAACAGCACCTGGAATTGATAAAGCCTTGGTACTGCTTCCGAATTTCATTGCTTGCTCTGAGATTTGACAATGAATCTATATAAAACATTTAATACTCCAGAAGAGAGACGAGTGCTTGATAACGTGATGGCTTCAATAGAAGAAATCTGTGACAATTTTGTCTCAACATGAGCCAAGAGAGTTTCGCGGTGGAAATGAAATTGAAATTTGAAATGAAGAAAATCCATTTTGCTTTATCAAGCCCATCAAAGAAATGCCGTATAGTGGAATCTAGTCAAAGCCAAAGAGTTACTTCTGAATCAGTTTGAATCTGCCGCCATTTTATTGGATGAATAATTTATTATCACCGTTCTATCAACCTAAAAAATTATTGCCGATATACCTAACCTAGAACAAAATTATCCAATCGAGAAAAAATTGAACTACTCGGTTGAATCAGCCAATATTTTATTGTATGAATTAAATATCACCGTTGTTTCAACCTAGATAAGTATTGCTGATAATATCAGCAATTATATTATAATGTAGAACGAAATCAGGTGGGAGGGTGTTTATTGTCTATGATGATCCAACCGTGAGCTGATTGGTCAGTAAAGTTCTTCGTTGTAGGTATCAACCGAGTTGTAAATTAGGGGGCAGGGTGGAATAATGTTCGCAGGTGAAGTAACCGTGATCTGATTCATCAGTTTATAAATTTTACGTTGTTTCAACCGAGAGGTAAAGTCGGAGGCAGGGTGGATTAATATTCGCTGGTGAAGTTACCGTGATCTAATTTTTCATCTATAAATTCCACGTTGTTTCGACCGAGAAGTAAAGTTGGGGGCAGGGTTGATTGATATTCCCTGTTGAAGTAACCGTTATTCAATTTCACAGCCTACAATGCTAGGTTGTTTTAACCGCGACAATAAACCTGCTATAACCGTGACCAGATTGGGGGCAGTTTCAAATTTCCATCACTGTTGTTTCATCCTGGAAGTCTTTGAAACAACCGTGACACTAAAGTTGTTTTAACAGAGACTGAAAGTCACCTTTTTTGTTCTAGGGTATATGTTTAGAGTAACGGTTGCTTCTTTTAAATTTCTCGGTTAATTTTTGTGATACAACAGTGACTTTAATGAGGGGGAATTATATGGAAGGTCAAATCATTTCGATCTCGGTTCACCCCACTTACGAGCCACGGATAAATCATTAATGTCACGGCTTGCAACTTTTCTTTTCTAGGTCAAAACATTTGGTCCAGGTTGAATTTTTTTCACTCCAGGTTGTGATCAGCAAGTGAACTATATTGGTCTCGGTTGTTTCAATATTGGTCCCGGTTGTATCTATTTTTTTCACTGCTGTATCAACCGGGATTCTTTTTTTTCACGGTCGAATCAATGGATTCACGGTTGTTTTTCTTTTTTTTCACGGGTATATCTGCTTTAACCGAGCCCCTAAAAAAAACTTTTTTCTCAGTGTGCATAGCAGCAAGACATAAAAAAGGAAAGGTTTGAATGTTTTTGCATCTCATCATCCTAAAATTCAACCTCAAGACCTTTAGGATTTAAGAGCTATAAAAACTTGTACCTACCTGCTGGTCTTTACTACCTACATATATCTGTCAAGGTATTAAAATCAACCAACATTAAATTATTTTATTCAGAATTTTAGTCCAATATTTGAATATGAATGAACTCGGAAAACCATCGAAAGTGGCCTAAAATGGGTACGTTTACGGTACCATCCATTTTACATTAGATTTCCACTCGTGGTCACGTTTTCTCCGTCTTTAATGAACCCGTTAACTCGAATGCGTGGTTGATAAGAACTCTTGAAGACGTACGAGCCCTCGTTAAGAGGTGTAAAACCTCATAAGACCGCGAGGATGAGTCATCCCAGATAAGATAAGATCCTCCTCACATTCTATTGTAATTAAACCCTCAATGAATGTTTTCCCACTTGTGTTTCAACAACACTTCCATCTGGGCGAATCATCACTGTAGTTATTTTGGTCGTTTTTCCGCGCCACCTCTTCAACTGGCCAAATCACAGTTTCCTACACATTTTGTTCGACTAGTTGTGAAATTCTGCAATAAATTAGTCGTAACTCGTTCGGTAACTCTCTTATTCACTTCGTATGGTCACACATACACTTAACTTGTATGTATTAACTATACCTACATTTTTTGGTGTATTTTCAACTACTTCAACTACGTTCAGCTGGTTCGAAAATGTATCAAAATGATAAACCTTTCTTATTTGAAACAACCACCTGGGGCTGTAAAATTACTGACTTGCGCGTAGATCATCGATTTCCTCCGGTCAATAAGTAGGACAATTGAATAGGGAAGAAAGCTTTGTATTCTACAGCAAACAATTTTCGGGTCTTCCGAAATCCAAATTTTCCACTCCTCTTTGAACAATA
This sequence comes from Apolygus lucorum, assembly GCA_009739505.2. Taxonomy (NCBI): domain Eukaryota; kingdom Metazoa; phylum Arthropoda; class Insecta; order Hemiptera; family Miridae; genus Apolygus; species Apolygus lucorum. The sequence goes on from CM019176.2 coordinate 24,702,084, forward strand.
TTGGTTCTGTCGGTTTGTTGGTCATTCTTTGGTCCCGGTATCTAGAGCACAGCTACATGAAAACTTCGTCTTGTTCAATGACATTTCCAGGGTTGATGTGGGTGCACTCGACAAGGTCCTCTTTAAATTTGAGCACCATCGGACTGGCAGCAGCATGTATGCTCAAAAGTAGGGATGGGACATCGAACGGAAAACATCGATGTCGATGTCGATATTTCATAGAAACGTCGATATTGATGAAACATCGTATGAAAAACATCGATAAGGTAAAAATCAATGTTTTTGAAAAGCGGGAAATTTAATTCATTTGTCAACTAATTAGAATCAAGGGAGATAACCTGATGAGGTTGCTCTTCCTCCATTCATACGAAGTGGATAGATGTTTTCTTCTAACGTGATTTTATTTTATAGGAAGACCTACTCCATTATAATTTTTTTTCATTCGTATTAAATTATCCGATTTTTATGCACTTCATTTCGATATCCCATATCTTCCCCATTTCGATTGTTGTTTCAAGCATAAAGATGCTTTTTTCTATTATTTTCCAGTAATTATCTTGTTATATAGGTATCTAAAAGAAATGTAGGAGGTGTTCTTCTAATTCCAAGTAAATTCAATGAAGTTATCTGGTCTGGAATTGGATTTTGTCTGGTTTCCTTGGAGTACCTAGTAGGTAAAATCACCAAACGATGTTATCAGACCGTCTCCTCGACATATCGATATCATCGGACCAAAACATCGATGTTTCGATATTTTCGATATCGATGTCCCATCCCTACTCAAAAGTGATTTACACTTACTCAATTTACTCAATCAGATTTCACGATATCAATTGAATCTTTCGCAAATTTAATCAAACCCTTGGATAGCATATCCTAAAGAGAAACAGTGCTACTAAGTATCTGAGATTGGTCCTTGAAAATTTTGGGTTGCAGAATCCAAAATGGTATCCGTTTTTAGAAAGGATATTAAAAATTTGTTAGCTTGAAAAAATTCGTTAAATGTTGAACCTTTGAAATTAGTATCATGCTACATATCGACAGTAATTCCTCTCCAAGTTACCTAGTTCGCGATTATTCTGGAACATACTTCTAACTAAATGGCTACCTAGTTAATAAAAATAAATTTGAAATTGTAATGAATTATATATTTCATCAACATTGTACATAAATTTGTACTGACAAAACTTTTGGTGCGACAGGGATGACATTTATGTGAGACCAACTAACTGCGGTGTCTGATCTAATGAAAGGAGTTTTTTTTACGTTCTTCATTCTTCTCGCTCATTCCTTCTAAACTATTCAGATTTTGGATCTATAAATGGTGGTGTTCAAATTTTCGAGGGTGCTGAATTCGATTGAGTTCAGAAACAACTCCAACCCACAGTATTGAAGTTTGATGTAGGTGAAGAGCGAATGGATGATTTCCATTTGCGAAAGTTGGCTAAACGTTTGTAAGTTAGAATGATGTAATAAAGATTTTCTCAGGTTCTCGGTAAGAATGCATTAGGTACCATTTGCCGAAACAAAACAGTAGAAAGTGAAAGAAATCACGGGTTCCATTTTGAACAGGCATGGTCGAGTCGAAAGAGGTTCACGTTAATTTACTCTCGGTTGACGCCAAATTTCACGTTCATTTAGCACTTTCAGTGCCCCACCTGTGGTTGTGAGTTGCAATAGCACAAATACGGTAATACTGAAGGTATTTTACCGGGAGAAAATGCGTTCAGAGCTCTCGGAATTGCAAAGGAGTCTGAGAGGAAAGAGAACCTTCTGCATGACAATGGCCGACCTCGCGCCGCCAAACAACAATAATATCGTAGAGATTTTCAAGTAGTGACATTCAAAAAACTATTCACTCTCACAACTCACTACTGTAGGCCCTACAGTGTAGGGATCTCACTGCATTCGTAAGCGTCAGCTGCAGTTGTATGGGACTTACTATCATCATTTCCTTGCTGTATAAATACTGTCCATAAAATGAAGTATCAAGGCTGTCACACGTCTGGTAGGTTTGCCGCGATTACCGGCAAGTCAGAGAAAAAAACGCTGCAAATTATTACACAATGGCTTATTATTTTTTATTTTTCTATATAGATCACTCGTCTGCAAAGCCACCAACCATCCATCATGAAGAATAACATCGATCGCATTTCGGTCAGCTTTAATTTGAACGGAGATTAGACCTGTTTTGCGATTCACACTCGTGTTTCTGATTTATCGTACGTCCAAACTTTGAATTCTCGTAGTGAGCGAACGGCTTGTCTTACAGAGCTCCGGGTGGTCTCAAAAAATTCTAAAAATTCTATAGAATCTTAAATTGAAGGAAAAACAATACTTTATATCAAAATTTTTTGAGTTAGGGCGTTTTCAAAATTTCAAAATTGATTTTGGAACCCTTAGAAGTGACTTACATCAACCAAAATCTTCGTGGCACAACTAGACCCCAAATGGAGCCTACATACCAAATTTCATCAAAATCGGTCAATGCTAAGTTGGGAAAGTGCCGCGTACGGCGGACGGACGGCCAAATTTCTATACAATTTTCGGATTCTACGTATCTTGAAACGTAAAGCATCAAATTTTGAGGGGGTGTTGAAATTTTTTTTTCTTGGTCGATTCCAAAGGTTCATTATTGGAAATAATAAACCAAAATGGACAGTCTTCTACAATATTGGATGAATTGTGATTCTTGGTTAGATCAGTTATTAAAATGCTGACGTTTCTGAAGGTTGGGCTCTGAACGTTACGTACGTTTGCCTAAAAACTCTGGAACTACCAAGATAATACAGTGATTTCATCTTAATCCTATTATATTAAACTTAATTAAAAATTGTATTCTAAATTGGATCGCCATTCGACCAATGGTAACATGTGAGGAGCGAAAACGTGATTTCATGCTAAGAGCTGAGGTTTTAGATCTCCAAATTACAAAATAAGTAGTGCAAGTTATCCAAGATCTCGTGGAGCAAATGTTCAATTTTCTCAAATAACTACTTTCAAAGTAATCTGCTGTGTTGGGAATATCGGAGTATTGTGGTTCCCTAGCAACGTTTGAGCAGATTTCAGTGGAAATTTGGACGCCCGAACGCCATCTTTTGGTGTAAAACATGATAATAAGGTGACCATTCAATCTGCGAATGTTGGACATTCGAAAAGTTGGGAAATTTTATCGTACAGATTTTGCAATAGTTTGCAGTTTTTCAATCAATGTTGTCGCTACGTTGTTTAGAACCTAAAATGAGGAATTTCACCGAATTCTGTTTGCATTTTTCCTGAATAGTTAATGGTGTGGGATAGATGAAAATTGGGTTGATTTTGTAAAATAGGTCTCCTGTTATTTTTGGGAGATTCAAAATTTATGATTTCAAAAAATAACCCGGAAAACGGACCTCTTCAACGAGAAGCGGAAACGCTCGCTGATTGGCTGTTCGGATCGCCGTCCCTTCCCCTTGTTGCCTGATGGAACGTCGAAATTGTGTTATACAAGAGGAAAGTTATCAAACAAAAACAGGGGAAACCTAATTTTCCCCATTTTGCTTGTTCTATTTTTTTCTTCAGTTCTCCGATTTCGATCTTTACTGGTTTTGTGAAATGTTGCCTCCGAGGACTATTTGAAGTGAGATTTCACGAACTCGCTTCAAGCGGCCGTACATGAACTATTCCTGGTTGACGTCGTCCTCCCGGTTTTCTTAAACGTTCATATTTTCTACACTGTTTTGTTTATTCGTAAATTAGGAAGTGCGGTCTGAAAGTGTGGTGTAGGGTTTTTTTTCGAGGTGCATGGTGAAATTCCTCATTGTAGTTTGAAAATACCATTTGAAGACATTGCAATAATTATTTCAATTTGTCATAGCTTGTTTGTTTTTGGTTTATTATTTTCATTAGTGAACCTTTGGAATCGACCAAGAGAAATGTTGTTTAACCCCCTTAAAAATTTGTTGTTTTAAGTTTCAAGTAGAATCCAAAAATCGAATAAAAAATTTTCTGTCCGTCCGCGGCACTTTTGTTAGTTATCATTAACCGATTTTGATGAAATTTGGCTCTATTTGGTGTCTAGTTGTGCAGCGAAGCTTTCGGTTGATGTCAGTCACTTCAGGGGTGAAAAATAAGGGCTGAAATTGTCAAGAGTGCCCTAGCTCGAAAACACTCGAAATATAGGTATTGTTTTTTCACCAATTTTAAATAGAATTGCATTTTTAGAATCGATTGAAACCACCCGGAGCTCTGTAGGACAAACCGTTCGCTCCCTACGAGAATTTAAGGGTTCGATTCACGATAAATCAGAAACACGAGTGTGAATCGCAAAAGAGGCCTAATCTCCGTTCAAATTTTAGCTGACCGAAATGCGATCGATGTTCTTCTTCATGTTGGTTGGTGATAACAATTGCAAAGCCGTGTTCTTTGCAGCCGAGTGATGTATGTAGAAAAATAATAAACCATTGTGTGATAATTTGCAGCGTTTTGTACACTGTTCAAACTTTTCATCACCAGAACACCACTTTTTCTCCAGAACACCTCCTTGAGCTCGTAGCTGAGGAAATTGCGATTGGTCCATCATTTATGGAGTATCCAGGGCTGAAAGCTTACACGTCAGCTAAATGATGCCATCCATTTCATTTTAATGCGTTGACGCTTGTGTGAGGTAGGTACCTTGAGTTTGAGCTCTGTAGTAGTGAGAAGAGGGGTCGGGCTCTCCCGGAAGCGATCCCACCCAAGTTCCGGGCCTTTTCCGGCCTTTTAAAAAAGCGACTCCGGTTGTTACGGTGTAGCTGCTCCCGGTCGGCGAGAACTGAGGACCTAGAGATGTTAATGTGTACAACGGAGTACTCAATTCTCTTGAATTTGTTTTCTATTGAGCTACATTTAAATGCGGCTTCTTAACTAGAACATAATTAGGTTTCCTATGATTAAACAAGCTCCCGATTCGTCTTACCTTTCCTTGATGAGCTTCCAATTTCTATGTAATTTATCTAGTTCCCTGACCTCCTGACATTGCATTTTCCTAAATGTAAGTTTAACAGCATCTGCGGAGGATTATAGAGATTCCACGTTAATTTGGCTCTTAATACCTCCTATAATTCAATTTTTAGAGCGAAATTTTCAAATTTCATCAGGATTTCTATATAATTTGTGAAAGGATTCGTGTTTAGTCAGTCTGTTATTCTATGGCCAATTCTAAAATCCTACGAAGTCGGATAGTTTCGGATCCTCTACAGGTCCCGTGTAAGGACTTGAAAATGGAAAGTCTTCCGGGCTTTGACAAGTAATGAGTCCTCAACCTAGATATTTCCCGTCTCCTTATGCTAATGGCAGATACTCCCGCAACTCATACTGCAGCATAAGAGTACGGGAGCCCGGAGTTCTCACAGGTGTACTCGTAGGTACGTCCTCGTCGGCCTGGGAGCCCCCTAATATAACTGTACTCGGCAGTGACCATGGGAACTGGAAAACAATGGGGGCCATCTGAGACAATACAATGGCAGCGACGGATTTTCTTAGAGACGGAACGGGATTGAGAACACCTTTCGAATCCCTCGTATTTCATCCTGAATTTCCTTATGTCCCCTTGGTTCAACTTCATTGACTTTCGCCTAAAGAAAAAGAGAGTAAACGATTAAGATTTTCTGAAATTCCATCGAATGATTTATGAAACAAGATGATGCTGTACTTAAATACCGTGGATGATAATGGGACCTAAATTAAAGAGCAAATTTTCCCGTTCAGTGCTTTAGGAAACGAGTAGTCGAAATACAAATTCTGGGAGAAACATTAGATCAGGGATACACATGTCCTCCATTTAAATGAAATATTCGCTAGGGTCTTTCCAAAATTGGTCCTCAAAATTCAACCCCGATCACTCCTTGAGTAAGAATTGATAAGAATCAAATGTGATGAGAGCGCTAGTTCCATTCCCCTATCAACGGGTTGGTTGTACGTAAAAATCGATCGAAATAGAAACTTTGCATTTTTTCATGTTACTTTTTTTCCCACGCCTTAGACATATTATGCATGTCAATAATGCTTTGTTTGATAAGTATTTTCCTTTTCAAAACTACTAACTTTTCAAACTTGCAGCGTTAAATAGATTGGTTTTTAAAATTCCATTTTGAACTGTAGATTTTGCTCCGTAAGAGTATTAAAATCGATGGATCTTGTTATGTATCCTGCGCGTTCCTGGAGGCTAGATAAGAGAAGGGTTCACTTCATTTCTACCTCAGTGTAGCTCGTGCAGCCGATGATAAACCTTCTATTAGCAACTTCGTCTTTTTATTCATTACACCTCAGATCTGAAACCCAATCGATCAAGAACATTGTGTCAAAGATGAGTGCGTGTGTTTTGAGGGGGGTACCCAAAAGTAACCGGAATTTCGTCATAACTTCTTCATTTATCAATATTTTTACTTCAAATTTTGATCACCTTCAAAGTAATTACCACTGACTGCAACACACTTTTCCAATCGCGTATTTTATGGTTCAAAACATTTTTGGAATTCATTTAATGGAATGAGCTAGAGGCCATCCGGCGATTTTTGTTTCACATCTTCCACAGCCCAAAATCGTTTTCCTAGCAAGTCCCTTTTGAGTTGGAGGAACAAAAAAAAAGTCGTTGGGGGCGAGATCAGGTGAATAGGGGGGGGGGGGGTAAACAATCGGTGTCATGCCATTTTTCGTAGGAAACTGCTTCACAGACAGGGCAGTGAGTGCGGGGGCTTTGCTCGTCTGTGAGAAGGCTTGGGACAAATTTGGCTGCAACCCTTCTCAAGCACAAATCCTCCGATAAAATTCTCTGGATTAAACTTCAAGACATCCCAGACATCTTAACCAATTGATCAACCGTTCGACAACGGTCTTCGCGAATCATGATGTTGATTTTATCAACGTTGTCGTCAGTTCTTGACGTTGAAGGGCGGCCAGAACGAGTTTGGTCTTCAATCCTCACTTGCCGATTTTTAAAACGTTGAAACCACTCGTAGACACGTGTCTTGCTTAATGCAGCATCCCCTTAAGCAGCTTCAAGCATTACGAGAGTTTCAGCCGGCGTTTTTCCCAATAGAAAACAAAATTTCAAGGCCGCGCGTTGCTCCACGCTGTCTGCCATCACACGTTTTCGCCAAAAAGAAAAACGCTGCAAATTATTACACAAAGGTTTATTATTTCTATTTAGATCAGTCGTCTGCAAAGAACACGGCTTTGACATTGTCACTACCTAACAACCATAGGTACTGCCTATCTGCTACATAAAAAATTTCAACGGAGATTACGCCTCTTTTGCGATTCACACGCGTCCTCGAATGCTGGAGACGCCTGGAAGAGCACTTTCATTCAATAGGATTGAAAATGGCTTCGGAGCTCACTCAGCTGATCAGTGATCTGAAGAATGAAGAAGCTTCTGAGCAATGATTTGTAGCGTTTTTTACCCACCAACATTTTTCTTACCTACCAACTTTTTTTTACCTACCAGCTAGGTACTACCTACCACACCATACTGGCTTCAGACCTTCACAATCAAGTTTATTAGAAAGAACTAAACGCTTCACACTCGATTGGAAAAATAGAAAGCTCCATATTGAAATTTGATTACTGGTTACGCAGAAGGCAAAACTGTATACAAATCGAAGAAATGAACAGCGATCGCATTTTAGTCCGATAAAATTTGAATGGAGATTAGACCTCTTTTGCGATTCACACTCATGATTCTGTTTTATCGAAGGAAAACCTTCAAGTACTCGTAGGGAGCGAACTGTTTGTCCTACAGAGCTCCGGGTGGTCTCAAAAATTTTTAAAAATTCAATACTATTTAAAATTGGTGAAAACACGATACCTTTATTTCGAGAGTTTTCGAGCTAGGGCACTCTTTAAAATTTCAACCCTTAATTTTCACCCCTTAGAAGTGACCTACATCAACCAAAAGCTTCGCGGCACAACTAGACCCCAAATGGAGCCCATATACCAAATTTGAACCAAATCGGTCCAGTGTTGCTAAGAAAAGTGCCACGGACGGCGGACGGACATTGCAAATTTGGATTCTACGCACCTTGAAACGTAAAGTGACAAAGTTTGAGGGGGGGTTATAAAAATTTTTTGCGATACGATCACATAGGCTTATTATTAGAAATAATAAACCAAAAGTTGTTTCACTAGAAAAAATCTCAATGACGAACCGTTGAACTCACAGCATTCGCACACTGAATCGTGAGATGTGTCCCTTTCAAACCCCCCACCTGCCAACCAGCCAATTACACCTGTCTTTCGCCTCCACCTTGAGTCACTCTTTTTCTCAAATTTGTCCCATTTTCTCCTTTATTGAACTATCTAGCGTCTTCCCGTTTTTTTAAATAACAATTCACAACTAATCGTAGAATATACCCAAATTTCTATGCACACAATATTCAACATTTCCAATGAATTAAGTAATTTATTTCGAAATTCTCTAATATTCCTACTGGTACTCAGTGGTCTCACTGATGTGTTGAGCCGGGTACACCCGTGGACCGATCGGTCCCGCACCCGGAGGAGTTAACGAGCAATATCCCGTGGCGGGCAATTGGCCGCGACCGAGGCGGCTACCAGTGATGGGCGCATGGGCACCTTCCTGCTCCTACCTGTACCTCCTACCTGCCTGCCTCTCCTCGGTATGAAATGGGGTCCGTTGGCCCGTGCTGGCCTAGATACGTGGTGCAAATATGACCGGCTAACGGTGGATGCGCTAAACAGTGACGGCCTGCAGACCACATTCCATTTCAGAAAACTTGCTCTTTCCGTAAGCACATCAAATCCAAGATTTTGTGCTCTTTGAAGGTGATTATTTGATATTACCGGGTGAAACAGGGTTTCCCACAATAATTAAAGATCCAAACTTCAAAGACCGATTCCACGACTAATTTTCAATAAATTTTGTGATATAAATTTTATCCGAAACTCCCATCTAACCCATTACAAAAAAAGTTACTGCGCATTGATCGAAAAAAAAAAAAAAAATAGATAGATATTCAGACACAGAAAAACACAAAACAGTTTGATCAACTCCACAAGAGAAAATTTCTGAGCAAATCGCATCACTTCTGTTCTTGAATATTTAATATTCAAGAACAGAAGTGATGCGATTTGCTCAGATTTCTTACCCGTGTAACAGCAAAAACGATCAATTGTGACTGAATTACTAGTAAAAAATGCCACAGTAAATTACATTACTGTTTAAATGATATAAAATTATATAGGTACTTATAAGTTCATTAGTTTATAAATCCTAAGTCACATAAATTGCACTATTATTTCATACTTTCTATTTTACTATTATACATGGCTGTTATTTAACAGCCTCTCACAACTAAAGCCCCCTTCAGTTACTAGCCATGTTAACTCAAGTTTTGGTTTATTATTTTCAATAATGAACCTTTGGAATCGATCAAGAAAAACAATTTTTTAACACCCCCTCAAAATTTGTTGGTTTACGTTTCCAGATAGGTAGAATCCGAAAATTGTATAGAAATTTGGCCGTACGCGGCACTTTCCCCACTTAGCATTGACCGATTTTGATGAAATTTGGTATGTAGGCTCCATTTGGGGTCTAGTTGTGCCCCGGAGATTTTGGTTGATGTAGGTCACTTCTAAAGGTTGAAAAATAAGGTTTGAAATTTTGAAAACGCCCTAACTCAAAAAATTTTGATGTAAAGGTATTGTTTTTCCATCTATTTAAGGTAGTGTAGAATTTTTTGAGACCTCGCGGAGCCCTGTAGGACAATCCATTCGTTCCCTACGATAATTCAAGGGTTGAACTTAAGATAAATCAGAAACACGAGTGTGAATCGCAAGAGGCCGAATCTCCGTTCAAATGTTAGCTGACCGAAATGCGATCGATGTTTTTCTTCAAGTAGGTTGGTGGTAACAATGGCAAAGCCGTGTTCTTTGCAGACGAGTGATCTTTATGGAAAAATCATAAACCTTTGTGTAATAATTTTCAGCGTTTTTGTATGTCGGTCGAGTGAACTTCTGGGGTCTCTTCCTATTACCATGAATTTCTCTCTGTATCTCTATTGAATGATGAGAACCGTATTGGCCCTAGTGTACACAGTATTGACTCTTGTACCATTCCAATATTTGTTTCTTCACCAATCAACTATCTGTCATCTGTTAGTCAGATATGAATTTTCCTATTGTTTTCCTATTCTGTACAGGCCAGTAGTAGCGGATACAATGTACAATTTACTCCCAGATTTTTGAGGAAACTTTACAGATTATTTTTTATCTGCGTAATATTTTGTGAAAAAACGCGTTGAAACGCCGACGGCGTGGAAAACCGCGATGTTGAGCGAAATCGAGGGCTTGGCTTGAAAAAATATAAATATTTTCTGCGCATCGAGGGGAGTGGACTTAGTGAGACGTATTGCTTTTTGAGCAGAAAATAGAAAAAAATTTTACTGCTCTTTCCATTGGAAACCTCAAATTTGAATTTACGTGTAATTTAAAGGAGTTACGGTCGAAAACACAAAAAAAAACTTAAAATTGAAGAAGCCGAGTTTTGGAAAAACTGTTGAAGCACAAAAGTTATTGTAAATAATTATTAGTAGTAGAATACGTTCCTGTAGTTTGGACCATCAATTCTGGGACACCTGTACAGTATTTTTAGAACCACTTCGTTCCATCTTTCTTTCCAAAACATGAATTTTTATTCCTCATGTATCCCCCCTAGCTTATTAAGATAGCATAACATCGACATGTACTCACAATACACAGTATTTCCGCTTGCAATCATACTTGGGTTTTGGCATGTGCTGTATCCTATTGTGGACTCCGACCGTGATTATCTCATGAAACAGTTGTAGGTTAATCGGAATGTATTATGGAAATTACATCCTTAAATAGCAGAATCGTTCAAGTTTGAATTCAACACCTTAAATAATAAAGTACTTATGATGCTAGAATGTACTTTAAGAATTACAATGTGACAGTTTTAAACTGTCAAATAAAGGTGTTCAAGTTATTACTCGAAAGTAGGTATGAGCCAATGGGGTATTTCAGTCAATTTTTTGAAACATTTTTTTTTTTTTTCAAGAGAGGAATAACGTTAATTGGGTCTGTTCGTCGAGAAAATGTTTAGAAGAAATTAGGAAAGCTAATTTTTGAAGTTGAAGGAAAGTTGAAGTTTTGAACGATGGCAGCAGGGTGTGACGTATTAAGTTGCTCGCCTTGAAAAAACTATCTCTTAAAAAAGTATCCATGCACAGAGAAGAGATAAAACCCTTTCCTGAGGGTAACCTAGGTAACTTACCTGAGAATCTCTTGGATACTACAAAATGCTACACACACACGCCCTCGGCGAAAGTGTGTGTGCGGTGAGGGAGGCCCGCCTTTTTTAGGACGTCCCACAGTAAGACTTGGGCGTCCTTATGCGATCGATCTGGGGTGAAGGAGGACAACACTCAACAGAAAAAAAAAATAACCACACAGTAATCCGTTTTAGACCATTCTGAATCCAAATCCGCGAAAAAAAACCATAGGTGTATGTCTGTGTGTGTGTGTGTGTGTGTGTGTGTAACAAAATCTTGTGTACTCTGCACAGGCCTTAGTTCTCAACCGATTTTCCTGGTTCTTTTTTTGTTCGTCGCGGAAAACTATCTAGTTGTGCACTACCTACGTCGCCGGAATTTAGAATTTTGCCTTTTAAGGGGAGGAAAGGGGGGGTTAATGCTCGAAAAACGTGCATTTTTGGGCATAATCTTGTGTACTCTGCCCAGGCCTTAGTTCTCAAACGATTTTCGTGGTTCTTTTTTCGTTTGACGCGTAATACCATCTAGTTGTGCACTACTGCGCCAGAATTTTGGATTTTGCTTTTTAAGAGGGGGAAAGGGGGGGTTAATGCTTAAAAAACGTGCGTTTGCGTGCGTAATCTTGTAAACTCTGCCCAGGCCTCAATTTCCAACCGATTTGCGTGTTTCTTTTTTTGTTTGACTCAAATAACTTCCGAGTTGTACATGATTTTACCAGAGTACCAAAATTCGCAAGGGGTGGGGGTGAGAGGGGAATAATATTCACAAAATTTCCGATTTTTCAATATTTCGGTTCCTTTACTGCTTACTAATTGTACCCAAGCTTTGAAATTGAGGAAAAATTCTCATTATACCTCCGGATTTTCATGAATTATTCTCTGTACCACCATGGAACTAATAGTGGTGCCACCATGGTGCCAGGACATGGTGCCATGATGCCATAAACCGCTTATTTCGTGTTTTTTTTTTTGTGTTTCATCTTGAATACGGATGTGAACTTCGACGGACTGCCTACCAAAACTAACAGATGAAAGTTCAATGTTACGACGTATTTCCGCTTTGGTGCCGGACTGGCACCATTGTTGGCGTTGGGAGGTGGGGGGGGGGGGGGGGGGTCGAACTCGAATTCGCATGTTGGGTATCGTAGATCATGGATTTTAAAATGCTCTTCAGATTCGAGGCTCCCATGCCGCTAGAAATGTTAAGGTGGATAATGGGGGGGGGGGGGGGGGTCAGTATTTCTTGCCTAAAGTAATAAATAAATTACATCGAGTGAAACAGTTTCATCACTTAACAACTGGTTAAACTGATCTAATGCTTATCCAATGGGACGTCCCCTGGAATGCATGCATTACTAAACAATATGTTTGTTAATCGTATGATCTCTTTAATTAATTTTTCTACCACATGTTACTGTAACATTGGGCAAAAAGTCGGAGTACATAGGTTTTCAAAGGTGCTGAATCCAAATTTGAATTTCCGCCCCACTGAAATTGAAGATTCACTGCTTCTTTCCCAGTATCTACAACTTTCTTTTTTGTCGCTTATAGGTGTAATTCAACACGATCGAATGTTTTTTGAGTTAATATTTTCAGGATTTGAACCGAGTCGTGCCTCATTTCACCGCTTCGTTATCAATAATCATGCATTTTGTGGGTTGCTCCAAACTATCTTAATTTTAGCGAAATGGGCGACTAGAACGCAAGAAACAGATGCGTAACGAAAATCACGTATTCAAGGTGATGAACTCGAAGGAAAACTTGTCATTCGTATTCTTTTGTTTCGAAGATGTGAAAAATTCCATCTTCGGAGGGGAACGCGGACTCTAATCACATCAAGACAATCTCAGTAACCAACAGTTGTCTTATTGAGAAAGTTGAAAGAGAGGATCATCTAGAATCCTCGTTGGCTGATCCAACGGCAGTAACTCCGACAAAACCGGCACAAGAGTTTGAGACGGAGTTTGAGTACACTCTGACCTACTGACAGACAGCTCTTTGTTTTTTTTTGGTTTATTATTTTCAATAATGAACCTTTGGAATCGACCAAGAAACAAAAAATTTTAACACCCCCTTCAAAACTTGATGGTTTACGTTTCAAGGTAAGTAGAATCCAAAACGCTGCAAATTATTACACAATGGTTTATTTTTTATTTTTCTACATAGATCACTCGTCTGCAAAGCCATCAACCATCCAACATGAAGAAAAACATCGATCGCATTTTGGTCAGCTTTGATTTGAATGGAGATTCGGCTCTTTTGCAATTCACACTCGTGTTTCTGATTTATCGTACGTCCAAACTTTAAATTCTCGTAGTGAGCGAACAATTTGTCCTACAGAGCTCCGGGTCGTCTCAAAAAATTCTAACAATTCTATAGAATCTTAAATTGAAGGAAACACAATACTTTTATATCAAAATTTTTTGAGTTAGAGCGTTTTCAAAATTTCAAAATTGATTTTGGAACCCTTAGACGTAACCTACATCAACCAAAATCTTCGGGGCATAACTAGACCCCAAATGGAGCCTACATACCAAATTTAATCAAAATCGGTCAATGCTAAGTGGCAAAAGTGCGTACGGCGGACAAACGGCCAAATTTTTATTCGTATTTTGGATTCTACGTACCTTGAAACGTAAACCATCAAATTTTGAGGGGGTGTTAAAATTTTTTTTCTTGGTCGATTCCAAAGGTTCATTATTGAAAATAATAAACCAAAATCGAATAAAAATTTGGCCGTCCGTCCGCCGTACGCGGCACTTTTGCCACTTAGCATTGACCGATTTTGATTAAATTTGGTATGTAGGCTCCATTTGGGGTCTAGTTGTGCCTCAAAGATTTTGGTTGATGTAGGTTACGTCTAAGGGTTCCAAAATGAATTTTGAAATTTAGAAAACGCCCTAACTCAAAAAATGTTAATATAAAGGTATTGTTTTTCCTTCAATTTAAGATTCTGTAGAATTTTTTGAGACCACGCGGAGCTCTGTAGGACAATCCGTTCGCTCCCTACGAGAATTTAAGGGTTGGACGTACAATAAATCAGAAACACGAGTGTGAATCGCAAAACAGGCCTAATCTCCGTTCAAATGTTAGCTGACCGAAATGCGATCGATGTTTTTCTTCAAGTTGGTTGGTGGTAAGAATGGTGAAGCCGTGTTCTGTTCAGACGAGTGATCTAGCTAGAAAAATAATAAACCGTTGTTCTAGTTAATAGTTGTTCTGTAATAGTTCTTCCCTATACTAAACATCGCAAAGTTACCGAGTTTTGTAAATTGCGGACGAGCTTGTTCGAAGTAATCAGATCAGGGTTGGTTCCAATCATTTCCTGTCAATGAATTATAGCTGACCGAAATACGATCGATGTTTTTCTTCGTGTTGGATGGTTGGTGGCTTTGCAGACGAGTGATCTATAGAAAAATAATAAAGCATTTTGTAATAATTTGCAGCGTTTTTGGAAAATAAGTTAGCTTAGCAGACTCGGGAAAAAATCCTGGACAATTCAATTGAATAATGCACAAACCCATGTTTTCATTCACGAGTATTCGTCGAATTGACAACTGAGTTCAGAATAATAACACTTTATTATTGTGCAAAATACTGCCAGGCCAAACTGCTTTAGAATAAATTATAAGGGGGGGTTGTGCGGTGACGACAGGAAGGCAGCGAGACCACAGCAAATCCTTCCCCTCAACCACCTGGCGTGAATCGCGGTGACTTGCTAACTTGGGCTGCCACTCCAGCTACGGAGTTTCCTGGTCTCCTGTTGTCAAATTGGTTGCTCAATGATTCTTCCTTCTGGTCCTCCCTAAGATGTTGTGCAAGTGTCATGTAAATACTTCAACTCAGACAACGTTGTTCCTAAAGTTTTCGAGCTAGTTGTAGTCAAAGAATATTGTATCATTTCTAATGCTTTTTCATTTCAAAATGCCCTTAAACTTAAATCCTGAAATTTGAGAAATTATGATGACATTTATTTATATTTTAATTTAGAACCCTGGAAAAAGTCGAAAATTGACCCTGAAAACTCAGGAAATTTTTTTTCGGGGAATCGCTGGACACCCTAGTCTATGCATATGGGTCGTAATTTGCAGTTTTCTGCTCAAAATTTTGCCGGGTTTAGGTTTGCCTGCTACGTAGACCCACGACTGAAAGACTGGAGATGAACGACAACGGCTTCATGTTACTGATGACCACTTGTTTTCCTCAATTCTTTGTTGAAAATAAGTATATCTATATTAAATTAGTATAGTTAAATATTAAATAGTTTATTCCCTTTATGGTATGATGTCCAATTTAATGTTAATTCCCCAAAAATACGTCAAAGTAAAAGAAAACCGGTGTTCCATGTTGATCTGTCTGGGTACTGTCCGTACCCACCCTGGTTTGTGAATATTTTAGCCTTACAAAGACCTCAGAACGTGAGTGGACCTCAAGAGGCTGTATACCTACCACATTTCTGCGCTTTATGAAGAACAAGAGATACCACTAAGTTTCTAGTAGAATCTGTTCCAGTTAATGAATAATTGCATCTGTTACTGGGCAAAATCAGACTCATCGCGGAAGTGTACAGCGTAGGGGGGGTCTGTCGCGTCGGTAGCTGTGCGTAGTAGTTGCGTAGCTCATTGACTGTTTCCTTCCCATCAACCCCAGCGCTGGCTAACGAGTTCACTCACACCGACTGTGGAGACGCTGAGTATTTGCACACCTCGTCTAAATAAATGCTTTTTGGGACAAGAGCAGTTTGATGGGTTATTATGACGCTCTGAAGTGAGTCAGGATCAGCCTTGAAAGTCACTTATCTCTTCGATTGTAAAAGATGTTGACCATCAATAAGCGAACAATCTCTAATCAATTCCCACACAGTATCCTCTCTATCGCCTCATTCTCGAGCCTGTCTCAGTGTCTTGGATTCCTATTCTGCCTTCCACTCTGGCTAGTAGGTAGTACTCAATTACGAAATCATGAACTTCCATGGACTTTGAGAATTGACCCGTAGTTATATTCGGGTTCTAATGTTCCTCTAAGCACTCCCTCAGACTTTTTATTGATCTCTACGATTCATGAGAACAAGAAGGTTTTCAATTTAGTATTTTTCAGCCATGAAAAGAATACATTGCTTCTTTATTCTCCTGCAAAATGTAGGTTAGTTCGGCATAATTTGTGCTCGGTAGCCACAATGTTATCGCGTATTGTAGGGTATATTGGAAACCCATTAAAATGGTATTACTTTTGATTGACATTCGACATGATTACACAGGTCCACCCCATCGACAAGGAATAGTTCCTTGGTACCAGTCATGAAAACTTTACCGCTAGCTTACTCGGCAGTTCGACTTTATGAACTTTTATAGCTTTTGTCGCCGCAACCTCAAATCCTGTTGGCGAGACTCATATCTGCGGGGACTGGAAAGGTTCGAGAGAGGCCTTAAAAATGCAAGATGCTGCTAGGGTTTCTTGACTTACTGTCGAGAATACTCGTACCGACACAAGTTTTCAAAGGGGGGTTCGACGGGTATAAATGACTTGCGTTTCCACCATATCCATCCAAGGTTTATATGGTTTGGAAAAAGATTGGGTTCAGCGACACATTTTTCATCGTGTTTGGCGTCACTGCGGGGCATCTTCATACCTTAGAAAACAGGCTTCATCTGTCTTTGTACCTTTAAAGTCTGGTGGGGGGTCTTTATTCAGTTTGTTATCTTAGTAACTTTACGCTGATACCTTTAAAGTAAATAATCTTTCTCGACCTTGCGATGAGCCTCACATCATGACACATGTTGACTTCTTTACAACAATAAAAAATGTTTTAGTCTTCAACTGGCGTAACCAATTTAAATCAATCTGTTCAGGGTGTCCACCATAATAAATTCCTCTAAAATTTTGGGGAAAAACTGTCAAGTTAGGCTGACCCTTTTTGTCACTGATTGTCCCTCATGGATGTTTTAGTTAGTTGAATCATTATTATTGACTATTATTACATTATTATTTCCTTAGCGATGAAATCCATGAAAGTCCTAATCCATCTCCTCTCTACCATGCTTCCATTTGAGCCAAAACTATGTCCATTGGGAACTAGGAAGTCATTTATCTCGAAAAGGAATTTCGTTAGGATTGAAACGAAAATAGAATGATGAATATTGAAGACAAAAAGATGCCCAAACAGTTTGGGCCAAATTTCGTCAGTCGATGACGGCCAATGAATGTCGATGAAGGCCAATTTCACGCTAACTAACATGTACTTCAACATTCTCCTCTGCCTCAACCGCTCACCACATGGGTTTTGGGACTTATTGAGGTTAAAAGCCCCCGAGCAGTTCTGACTCAGTCATTGTGTTGCCAGCGATTGGTCCCAAGTAGTATCTCTTGCTTTCTGCTGGTTCACAGTATTCGTCTTTACAGTAAGTTGGTTCAACGTGGATATCCCTTTCAAACAGTCTGTGAACGTGTTCAAGAACGCATTTTTCTTGAGGTTCAATTAAAACACGCTTCTCTATTCCTTCAGTTTCCATAAGCAACACCAAACGCCTTATCAAGTAGCAATAATTAGCGTTTATCGTGGAGTAGGGTTCACTGACCTGGACAAGGGTCACGGGAAAAGAACTATCGGTAATCGCGTGATAAGCCCACGACTAGGGGAAGGCCGGGTTTGCCGGTCCGGCCACGTAAGTGAAAAACGCTTAGCGCAAATGGCCAGGTGGTCGGCGAACCACTTAGAAAACGATTTGACTTCTGGCAGAGAAAGAAATCACTGAGGAAGTAGCGAGCTGAACTGTGCAATCAACAGATGGGAACGGTGCGTCAGGGGTAGCTGGGAGATAGTTCTGAGTAACCAAACAAAAGCTTGTCCATGCTATGTATTTGTGTATGAATCGACAAGTTTTGAAATAACCTACATCATGGCGATCATATGATTCAATTTTCCTGACTTTTTGATTTAATTTAAAAATTAATTTATTACATAAATACTCAGTCTATATGTGAAGCTCTGGATTTGCAAATATTTGAACTACTGCTTCTAGATCCACATGGCGTGAAAGTGGCCCTAAATTTCCCTGAGGAAATTGTTCCGAAGTAAAGTTGCAGACTATTTTCTTCCCTCAGGTTCATTTTATTACTTTTTGCACCAAAAGACCTTCTCTGCTTAACTCGCCATATTTTCAAATGTTCCAGTTTTTTCAGTCCATAAAAATGAGAGAAGCACATAATGACAAAATACTCACGGCATAATGAATTTGAAACGGTTCTCTTTAAAAAAAAAAAATCTAAAAAAAAGTCTACCAAGTGGGTGTGGCACATAGGTTCTTCCTATCCTCAAAGGCTATTATCGATTTTAGGGCAATCATTTTCGTAGGGGATCATCTAGACACCAACCTGCACAATCCCTGAAAATTTCATCGAATTTGTTCCATAACTTCGTACAGTTTTGCCCGTTATAAGGATACCATGAACCATGACATATACTGACACGAAATCAAAATTGTTCAGGAAGGTCCTGAAACCTAAAACGAGAGTGGAAATTTCGATTTTTGAGAACTTTTTTTAAAAAGTAGAATTGATCGTAGATTCGGAAGCAAATACATACTCAGACCCAATGTGAAGAAGACGATTAATCGAATGAAATCAGTGAGTCCCAGAGCCCTTCATTTAATATTTAATGTATTTATTTATTGACAAGAATAAGAATACAGCTTACGTATGAAGAATCAGATTCAGAAGTCTACTCCTGTCCACCAACATAATAAGTTCTTACGAACTTGTAGGTGCTTGTGGAGTCACTCTCAACCAAAAGCAGAACCACATAATAATTAGGAAAGCAGAACTAGGCTTGATAAAACCCAGACCTACCACTCAAAACCATACAACATACTTTGTAAATACAACTCAAATTTTTCAAAAAGTGAATTCTCTTATCCTAAACAAAATAACCTGTTTACAAATATTAAAACTCTCATAGACATCAGGGTTAATTTTATATGCATAAAAAAACGTTACGCCTCGTAATAAGCGGTTTTTCTTATTCTCTCAGTGTTCAACTTAGATAGAACAATGTTAGAAGACAGTGCAGTACGTGTATGAAGCACAAAATCAATGTTCTGGGCAAATGCCAGTTTTGAACTCAAAAATGCTTGATAGCAGCAAAAAAAATGTACATTAAGTACATTAAACTCCCGGTAAAGCAACAATCTTGGGTTTAGAGAACTTTTCCTGAGGGCAATTCTAATCAAAAACTACACTTAAGTATCTGCAGTTGAGGGCTAACGGCAAATTTATACAATTACAAGATCCCTAATGATAGAAGCATGCATACTGATGAAAAAACACCCCTGACAGATCAGCGTTCCCTCGATTAGAAAAACGCATTAATGGGTCTTATCGACATTAAGGCCCAAGCAGTTAATGTCCGTCCAATGTTTGACCAAAAACAAGTTGTAATTCATTGTCTCAAGTAACCGTCGCTGATCACTTGCGTAAAATACAATGGCAGTATCATCAGCAAAACCCAACATCTCACCTTCTAATCCAATATTTAGTAATTCATTTATGTACAATATAAGCAAAATAGGGCCTAACACAGTCCCCTGTGGCACTCCGCAGGTTAATACTACTTCATCACTGAGTACTCCATTCAGGTTACCTGAGGGCGGTCCAGCAAGTAAGATCTGATCAACTCAGGTGGTATTATAACTTGTTAAGTAATTTCGAATGGTTAACTGAATCAAATGCCTTTCTAATTATGTGAAACATTAACTTTAAATAAATTGAGGAATGAACTTGATATGAATTATAACTGATAATTTGTATAGAAACAATTCATGTCGAATGTTGGTACATGATATTAAGAAAGTGTGGTATTTGAGAGAGATTGTCTCAGAAATATCGCACGTTGAATGTTGGTACATGATATTAAGAAAGTGTGGTATTTGAGAGAGATTGTCTCAGAAATATCGCATCTGCTTCAACAATCACTCAAAATTTATACGAAAATTTTGTGAACTTTCATATCCTGCAAAGGAATTTCTGTGGGGACTTAAGTTGTCGCTGAGCAATTCAGAATGATTGTTTTTGCATGTCTACACTCGACGGAATTTCTCATGATTAATTTCGACATTTCTCTCTGTTTCAGGTGAGTACTTACAGCTTTCTCCCCGTCAAATTGTTGATAAAATAAAACGGTCCGACTCCGCCATGTAAGTTGACTCGTAAGGTAATAAACGAAAGAAACATCTCTTATATCCTGTACTTATGTTTTTTTTTACCGTTAACTCTCACCTTAATTTGAAAACTTCTGCCAAGTTACTGCTTCCTCACACAGAATAACTGTAAGTTGGTGTAAAACTGCTTGATTGTATTATTGAGCAGAAACACTGACAAATTCCTCAATACTTCTCGTATAAAAATTACTATAAAATAATAAATATAATAATACACGTGTTATATAATGTAATACTATAAATAACTTAATTTTCATGATCGTATTGGAGGTTTTTGAGTTGAAAAACGGCTGACATGTCGGTTATGACGATTTTTCAGTTTTTTACATGCACCGTGGTTTCCACTGGTTTGGGTGATGGCAGTTCTCCAAAGGTCCAACAGGAAACTTCCCTTCAAATTTGAGCAAAATCGAGCTAAATGAAACTCATAGAGGACCTCTTGTTGCGTCTGTCCACCTTTGCTACTTAGCATTTGATTGATTATTCATTAACTGGATAAAGTACCACATTTTGGTTCCGAACTAAGGAAGCTAACATTCGTTCAGCAAGTCTAAACAAAATCGGTTCTTCTGAAACAAATTTTCATTCCGATTTTGCGTTTCAGAGCTTTCTCTAAATTTTGATCCGTCTGTCTGCCTTATCTCATGCAAAACTGTACGGAATCGCGATCATATTTTGGCGGAATTTTCAAGATTAGTGAGGTTCAGCTTCTTGTCATCTGTAAACGTGATTTTCTTTACACTGATTCATCACAACGATTTTGTTCAAATTATATGGTTAGTTGGGGGAAATAATCTCTAAGTTGACCGAGAATGAAGTTCATGGCGTTAGCAATAGTAGGCACGGCACCTGTGATGAACCAATAAAACACTTCAAGTAATCGGGAAGTAATTCATGTTCGTAGTGACATTTGTCAATCCATAAAACTATGAACTAAATCATGTTTCATATTGGGGAATTCCGACTGATTCTGTTCGTCCATGTACTACTTATTTTTACTTTGTTTAGGTAGCCTCGATTTTAATTCGTTCATTATGTAGTGGCGTTCAATTGCTTTGTTCCTGGTTTCTTTGGTTACAGTGGTGTGACGGTCACAGTATAATTCATGACCCTTGATGAAGGCAATAAATTTACCGAAAGCTCGGTAAATAAGGCCGTATATTAAGTTGACCCCAGCCATATATACCGTTTTTACCAGCTTTTCGGTTGGTTCAACATACTTGACCTCTGAGATCCATTACTTTTGGTTTATCATTTTCAATAACGAACCTCTGGAATCGACCAAGGAAAATTTTTTTTAACCCCCCCCCCCCCCCTCAAAATTTGTTGGTGTACGTTTCAAGGTACGTAGAATCCAAAAATCTAATAACAATTTTTCCCTCCGTCTGCCGTAGCGGCACTTTCCTTAGACTCATGGACCGATTTTGATGAAATTTTGTTTATGGGCTCCATTTGGGTTCTAGTTGTGCCCAGAAACTTTTGGTTTGACGGTCACTTTCTAAGGGTTGAAATTTTGAAAACGCCCTAGCTCAAAAATTGCGATAGTATTGTTTTTCCATCAATTTAAGATAGTATTGAATTTTTAGAGACTACGCGGAGGACAAACCGTTCGCTCCCTACGAGAATTTAAGGGTTGGACTTACGATAATTCAGAAACACGAAAATGAATCGCAAAAGAGGCCTAATCTCTTGGTGGATCGAGTGATCTATATAGAAAAATAATAAACCTTTGTGTAATGATTTGCAGCGTTTTACATATCTCACTCAACATATCTTCACTCCAGTCATACCTACTCATTTGGTAGAATTTTTTTTTTTTCTATATAATATATAGATTATATTGTACTCAATTAGCTCAATTCAATATAATCAGTGACAAAACCAGAACGAGGAGACATAGACCCCAAAAATTATTAAATTGGAAAAAAAGTGTTGCATTTTCTCAACTTAGAAAATTACGGGAGGTAGACCTACGTTTCTAAAGTCAGAACATTTAATAATGATTAATTTTACGCCATTTTTTCCCCTCCAAACCTTTTCTTAGATGTTTATTTTCCTTAATATTAATATTAATATTGTCAACAGTGCCCTAGCTCGAAAACCCTCGAAATAAAGGTATAGTTTTTTCACCAATTTTAAATAGTATTAAATTTTTAGAATCGAATGAGACCACCCGGAGCTCTGTACCAAACCGTTCGTTCCCTACGAAAACCTAAGGGTCGGACTTACGATAAATCAGAAACACGAGTGTGAATTGCAAAAGAGGCCTAATCTCCGTTCAAATTTTAGCTGATCAGAATGCGATCGTTGTACGTTTCTTCGAGTTGTTCTCAGTTTTGCGTTTTTAACAACCAGTAATCGAATTTCCTAATAATTAGGGCAACCTCAACACCCTTTTTCTTCGAACTGATTGTGAAGCATTTATTTCTTCCAAATAACTTGATTGTGATGTAGGCATGTGATTGGTAGGTAGTATCTATGGTTGGTAGATGGTGACACTGGCAAAGCCGTGTTCTTTGCAGGTGATTGATCTACGAGTATATAGAAAAATATTAAACCTTTGTGTTATGATTTGCAGCGTTTTTCTAGCTCGATATCAAGGGTTCATTAATGAAAATAATAAACCAAAAAAGGGAAACTGCTTCGAAGCCTTCAATTCTCAACTGAACTAAGTTGGATGAAGTCATTCTTTTCAGACCTTTCGGTTCGAACTTCCCTCTACTCGTTTACAAGCCTTTCTATAGGCGTGCACAAGCTACACTCTCCATACAGAGTCGATCCGTGGCCTCACTAATGTGAATTATCCATCTTGGAAACGTCTCTGGCCGCCCTACCCCGAAGATAAGCCCGCGCATTCCTAAGTAACTACCCTTGAAGGAGGTTGTGTGAAGAGGTAGGTACCAGAGTCTGTGAAGACAGGCCCAGAATGCTAATGCCTAATTTGGCATTATGTAACCAGGTTACATCCGCATAAAGCCGTAGTCGGTTCTAGTTCTCCCTTCATCCTAATAAATAAGGCTAGAGGAACAGTATAGTACACTCGTCTAGTGTCAGTTTTAGAGACTAGAGAACTACTCACGTGCCATC
This sequence comes from Apolygus lucorum, assembly GCA_009739505.2. Lineage (NCBI taxonomy): Eukaryota > Metazoa > Arthropoda > Insecta > Hemiptera > Miridae > Apolygus > Apolygus lucorum. The sequence goes on from CM019176.2 coordinate 24,725,652, forward strand.
CTTTTTCAACATCTTCCCGCCCCACATTCCCTCGTTTGTGAGAATATTTATCTTTCAACTCGGCCTAATGTCTCAAACGCGGTCTCTTCGTGTCTCTGAATTTTTATCCCTCTTTTTTTTCTGTTCTATCTCATAAAGTAACCATCCACTCGCTTTTGATCTTTTCATGTACCTTTCCACCATTTTCGTACCTGCCTAAGTTCCTTGCTCCACGTGCTCTTCTAAAACATGCCTTTGATGAACGTGAAAACGCAATAATGTTCGTATTAAGCATGAAGAATTTTTCTAAATAGCTAACGGGTAGTTCGGCCTTTTTGGTGCTATGCGGTTGCATTTTCTGATGGGGTTTCGTAGAAATATTCCATGTTCTCAAGATCAGTCACAGACAGGTCTCGACCATGTCTCAGAGTTCTGATAAATGATTGTGAAACATCGAGGTTCAATAAAAGTCACACTGTCTTTTGCAGCAAAATTCTCCTAAAATGTATTAATTTGAGTTGGTGGGAACTCATTTATTTTAATGACTTAGAATGAATGCAGTATAACATGAAACAGATGCAGTATGAAAAAACAGCGTTTACGTCTATGTGGAACTTTTAGAGCAAAAAACTCGACTGATGTTCACCAAATTTGATATTTTGACCGACTTCAACAGCGCCGATAGGCGCGCGAAGGAAGGAGGTATACAGTTTGGTGTGTCATGGGAGGGCGTTTTTGGTTTATTATTTATAATAATGTGTAAATAATACCTTTATACCTTTTTATTTTAAAAGGTTTTAAATTTACAATACCTTTATAATAAATGATATAAAGGTATTGTTTTTCCATCAATTTAAGATAGTATTGAATTTTTAGAATTTTAAAGATCACCCCGAGCCCTGTAGGACAAACCGTTCCCTCCCTACGAGAATTTAAGGGTTGGACTTACGATAAATCAGAAACACGAGTGTGAATCGCAAAAGAGGCTCAATCTCCGTTCAAATTTTAGCTGACCGAAATGTGATTGATGTTTTTCTTCATGATGGTTGGTGTTAACAATGGCAAAGCCGTGTTCTTTGCAGACGAGTGATCTGTATAGACAAAATTTGTCTATATCGATCACTCTTCTGCAAAGAACACGGCTTTGCCATTGTTACCACCAACCATCATGAAGAAAAACATCGATCACTTATTATTAAATAAGTTATTATTTAATAATGGTGTAATAATTCGCAGCGTTTTATTTTTTTTGTCTGTACCAGCAGCACTTTTTTATTTGGGTACCAATCTGCCTGATTCTTTTTGAAATGTGTTCTACAAGTATCCATGGTGGTCCCGTTTTCATACTATGTGTTCACCGGAAGGTAATAGGGTATTTTAGAACATTGTGCGCAATTTTAAATGGATGGAATTTCTATGGGAATTTTTGCAACCTGTGTGAGACACTTTCTATGAAGAGTCAATTATACTATGAACATGATGCTTGCATTTGAAAAGCTACCGAGAGTTGGGTGACTTCGCTCAAGAACTCCTGAGTGTATCCGGCATTCGTGAACTTCCCTCAAACTCTCTTGATAATCCAGAAATGAAAATTTTTCGACAGAATTCAGTTAGACCTAACTTCTATAACAGATCCCAGAATTTGTTTTTTTTTAAGCGCAGATTTGGGCGAGAATTTTAAAAAAGTCATGGTTTGTTGAGCAAAATTTTAGGAGCCTGCCGAGAAGTCGAATTTTGGTGGTAACGAGTTGCTTCAATGAAGGTTCAGTGAAAGCGCCCTTACTACCATAAAAACTTTTGCATACACATTGTTAGCTCAAAATGGTTAACAATTAATTCACTCATGCTGGACAAATGGAACCTTTCCAACATTCTTGCTGAATCTTACTTAGAAAATTGGGCCAAAAGGCTCTATTCGAGTGATTTCCATTTTCCAGAACTCCACTACTTTTTTCCAGGCATCTTAATTATACGGACTAATTTGAGTGCCTACAAAATGAAACGTTACACCACCCGAATTCCAATTTTACTAAACCTCGTGGTCCTGTGATCTCTCGATACAACGTTATATTACGTAAGCTCTTCCCCGACCTATATCATACATTATACATGACATGTGCGAGAGATGAGGTGTGCTATGGCATGACGGCAATCTAATAACGTAACGTTTTCGTTATAAAATACGACTGAATTGTTGTCTCAACTCCTGTCGGGGTCGTGTGAATTGTTCAACTGTGATCTATCACTTGCTGAACACCGGTGATTGCGAAACGTGGGAGAGACCGAAGTCTAATGAGGTTGAATCCTTTCGATTACAGTGTTATTTCAAGAAAATTATCAGACTCCGGTTTTGAAGGGGTTAAATAGAAATTCAAACTTTTTCTATTGATCAACCTAGGAAACAATTCGTGTCAATTAGAACTTTATCATAGAAAGTGTTGAGTAGAACTTTTTTCGGTTTATTATTTTCAATAATAAAACTTTGGAATCGACCAAGAAAAAAAATTTTAACACCCCCTCAAAATTTGTTGGTTTACGTTTCATGGTACGTAGAATCCAAAATCGAATAAAAATTTGGCCGTACGCGGCACTTTCCTCACTTAGCATTGACCGAGTTTGATGAAATTTGGTATGTAGGCTCCATTTGGGGTTTAGTTGTGCCCCGAAGTTTTTGGTTGATGTAGGTAACTTCTAAGGGTTGAAAAATGAGGTTTGAAATTTTGAAAACGCCCTAGCTCAAAACATTTTGTTATAAAGATATTGTTTTTCCTTCAATTTAAGATAGTATAGAATTTTTCGAGACCACGCGGAGCTCTGTAGGACAAACCGTTCGTTCCCTACGAGAATTTAAGGGTTGGACTTACGATAAATCAGAAACACAAGTGTGAATCGCAAAAGAGGCCGAATCTCCGTTCAAATGTTAGCTGACCGAAATGCGATCGATGTTTATCTTCAAGTTGGTTGGTGGTAACAATGGCAAAGCCGCGTTCTTTGCAGACGAGTGATCTATATCGATAAATACTAAACCTTTGTGTAATAATTTGCAGCGTTTTTTTTTAAATTGTTGGTGAGCTTTTTTAATGCCACCGTGTTTTCAAGGACACCTGAGAGGTCTCTCAGTTTCGTGATAAACAGATTGGTTTGGATTCCGCAATACTATTGAGTTTTGAAACTGAATGAATTTATATCTTTATTAGGTACATTATTTTGCATTCAGTTGACTTCAGGTACCGTTTTGACCAGCTTTTCGGTTGACTTGATCAACATTCATACTTGAACACAGGACTATTTGCTGTCAGTTCTTCTGTAATCGGAAATGAGCACCCATTTATGATCCGCGCTGCGACAGGTCTATTAGTCATCTGTCTCTTGATGGATAGTTATGGGCGAAGGAGGGTTATTGACTGACTTTTGAGGCGATTGGACGAGCCACGATCATGTGCTCTAAAACTGGAAGAGCGGGCGTAGACAGCTCGATCGCTTCATAAGTTCATCTTCTATAAATAGAGGTCCGCGGAAACAACTTTTAATGGTCTCAGGTCACGTGATTCTTCTTCCGTGTTAAGAGTTATTGTTATTACCAACCTTGTCATTTTCTAGGGTTGTTTTGTCTTCAGAGATACTATATCTACAGATTAGTCCATTCAATAGGAACAACCCAATTTCTTCACAAAGGAGTAATAAGATAAGTAGGTATGTAAGAGCGGGTCATTTTTCTCCAGTTTTGAACTTCATGATTGCTCAGTTAGGTACCTACTCTCATTTATCTATCACTTCTGTGTTTCAATCAAAATTCTTGTTTTTACTCGTTAGTTAGATGCTCTCTTACGTTATTAACTCTAACATGCTAAATAAATCACATCAAGTGGGAGACAGTCCGTAATCAGTGGGCACGGAAAGGTTGATTGTGCAACAGACATTCATCTATTCTATTCCCCTCCTCAGTTAGTCTTGCACGGAGCAAACAAAGAACCAATGTACGTCAATTGCTGTTATTCCACTCTGTAGAGGGCGCGGAGGAATTTGAAAATGACGAGCCTTTTTGCGTGTCGAGCGAGTCTGGTCGACTGACTGGAAGAGAAGAGAAGCGAATGATGAAGAAGTGGGGGTGCAGAGGAATAACAAGGGAGGCAAGGGTGGGTATGTTTGTTCCAAATTTAGCTGAAAGAATTTACGTACGTAGTTCGAGGATACAAATAACCGAGCGAATGGGTTGGAAGGACGCTATTGCATAAATAAATATGCATTCGCGCGTTCGAGAAGGGTGAGCTTGGGATGCTCCACAACTATGTACGTATTTCGATTTCTCGAGGCCTAATCTGTTAGTCAAATATTTATGGATATAAACAGGAAATGCCTGTACCGAATTTAACGAATTCCGGATGGAATTCTACTTGCTGAAATAAAGCTTAAATTAATAAATCAAGTTAAAAATGTCTGATAAATTCCTTAATGTGATACAGGTTTATCGCTATCATGTTGATGGTTTTCCGAGTTAATAAATGGTTACACAATTGAGAATTCATTCGCAATTGAGTTTACAATTTTAATGTTTCACTTTATTTTCCCCTCTCAGATCCCCAAACTACCCTCAAAGCTCGAGTTAGTTATTACGTAAAATTCACCTGTCCACGCACACTACTATATTGATGAAATTCATAGAGCACCGTCTCTAGGTTAACCCGCAACAACCCTGAAAATGTCATCAACTTGGACAACGAAGTGTAGTTATGCCTGGAACGAATATTGACTCCAGACTGATATTGAAACAAATATGTTCACAAAGGTTATAGTCTAGGCAAATTATACAAAAAAAAAAAAAAAAAAAAAAAAAAATACCTCGCTGCCAATAAAATAGCGTAAAACTGGAAATGATCTTAATCCACTTTGGGCATCCCAAATAAGACTAATATGAGTTTGCGATGGTTTCCGAGAGTGGCTTAACTTGTGAGAGCCGAAAAAACCGAGAAATATTTGCCCTTTCTTCAGTTTTTAGGACGTCCCGCAGTAAGACTTGGGCGTCCTTATGCGATCGATCTGGGGTGAAGTTGGACAACACTCAACAGAAAAAAAAATAACCACACAGTAATCCGTTTTAGACCATTCTGAATCCAAATCCGCGAAAAAAACCATAGGTGTATGTCTGTCTGTGTGTGTGTGTGTGTGTGTGTGTGTGTGCGCGTGTGTGTGTGTAACAAAATCTTGTGTCGTCTGCACAGGCCTTAGTACTCAACCGATTTTCCTGGTTCTTTTTTGTTCGACGCGGAAAACTATCTAGTTGTGCACTACGTCGCCGGAATTTCGAATTTTGCCTTTTAAGGGGGGGGGGGGAAGAGGGGGTTAATGCTAAAAAAACGTGCGTTTTTGGGCATAATCTTGTGTCGTCTGCCCAGGCCTTAGTTCTCAACCGATTTTCGTGGTTATTTTTTTCTTCGACGCGGAAAACTATCTAGTTGTGCACTACAGCGCCGGAATTTTGAATTTTGCTTGTTAAGGGGGGGAAAGGGGGGGGTTAATACTTAAAAAACGTGCGTTTGCGTTTTATCGCTTACCAACTGGTTAAACTGATCTAATGCTTATCCAATGGGACGTCCCCTGGAATGCATGCATTACTAAACAATATGTTTGGCTTATAACTCAAAATTTGTTCATTCTATGGATAACTTCACTTTGTACTAAATTGAAGAGCACTAAATTTCCCGTCGAATTATTTCTGGAACGTCAAATTCGGCTGAGCAATTTAGTCACAGTTCTAAACCGTCCTCTGGATATCCATCAAACACTTGGCACTATGGAACCAAAGTGTTTTTGGCATATAATATAATTTTCGATTATGGAGGAAAAGTGCTCATTGGTATGCCACTCTCATTGCCACTACTCATTACTTTACATTATTACCTTATTTAATTATCATTACATTACTTATCATAATTTGGACTGCCATGGTAATGTATTTTGTTTCTGACCAATATGACGAAGTTGCGTCTGAATTCGAATACCTAGACGAATATACATAGATGATTTTGGAGTTCAACAGTCAAGTTATTTCAAGAAAAGCCACTTAGCGAAAATTCAGTGTTATGACTACTTTTGGGCTTTTGTGTGTATCTTTGCGTGGGAATGAACGAATTTGAAAATTTAAGAGCTCCTTTTACGCAGAATTTCATGCTTTACAACTTTCACGATATGGAATTTTTTGATGAGAAGCCGTTTTCTGATCATAGTAGTTTGAACGTGAGCATGACCCACATTTTTGCAAAGTTGGTAAAAATTGACGATTTAGACTGTGACTAAATTGCTCAGCCGAATTTGACGTTTCCAGAATTCATTCGACGGAAAATTTTGAGTTATAAGCCAAAAACTGAAGAAAGGGCAAATGTTTCTCGGTTTTTTCGGCTCTCACAAGTTTAGCCGCTCTCAGAAACCATCGCAAACTCATATTAGTCTTATTTGGGATGCCCATAGTGGATTTAGATCATTTCCAGTTTTACACTATTTTATTGGCAGCGAGGTCTTTTTTTGGTCTAATTTGTCAGGGCTATTCGAACTCATATTGCGAGTGGACATCGTGATTTTGGAGGACCTACATTTTTTAAAATCTGCTACACCAATACAATGTAATACAAAATTTAAGTTCGAGGCTCTGTTATATTTTTCAGAAATTCATCGGGAGTAGGTAAACAGTGTGACTGTCTTGGCATCAAGTATGTTCCCAATTCTCATTTTGGGCATTGAAGATATACTCTTGGCATTTCTAGCGGTGGAAAGGATCTTGAGTTATTACTCTATTTCTCTCTCTTGACCAGAAGGTAGGTAATTGGTGAAAAAGACTGGTTATTGTGAAAGGGGCTTTTCATTACTGAGGGTCGGAGACCTTTCAGAAACATCTGCTCCACATTTTCACCAGATTACCTAGACCTACCCCCTTCTCACTTCCTCCACGCGCTTCACAATATCTGAGTCTTCTCACTACTTTCGGTTGCTATCTCCTAATACTCTGTTAATTATTACGCCAATTCTTCCCTTTTCCAAGAACCTTCGTGTCTAGGTATGTAAATATCTTCTTTTCGTTGAGTTTTATGTCCTTTGTTGAAAATAAAACAGATTTGGGATCTTTTTACAAGCCTCGTTCTCGGGACAGGTTTCCCATTTTGTTATTTCCAAAATTAGTAGGGCACACTAGGATAGGAATAGGGCACACCACATGAAAATGTAGTTCATTAATCACCAAATGTTGATCTTTTTCGACATTAATAAATAAACATTCAGTACAGCTTTTTACTCCTTTAATTTAGAGTTGGTGCTATAAGTAATCGTGTTGGTACTTTATAAAAAATATATTTTGAACAATTTCTAACATAGAACTCGGAAAATATAGCGTAATTTTCGAATGTCTACTGATATTAACATACAAATATCTTTTGAACAAGGCTACTTTGAAGGGCATGTTAAAAAATCATCATTATATTGACAAAACATCCAATTTTCAATCATTTTGGCTGACTTATAAACATACATGTTGTCAAAAAACACTTGAAAGAATATATTTTGATCTTATTTTTTCATCATAAGTTATCATATTCACAAGTTGCTCAATTCACCCACTTGAGATGGAGGGAGGACAGTAGGAGAAAGCGTAATGGTAGGGCTGTCTTCTAAATATAAGACGCCTGAATGGAAAGGGGTTGCCAAAAATTGGGACTTCCTGCTGGATAAGCGAAAATGGATTTTGGGAAAAGGCAGGTTCTGTTTCTTGGGCAAAAGAAAAGATGGACAAAATTGACGCTCGACAAAGAAAGAGAGATAGGTAAAAATAGTCTTGAATGATATAGCACGTTTGCGAGGTCAGTTCGCAGAGAAGTGAAGAGAAGGTCACTGAGCTCAGGCGTGAATTTCGACTTCCGGCAACAATAGTGAGACCACATTAAGAGAAAGAAACAGTAGATTTGAGATAATCTAGTTCAAAATTCAGTAAATTCCGTTTATAACGATGCTGGATATAGTGATAGGTCAAATGTAACGATGGGATTTGCATAAATATGAGCTTATAGTGATATCCGCTTATAAAGATATTAATATATTAGCCACTTGAACGTCGTTATGAACGGAATACACTGTATTCGCATATTGGCAAGGCTATAGTATGCCATGAATTTATACGTTTCTGGATGAAGCTAAGATGGTTATTTTGGTCGACATAAATTCTAATTTTCTAGCTTTCTTCGATAATTTAGAGTAAATAGGGTCAATTTTGAAATATCTCGGTATGTATTGTGAAAGTAAATAATATATTAACGCCCCATTTTAATAATGAGGCATTATTTTTCATCAGCTGTATCAAAATATGGAACCCACTCGACCCATGTGGAAGTTACTGGCGCACATCCTCATTTGCCATGATCAACTTTCCTGTAGGAAAAGAGCAATGTTTAGAAATTAAGAATTGTTTGAAAATCGAGAGAAATAAGATATCCAGTTCTTTAGACCTGCCTCTCTTTGAGGAGAGAAATCTGACCTAACGTGTCCGCAGCTCAAGTTCCCATAGCAGATATCAACAGTTAGATCGTAGTCTCAAATTTCCCTCTTTGAATGCTAACCTTTCTTCAATGAAAATCAGAAACACCTGGATAGATATTTGTATTTTTTAATCTGTTCTCACCCTCTAAAAATGAATCCTATTGATCGATACCATAAATTGAGCTCTTAGTTCTATGTGGAGAAATGAGTTCACATCGTATGCTGGATCGAAAATTATACTCCCAGATCCCTTCCGTTAGTTTACACGACATCAGTATTGATTCCAAATTATTACTGATTTGTCCATCTGGTTATCACAGATTCCAGTTTGAATGTTTCCCATGGGGAGATCAAGAATTGAAATAGGTCCTAATATTATAGTTAAGTACACCTAGCCATTGGTCGTCTTGGGGGACCAGTTTTCGTGCACAGACTAGCGCACAAAGAAAATGGAGCAGGGATTAAAGCAGGTTACATGTGTTACATGAAGGCTAGACGGTTATGTCTGAGGGCCGCATTATCATATCAGCCGGATCACACCGCACGTGACTTCCCACTGTTCGCAATCTCAGTCGTCTCCGCCGCTGCAGCTCAACGCACTTTTCGAAGTTCCAGAATAAATTATTATTAATGATCCTTTTTTTTCTCCCTCTCGTCGTTACGGCAAAACCAAAATATGTATTCGAAATTACGTAAAGTATTGCACATTGTTTTTGCAATCATTTGTGCATAGAACTAGATGGTTACCTACCTGTGACTGAGTGGGAGGTACCATTTCAACAAGTTCATCTCAACGTGGTTAGTTTTACTTATTAATTTGAAATGTCACTGTGTTGCTTGGTTCAGGTTCATAGCCAGAGCTGTTGGGGTTTGGGGAGACTATTAGCTACACGAGTGATGAGCGAACTGTTTTAATCGATTTTGGTTAATTATTGTCAATACTTAATGAACCTTTGGAATCGACCAAGAAAAAAAGAATGCTACCCCCCTCAAAATTTGTTGGTAACTTTTCAAGGTAGAATCCAACGATCGAATAACAATATGGCCGTCCGTCCACAGTACGCGGAACTTTCCTTAGCTCCCATTTACCAATTTTGATGAAATTTGGTATATGGGCTCCATTTGGGGTCTAGTTTTGCCCCGACGATTTTGGTTGATGTAGGTCACATCTAAGGGTCGAAAAATAAATTTTGACATTTTGAAAACGCCCTAACTCAATAAATTTTGATATTAAGGTATTGTTTTTCCATCAATTCAAGATAGTATAGAAATTTTAGAGACCACGCGGAGCCCTGTAGGACAAACCGTTCGCTCTCTACGAGAATTTGAGGGTTGGACGTTCGATAAATCAGAAACACGAGTGTGAATCGCAAAATATTCCTAATCTCCGTTCAAATTTTAGCTGACCAAATCAAGGTATCTAGTTGTGCACTACGTCGCCGGAATTTCGATTTTTGCCTTTGAAGGGGGGGAGGGGAGGGGAGGGTAATGAGTTCCATGTCTTACCAACTGGTTTTTGACCTTATTGATCCGATGGGACGTACCCTGGAATGCATTACTTAACAATATGTTTTAAAGATATTTTAGGGAACTTTGTGACCATCTTTTGGTAATTATTATTTTTTAACCACCAAAATTCCAATTTCCGAAAAATTGTTTTCATCCATTTTGGTTTATTACATATAATGAACCTTTATTACATATAATGAACCTTTTTATTACATATAATGTACAATAATGAACCTTTTTAAGCAAATTTTTATCCATGAAAAATGTTAACACTTTATGGTTGTTCATAGTTTTCTATGATTATTGACTACTGATTTTTGACTGACTGAAACGTAGCCTTTGTTCTAATATTACTAGTATAAATTAATATCTATACTCGTAAAAAATATGTAATTAATATTTATACTCGTATAATAAAAAAGTAATAATAAAACAATAATAATAATTTAATTAATATTTATACCTACTTGTATAATTTACACTCGACTATTTGTACTCGAGCGAAATCAACAGTACCTATGTATTCTGATCTTCTGACATTCTGATCTTGCCTTAGGAAGAAAGCTGATGACACAGTTTGGACGATACCTGCTATGGTTGTGTATTTTAATTTTATTATTTTATATAATTTTGCTATCCTATCGTATATCCTATGTATTATACTCTGAAACGAAGCTTCAAAATCGGAATGTTCTATCATAAAGGCTGCAGCTTTCCACTTTACTACTAACAATGACTATACTATATCCACTCGTACTCATATTATATACATTGACGTCAGCACAACACTACATTACTTTACTACATTACTTGAGAGAAAGTTTCCAGTCTCATTATGATCCCTTTGATCCAACTACCCCTCATTTTAAGATCAGTTTCCCTAATGATTCAATTTGTATCTGGTCAAACCAGTCTATAGAGAACTGACCCTAACCGTTATTGGACGTCTCTCCTCATGGCTGCCCATTCTTCCCCGGTAAAGGACTCATCCAATTCTAGTAGCCTCAGTTTTTCGACCAGACCAACCAGCTCTCCTGTTGTCATTTGTGCCTTTCTTCAAACTACAGCTGTTGCTTGTTTGCCTTTCATTGCCATTACTGTTATCTGGATCACACTCCAGGAACTTCAAGGACTCTGGAGGTTTAGAACCCCTAATTGTGGTATCATACACCTAAATCAAACAATTCGCCTAGGTGTTTTATTGAGTCTACCATTAGGTGATTCATCTAGCGGAGACAATATCGGTGGGTTTCTTTCTTCTATCATTCCCTAATTGGTCTTGAGCTGTAAAATTTTATCGTTGTTGACGTATCTCGGAAGGTTTCACTCGCGTACTAGTTCATTACATCGTCTTGAGAAACTACTTGTAGAGTGAAATTTCCTTATTTGATCGAATCTGATGGAATGACTTCAAGTCCTCAACAACGAGGAATCATACTTAAGTAGTAGGTAAGAACGGGTCATGATAACCTCATCAACAAATAAGATCGAGAACAAAAGTACTTGAAATTGGGTTTTTAAAACATGTGGTGCAAATTGTAATATTATTGAAAAGATTTTGTAATATGATTGTAAGTGTGATTTACATCGGTCATTCTGAGTGCACTTTCAGCTCTGTTATCAATATCATATCAATCTGTCCGTGATCTGACCCAGGCATCGTAGTGGAAGGGTCTCTGGTAAAAAAAAGATATATAGAAGTACGGGACTCTGCACAGTTGTTCCTTGGAACATTTTAAAAGTTTGACTCGCAACACCTATTAACATTTTCTTGCAAAAGGTGGTACTAAAGGGTGGTGGTGAAGCTAAATCGCCTTAAATATAATCCCAAAATCTGCTGTTTGGGTCTCAATCGTCACTAACTCGAGGTTATATTCCGTTATAAGCCTAAAGTATGGCATACTCTACTAGGTACTAAAATTAGCTTTGGGGGCAGGAATCGTAGAAATAAAATAGTCCAAGGCCAAAATAGGTCAAGTAAACCTCTCTGTTTAGGGTAATCCTACGTACGTTTTGGCGTGGAACCTATTGGTAACATTTCTGGATCCATGGCACCATCCATAGTCAATTCAAGACCAGTTAACCTTGTGTTCAGTTTTGGACATATGTAGCGCCTTTGTGTTTAGGGTATCGAAATGGTGTATTAGGGATCAGTGTACCATTTCAGATAAGGGTAGACCAAAAAAAAAAAGCAAATTGTGTCCAAAAATGACCGAAAATTTGTATTTTGGGGACTGGTGCGTCATAACATAAATGCATTAACCCAATGATCGTCATGTGGGTAGTCCATGCATTCGTAGAGGCGAGTAGAGCACAGCACGAATGTGGACTGCTAACATCTTTGAAACATACCCTGTGGATACAGGATGGTAGGTACGGTTTACTGAAAATCGAAAAACTACTATTTACGTGTGGGTAATACTCTTCATGAGTCCAGGGTGAAGGAGAGTATTTTAGAGGTTTTTGATGTAAAAAATTGAAACTTCTCTCATTCACTTATGCTACACGAATTCGCTTTTTACAAGCTTTTATTTATTTTCACCTGTCCCGTTGTCTGCAATCAAATATTGCAAGTTAAGTTTGATCCACTTCCCGATTTTCGATTGAGCTGCAATTTTGCATGCTTGTATAAATCGGATTACAATGCAATATTATTATGACTTTGAGCTAATTATTAACAAATAATAAAAGCTTGTTCTTAAAAAAGGTTTTGTTTTTAATCAATCGCTTGTTTGTATACTAGGGTTGAAAAAGACCACCCGAGAGTTATAGGAAGCTCCAGAAAATAAAAGATTTTAATTTTCTACCCATCCACAACATCATTATTATTTCTCGTATTTCGACCTCCTGCACGAATACAAGGATCCTTTCCGATAAACGTAGTTTTTTGCGAAACTACAGTGATTAAGATGACTATTGAGGACCGACGAATTTGCTTGAAAGGTTGTGGAGGGTAATTTGTGCCCACCAGTCATTCAGGTGTGTTCGGCATATGCCTTGTGGCAAAACAACCGTTGTTGTTATGTCTCCTCTCTACACCACACCACATCCTAATATCGGTAGGACGCAGTAGCAGTGTCGAGAGACTGGTTGTTGATTCTTCGAGCCGTTCAATCTTTTTAATGGAAAAACGGGAGACGCGAAGGCTGGCGTTATCTTGGGCGGGACTCAAGGTCGTGGTGACTCAACGTCAGCTCAGCTTCCCGATAACGACAACGACTGCTCAGCCTCCCGATAACAACTCTGAACCTTCCAGAGTTGTTGACGGTAGGGAGGAAAGTAGTCGACACTCATATTGGTCGCAGGAAAGTAAAGGATCAAATTAAACTTATTTAGTGGAGGTATTTTTGACCTCAAACCACTAGAGGAGAAGAAGGTTCATCTGTTTCGTGAGTCACAGAGCGACTTTGTTGTCACAATCAGACATAAAAAAATACCCAAAAACTAGAAGGAGAAGAAGGTAGCACAGTATAGTCGACTCTGTTTTGTGAACGACTTTGTTTTCACATATAGACATAAAAAACGTCTGCCAAGTGGGTGTGGCACATAGCTTCCTCGTATCCATAACTCGATTGTATAGATGATCCGAAGCATAGTAGCTAATCTCAAAACATCAATCTCTAAGTACCCTCCAGCGCCCTCATAGGGGACCATCTACACGCTAATCTGAACATTCCTGAGAAATTTCGTCAAAATCGGATAGAAAATGTTGAATTTATGGCTGTTACAAGAAATTCACGTTTGCGCATGCGCAGCAACTACTATTAGTCTGGGGGAGATGATTTCCATAGGGGACCATGTACTCGCCAATCTGAACAATCCTTGAAAATTTCATCAAATTCGGATGAAAAATGTAAGTGTTATAGCTGTTACAAGGATTTAACGTTTGCCCACGTTTGGCTACTATCAATTTTAAGGCCTTGATTTTCATTGAAGACCATCTACAACTTAATCCTCAAATCTCTGAAAATTTCATCGTAATCGGATGAAAAATGTGGAAGTTATGGCTGTTACAAGGAATTCACGTTTGCGCATGCGCAGCGGCTACTATCAGTCCGGGGGTGATGATTTTGATCGTAGACCGTCTACACGCCAACCCGCCCAATCCCTGAAAATTTCATCGAAATCGGACAATAACTTCGTAAGTTATGCCGATTACAAGGATTTCATGACAGAACAGACAGACAGACACGGAACCTAAATTGTTCCGGAAGGTCTGAAACGTGAAACCCGAGTGGGATTTTGGAGAACTTTTTTTTTCAACCTTGAAAATCTTGGTAGACTCGGAAGCAAAATACCTCAAAACCAGAAGTAGTTGAAGGTCTCTCAGTATCGTGAGTCATAGAACTAGTTTCGTTTCACAAAAAAAAAAAAAAAAAAAAAAACCAGAAGAAGAAGAGGGTTTTTTGGTATCTTGAGTAATAGAATTACTTTATTTTCGCACACAGACAAAAAAAAAAAAAAAAACCAGAAGCATTCAGTGATCAACTTGATAAATTTCCGCGTAGAACAAAAAATGAACCACGCAAATCTGTTGGTGTTCTGGACGGAGTACTCAAGATTTTGTCACACACAGTCAAAAAACCTACTGTTTTTTTTTCGCGGATTTCATTCAGAACGGTCTATAACGGATTTGTACGTGGTTCTTTTTTCTACTTGTGTTTGAGTGTTGCACTCCTTCCTAAATACTCCTATAAGTTTTTTAAAACTTTTCACCCTTTACAGAAATCCTGGCTAATGAACTTGTCTTTTCTTTTGTTATTATGAAGTTTTTGTTACATACTGCATTCAAGTGTTAAACTTCAGGAATATTTTAGAATATTCCTAAACGGATTTAAATTAGGACAATATTTCAAATTTTCCATACTGACAATTTTGCGGCCATTTCAAGTCCTTATTTCAATTTAATTCGCTAAAACGCCTAAAAACCAGGATTCTTTCCATTTTGTGTGTTAGGACGAGTATGTTTGGGTGTTTTTGTATGGACTCATTTCAAAAACTATCAGACATATCGTCCTCCTCCCAACCTTGATAGTACCCGAAAATTTCAACGAAATTGCACTCTAACTAAGTAATGTTTTGCCCGTTACAACACATTCAACTGACACATCCACAGAAATGAAGTCAGGGTCCAGGAAGCTGTAAAACGTGAAATGAGAGTGGGAATTTTGAGGTTGGAAGACATTTCTTTTTTCCATCCTCGTAAGTGAACGTGAATCCTCATGAAGCCTATGGATAGTGTTCCGAAATTTAATTTGTTGTTGTATTTTCAGGCTAATCAACCATCACGTCGAAAATTCTTCAAAAGTCGGTTTTATCACCTTCTAGTAAACTGTTTTTTTTTCACCTATTTTCCACTCAGAGAAAAAAGTATCGACAATTCGCGTTATCGATTACTTTCCTGTCAACTACATTCCCAACAGATGTGAGGTCGATGAAAAACGAGGTTTTCTTATAGTTCTCGAGTTCTTTCTTGTAGATCTGAGTGTATAACAAATTCGTAGTAAACCTAGTTTGTTGAACCCAGTTCTGAAGTTCTGGTTCTTCGTCTCGGTCAGCTCCTGGGCTGAATCCAGAAAGGAGATTAGCGAGGGAGATAAGTTCGCGGATCGAACCGTTGTTCCATTTCGAATGCTGATGGCGTTCTTTGGGTGGCAACGACGCATCTGTTGTCGATACGACGGGGAACGCATAGAAAACTTGGCCGACTTGGCAGGTTCCACCTCCCTTGGGGTGAGGATGGTCTTCTGATGGTGAGCGGGGGTTCTATTGAGTTGTGGGAGAGGTCTATGTGCTGACGATGAGGTACATAACTATATACATATATAGAGGGTCCATGTAACGATAAGGGAGACTCAGCTTTTGGATCACGTCCAAGGGACTTTCTTAGCATTCACGCAAAAAATGCTTCAACAATCAGCTCAAACATTCATTCCTTCATCTCTTTGTAGGGATAGTTGTGGTAAAATAATATCATGTATCTACCATCCAAATTAACGTCAAAAACGAAAATTGTATGGAAGCAATTTTGACAATCATGAAGGTATTTTCCTAGGTCTTGCCTATGATAATGCATTTTGTACAAGTAAATACTTAACATAATATATTATGAGTATAAAAAACGCTGCAAATTATTACACAATGGTTTATTATTTTTCTATATAGATCACTCGTCTACAAAATCACCAACCATCCAATATGAAGAGAAGAAAAAAAAGAAAAAAAAATCAAAAAATCAAAAAAAAAAAAATCAAAATCATCAACTATTGATCGCATTTTGGTAAGCTCTAATTTGAACGGAGATTAAGCCTCTTTTGCGATTCACACTCGTGTTTTGATTTAAGTAGTATATAAATACCAATCCTGGGCCACCGACTTAGGCTTCTGATAAAAAGTTTTAACACAAAACATCACAACACATATTTCCACTTGATTTACTGATGCTTTTTATTTTCTGTTAAATCCTGTTGAAAATACTTTTCTGTTAAATCCTGTTAAAAATACTTTTCTGTTAAATCCTGTTAAAAATACTTTTCTGTTAAATCCTGATAAAAATTTTCAACACAAAACATCAGAACACATTTTTTAACACAAAACATCAGAACCAGTGACTTTTTCGATCTAGCGACTTGAACTCCTGATAAAACTTTTTTCAACACAAACTTTAGTGAAACTCTAAAAAAATTTCAATCGTAAATAAAAAAATGCAAAATTATGACGTCGATTTTTTCAAAATTTAGCTCTTTCTGATGTTTTCACTAGAAAAAAAAAAAAAAAAAATTAAAATGACGTCACTAAAAATATTTCCGAATCGTCCCTAAATTAAAATGATATCGTCTTAAATTAAAATAACGAGTCGCTACAAAAAAAATATTTCCGTGTCAGCCTTAACAATGCGCAATCTACCATCGACGAATCTACATGAATCAGTTGTATAACCCATCACCGATATGACTCAAGGACGGGAGAGGCGTTCGTGAGGATTCAGTTATCTTTTGTGACCCGCTCTGCACACAACCTAAAAGATTATTTGTGGTGATCGTTGAAGACTTTTATTTGGAACTTCAGAGTTACAAAGCGCATCATAGTGAGTGTATAGTGACTTTATTGAGAAAGTGGAACGTTGTGAAAGTAAGAAAGTTGCAAGAACTTTAATAACAGATGGAAACATTCAAGTGCTAGTAGCTGCTAGTAAAAGTATCAATTAATAATGGATTATTCATACTTCCAATTACAGTTCTACGAGTGGAATCCATGTTAAAGATTCCAGAACTTTAAAGCACTTTGGGAAGCACGATTGAAATGCATCTGAACCAGAAGGCCGTGTTCTCCCACCCAATCCGCTCCTGTAGGAACGCCTTATCTGTTTATCTCAAAAGCGGCCCTCGAGGACCGCGAGATTGTAAACGGTCTCATTGAATCTAATAAATACAAAAAAAAAAGGACAGCGGGATGATGTGACGTGATTCCCCCTCCAAAAGCGCTCCTGCAGGAGCGCCTCGATCTACAGTAAGATCAGCCTGTAACCTTGAGAGGGCTCACGCGTGAGCCTCTTGAAGGACGTTTCTAGCTATTCTTTTTATGAAACTACTCGATGTAAAATAAAATATTTATTATCGTTTATTTTTCTTTCCTACTTCTCCATTGTTACCAGCTTTTATTTCGTATGGAATTTTAGAGCCGATGCTCACATGTGAGCCGCGGCTTTAATTTTAGAGTTTTTACCGCAAAATTCGACTTACATTGTGTTTTTATAGGGAATCCCTATAAAAACTGACTTAACCCTATTAAGTATTTATCTAGAATATTTATGTAGAATATTTTTAAACTCTTCTCTGAAGTTACTAGACAAATGTTGATGCTCAGATATCATTTCCCAATCGATTTTATCTTTAAAATCTCTCATGAAACTTTCAGATAGCTTTTGAAATTGTGATATTGCTTGCCAGTCTAACTTATCCAGATGCTTTCTCATGAAACTTTCACACAAATTTTGACTGATACATATTTCTCGCCAACTTACTAAATTTTTATTTTCCTCGATGAATTTTTCAGAAAGATCTTGAATAGTTGAAATCCATTTCCAGTCAACCTTGTCTTTGAACTCTAGAATGAATTTTTCAGATAGGTTTTGTCCGATTGAAATCCATTTCCAATTTACCTTATCTTGCATTTCTCTGATGAAATTCTCAGACAATGTTTGGTAAAGGGAAGCCTTATCCCAGACAACTCGATTCTTGAATTCTTTCAAGAAATTTTCACTCAGTTGCTGATAGATGTAAATAGAATTTTCATTCACCTGAGCTCTAAACGTTCTAATGAAGTTTTCAGACATTGGTGATTCGCTGATAGCAACCCAATCTTTTTTATTCAGAGATAATAGTTTGTTGCTCAAAATTTCGTTGTAACTTTTCGTAAACATATACCAAGATGCTAAAGCAACTGGACTAGCGTTATTTGTTTTGTTAGCCAATTCCTCAAAAACGTTCGGTTTGGCTGAGCAAACCCTCAATAGTACAATTAAAATTATTCCTTTAATCATTCTTTTATTATAAAAGTTATTCTTTTAACTAACAGAATCCAATTTCCCTGTTGAATAATTCTGTGATTGATTTCAGTTTCATTTATAATGTAGATGAAAACTAGAGCTATTAAAAATATTATAATTACGAATATCTTATCGATACATGATGAAAGTTTCAAACAGAACATATTTATTATAAAAAAATTTAAAATTTCGTGAGTTGTAATTCCTCGGGAAAAAAGTTTTTTTTATAGAATCGAAATTCTATAAAAAAACAATCATAATACCTTAATTTAGGCCCGGTAAATTACCGGGTCTAATTAGTATACACCCATCCCAAAGAACCGTTTGGTTTTCATACCAGTTTTTACAGCAAAAGCTCCCAATTTTTCACCGATATTTGTTGAACTTTTCATAATTTTATCAGCTTCTATTTCTAGTTGTTTATCAGCAAGATGCCTATCACTTGTTTTTTCATGATCCCTATAAAAAATGTCGTGTTGTTTACAAGCTTTATCAAGACTATTTATACCTTCATCACCTCTATTTAATCTCTTATCCAATTTAGTAAATGGTCCACAATATTGATAACCACCTGGGAGATGCATTTCTGGAATAACAGTCCCAAGTTTATTAAGAATAGTATTGAAAATACCAGAACCGTTTTTTATCATATTTTTGGGTAAATTATTAATAATTTTAATCAAGTATTCAGTTCCCTTGGGATTATCAATATCTTTCTCCAGTTGATCTTTAATGAAATTTATAATTCCCAATTTTTCATTGTGAAAATTATTATTTCCTGCCTGCTCTTGCGCATACAAATAGTACAGTCTTTGTTGAAGTTGATTCAAATTATCTATATATTTAAATTCTACAGGATTTTCAGTATATTTAATCAACCCGGTACCAATCTTTTTCTTTTTACTATACTCCCAGATTGGCTTTATGATTTCTTTCCATTTTTTACTAACACTTGATTTTGGCTGTTTAGATTCGGGATTATTATTTTGAAACATGCTATTTGTTTGAATGAGGATTTTTGCATAAGCGTTAAAGTCTTCATTAGTGTATTCATCTTTGGATGGAATATCAGAAGCTATGGGTTTTGTTAAGAGCTTCCATAAACCTTCAGTACCGGAATATTTCATTTTTTCTATTTCAATATCATTTCCATTTACCCGTATCTGCTTATTTCCAATAAAGATATGATTTTTTAAAGGGTATATTCCAAATTGTCTATCAGGATGAAGAATATATAATTCTGCAATTGGTCCAATACCTAAAGGCCCTACAGAAGAGTTTGGTAATTCAACACTTTTTTGTAATATTAATTCCATTTCATCATCACTTGAAGAGCTTTGATTTAATGTATCTTCAGTATCATTACCTTGAACCTCGCCATCAACATCTTCATGAAAAGAAACTTTTTTAGGTGAGCTGATAGCCAAGGGATTAAATGTTTTTATTGTAGGAATGAGATCTAATTTTCTGCCAAGATCTTCATCAGTTTGTTTTACTGCTTTTTCTACCTTATCTAATCGTGAAGTTATAGGTTCATAAGCCTTTTCTTTTGTTTCCTTATCAGATGCTTGGTTATCCCTTTCTTGTTTCGCTAATTTTTGTAAATATTTTTTAAGTTTGATTGATTTATCAGCTTCAGCTACACTCATGGGTTTACGTTTTGGTTTTGTGAAAAATATTTGTTCATCTTTTTCAGGAGGTTGATCAATCTTTTTGATTTCTCTAAGTTTGGCTTCTCTTTCCTTCATAACTTCAAGTTGCGCTTCTTTGTATTTCTGTCTAAGTGCTTGTACTAAAGTAATTTTTGTTGTCATGTTTTTATTATAGGAAAAAATTTTTTTTTAAATCGCTTAAACGCTCAATCGCTTAAACGCTTTAGGAACGTTATTTTTGCGTTTTGAAGCGTTTTCCAATGCGTTTTTTGAAGCGTTTCCCAATGCAATTTTTTAAAGATTTCCATAGATCGATTGGTATGATACCTGTACAAGTTAATAAAAACAACGAAGATGAAGTGTTAGTTAGATTGTTTAGGAACCAAAAAGCCTCACAAAAAGTAAAGTTTTCTCTTGGAGATCGAGTTCGAATAACAAGATTTAAGAAAACATTTGGGAATAAATATGATGCTAAATGGACTAGAGAAATTTTTGTGGTTTCTGGAATTCTACCAACAAATCCGATTACTTACAAAATAAAAGATTTAAACGACGAAGAGATTGAAGGATCTTTCTATGCTCAAGAACTACAAAAAACAGAATTCTAGAATTATGAATAAAATGATTTATATAAAAGATTTCTTTTATATAAATAAAATGTTATGTGATAATAGTGTCACTGATTCACCTTTCATCGTACCCGTCGAATCGACGGGTACATTATATTTACTGTTTAAAATCAAATTGACTTGTATTCGACTTTATCGTTAAAGGGGGTGACCAATTTGGTCACCCTCTTTAAGAGTTTTCAAAACTCTTCTTTAAATGTTCTCGACTTGTATTCGACTTTAACGTTAAAGAGGGGGAGCGATTTGCTCCCCCTCTTTAAGAATTTTAAAATCTTTTTTAAATGTTCTCGACTTGTATTCGACTTTAACGTTAAAGGTGGGGCCGATTCGTCCCCCACCTTTAAGAGTTTTCAAAAGTTTTCTTTAAATATACGGTTCACGTTAAAGAGGGTGGGTCCAAATCGGACCCCCCCACTTTAAGAATTTTCAAAAATCAAATTGACTTGTATTCGACTTTAACGTTAAAGGTGGGGCCGATTCGTCCCCCACCTTTAAGAGTTTTCAAAAGTTTTCTTTAAATATACGGTTCACGTTAAAGAGGGTGGGTCCAAATCGGACCCCCCCACTTTAAGAATTTTCAAAAATCAAATTGACTTGTATTCGACTTTAACGTTAAAGGTGGGGCCGATTCGTCCCCCACCTTTAAGAGTTTTCAAAAATCAAATTGACTTGTATTCGGCTTTAACGTTAAAGGTGGAGGCAATTCGCCTCCACCTTTAGTAATTGGTTTTAAAAATTAAATTGACTTGTATTTACCTTTCATCGTACCCGTCTGCCAGACGGATACGAGCGGATAAGATAGTGAGAATGACCTTGAATTGACTGTTAGTTAAAAGAAACTCCTCATCTAATAGAACGCATACAATATATAGTATCCATACAAGAATAGAAAAAGTGGGTGGATAATAAAAAAATGAGGGGTTAGTTAAAAGAATCTCTTTTCTAATAAAAATGAACGATACGAAAAAAAATTATATATCCTATAATAAAATGTACGATATGAAAAAATGTGAAAAGTGTGATGTTAACATCACCTATAAAAATTGGGCTAGACACCTAAAGTCTAAGCGCCATGAGAAAAACGACCCGGACCGGACAATGACTGTCAGAATTAGAAAACCTAGAAAAGCTAAACCTGTATTTGTAAATCCGAGGAAATTACACAAAGTATTTAATTTTAGTGAAAAAGTATTTGATAAAAACATAGAACCGAGAACTGAAGTTGGAAAAAGGAAACCTGCATTTCAATGTAGATTAGTGACTTACGATATTAAAAATACGAAGGGATTTAAAGACGCTTCCAAATTTCTTAACAGTATTCAAAAAATCGTAACAGGTTTAATCAACATGGTACTTAGAACAATGAAACTAAAAGTTAATGTAGTTTTAATCGCAGAATTTAAAAAAGGAACTAACGAAAATAACATGGAATATCAGGAACTCAATTTCAAAACTAAAAACGTAATAATATTGCAGTCGGCAGAAGTATTAAATTGTTACGAGGAAATGAAACAGAAAATTCTAAATGAAATGGAAACGTTCGAAATTAAAGGATCTCAATGGCAACTTCATAAGATCAAACATTTGGAACTGAACGTTAACAAGTACAAGCCTTTGAAAGGATCATCTTACACCCCACTCCCTGATTTTCTGCAAAATAGGAAAGCAATTATAAATGTGAAAAATGACGATAATAAATGTTTCCTTTGGTCTGTTCTTTCAGCATTACATCCAGCTGACCAACATTCGTATAGAATAGGAAAGTACATCAGTTGGGAACATGAGTTTGACGAAGCGTTGAAAGATATCAGTTTTCCTATGAAACTTACGAGTATAAAATTGTTTGAGAAAAGAACTGGGATTTCCATAAATGTTTACTGTCTGGATGAAAAAAAATATTATAGTACCCTTGGAAATAACGAAAGAGGAAAAGGAAAGACACATTGACTTGTTGTACTTGAAAAACGAGAAAACTGAACATTATTGTTGGATCAAGGATCTATGGAAACTGGTTGGTCATAGTCAACTAACAAAGGATGGTCACAAAAGATTTTTATGTAAAATGTGCTTGAATAGCTTTGGAACTCAGGATAAACTAAACGATCATAAAGAATATTGTGGAGATCATAAAGCTGTTAAAGTAGAACTACCAGAACCTTACGATAACATCTTACAATTTGAAAATTATAAACGCTCCATGAAAGTTCCATTCGTTATTTCCTCGGACTTTGAAAGCATGCTTGGGAAACTCAATACTTGTCAACCTGATGAAACTGAGGCATTCACTAATAAAATTCAAAAACACGAAGCTAGCAGTTTTTCATATTACATAAAGTATTCCAACGGATATTATAAACCTCCAGTCGAATATTCCGGACCAGATTCTCCAAAAGTATTTTATCAGAAACTGAAAGAGGAAGTTTTACACATTGCTAAAGAATATTACGATAAAATTATACCCATGAAACCATAGACTAACCAACAGAAACAGGAATTCAAAAATGCAAAAACTTGTCACATTTGCGAGAGAGGTTTCAACGAATTGCCTCCAATGTTAGAAAAGGAACTAGAGGTGAAGGAAAAAGCTTTGATCTACTTTCACATGCAAGGAGATGAAAGTAATGCAAAAGAAATACAAACGGAATTGAAGGATCTGAAACAAAATATCAATAAAAGACGAGTGGCTGATCATGACCATTTGTCAGGAGAATTTAGGGGTGCCGCCCATTCTCTGTGTAATTTGGAGTACCAATGTCCGCGATTCGTGCCTGTATTTTTCCACAACCTGGCTGGGTACGATGCTCACCTGTTCGTGAAACAACTCGGAGAAGATGAAGGGGAAATACGATTGATTCCAAATACCGAGGAAAAGTACATTTCATTTTCAAAGATTCTCAGGTACGACTCTGGAAAATTGGATACGAAAGGAAACCCAGTAATGAATAAAATTGAAATAAGATTCGTAGATTCGTACAAATTTCTGGCGAGCTCTTTGGAAAAACTATCAGGAAATTTAACGAAAGATCAATTTAAAGAATTAGAAAAACATTTCAGCCCGGAACAATCGGAACTTTTGAAAAGAAAATTAGCTTATCCCTATGAGTACATGGATTGTTTGGAAAAGTACGATGAAACATCTCTACCACCTATTGAAGCATTTTACAGCAATCTAAATAAACAAAACGTAGAAGTATCCGAGTATCAAAATGCGCAAGAAGTTTGGGAAAAATTCGGAGTAAAAAACTTGTGGGAATTCACGAAAATTTACAACAAATGTGATGTCTTACTCCTGGCAGATATAATGGAAAATTTCAGAGATATTACCCTAGAGTATTACAAACTAGATCCAGCTTGGTATTATACAACTCCTGGATTGGCATGGGATTGTATGTTGAAAATGACAAAAGTTAAATTGGAACTGTTGACCGATTACGATAAAATTTTAATGATTGAAAAAGGAATTCGCGGTGGTATATCACAATGTAGTAACAGGTACGCGAAAGCAAACAACAAGTATATGATTGATAAATATGACCCGGCTAAACCTTCGAGTTACATAGCATACTTAGATGCAAACAACCTTTATGGATGGGCAATGTCAAAATACTTACCATATGGTGGTTTTAAATGGGTTGAGAACTTGGAAAATTTAAATGTTGAAAAGATTGATGATGAATCTCCTAAAGGCTATATTTTAGAAGTTGACTTGGAATATCCTAAAGAACTGCACGATTTACATTCGGATCTACCACTTGCATCGGAAAACAGAATCGGAAATACAAAATTACCTAAACTGATGACAACTTTGTACGACAAAGATAAATACGTTTTGCACTACAGGGATTTGAAACAATGTCTGAGCATGGGATTGAAGCTAAAGAAAGTACACAGAGCACTAGAGTTTGATCAATCGGATTGGATGAAAGTGTACATTGACTTCAACACGAACCTAAGAAAGAAAGCGAAAAATGATTTTGAAAAGGATTTTTTCAAATTGATGAACAACAGTCCATTCGGAAAAACGATGGAAAATATCAGGAAAAGAGTTGATATCAAATTATGTTCAAATGGAGAGAAACTGGAATCGTTGATAGCAAAACCAACTTTTGATCGTAGAACGATATTCACGGAAAACTTAGCAGCAGTTCACATGAAAAAGACCAAAATTGTTTTCAATAAACCCATTTACATTGGCATGAGTATTCTGGAAATTTCAAAAACTCTAATGTACGATTTTTATTACAACACGATAAAGAAACAATACGGAGAAAATGTTAAATTGATGTACTGTGACACGGACAGTCTGATCATGGATATCAAGACTGAAGACTTTTACTCGGATATTAAAAACAACATGATTGATCAGTTTGATACATCCGATTATCCGAAAGAAAATGTGTATGGAATTCCACAGGTAAACAAGAAAGTACTTGGAAAATTCAAAGATGAATTGAACGGAAAAGTAATGGAGGAATTTATTGGACTAAGATCGAAACTTTACGCACATAAAACGTTCGAGAATAAAAAAGAAACAAAAAAAGCGAAAGGGATCAAGAAAAACGTAGTTGAACAGGACATTAGGTTCGAGGACTTCAAGGATTGTCTGTTGAGCAAGAAACCGATTTACAGGAAACAAATTATGTTCAGAACAGAAAAGCACGATATCTACACCATTGAACAGAACAAGAAAGCGCTCAGTGCCTATGATGATAAAAGGCACATTCTAGACAATGGTTTGGATACTCTTGCTTGGGGACATCATACGATTGGAATAGAAAAAGAAAATTTCGTAGATCATCTGAAGGAACTTACGAAAACGCAAAACGAGAAAGAAAATGGAAAATGAAATATAAATACACAGGAAAATGGAAATGAAATTATAGATAGGATTAAATTATAATTTTTATAAGGGATCCTTATAAAAAAAAAATCTAATATGGAATTCCACAAATATTCTGTGCACAAAGTTTAGCATAATTTGATTAAACTCTTCGATGCGTTCAAAACAAATATTACCATACTCTAACCCTAGAGTTTTTGAAAGGAGTAAAATATAGAATGTTTTCAGTTAGTTTATTTTTTCCATTGAGAAAGTTACGTTTCACAGTTGGTAAATCTAAAAACTTATGATACTTCCTCACGAAATAATCAGTCAGTTCTCCAGATTCAGATACTTCCCACCACTCACTCTTGGAAAGACAATTTCCATCTTCCAGTTCTCTTAACGATTTAAAGTGTTCCATTTTATATTATTGAAGAGATTCTTTTAACTACCCCTCATTGTCAATGTATTCTTAAAGTGGAGGGGTCCCGAAAAAAAAAAAAATATATTTTCTATAATAAATAAAGAGACATGAGTTTAAGAGACGAAGCATTAAATTTATGTGAAAAACATGGAGGTTTCTGGGAGTTGGTAAAGACACCCGAATTTAAATTTTATGATAAAAACCTTGACGCACTAGATGTTATTTTATATGAATTGAACGAGTATAGATTTTGTAAACGGTTGTTAAGAGAACGTTTATTAGGTGTCGATGGTAAACCACCACTCAATACAAAGGAGGAAGTAAAGGCATACCTTAAAGAAAATAAGGTTAAGGTTCCTAAAAATGCCACTGAACATCAACTTAGAAAATTGGATTATAATGAGGCAAAAGCCAAACTGAAGAAGGATTTTGAGGATTATTTTCGAGCTTGCTAAAGTTTAGAATGCTTGGGGAAGGAGATTTTATTTTTAATGAACACAGTTCATTAAAAAATTACTTAGTTTTATATTCCCACCCTAAAGAGTCGAATATAGTTTTACAAATTCTGTCTGTTTCATTTTTACGATCAAGAGATTTTACTGTAAGAAAATCTCCTTCGTCCAATTCATGGTTGTGCCTCAATAACAGTCTGTATAAAATAAACTTTGTATTTATAAAATTTTTTCTTTCAGAGTTTGTAAATATAGACGAATATTTTTCAGAAAATTTTTCAAAATCGTTGACTAGAATGTTTTCCAGATGACTTATGTCGTTTAATTTTTGACCAGTTAAATTTGCGTGTATAAGTACATAATCGTCATAATGTTTAGTATATCCGAGTTCCTTTAAAAAATGTATAATATGAGATTTTTTTACGTTAACAAATTTTTCGCGCCGCGATTTATTTTCTCGATTGTCTTTAATTATTCCATGAAATATCAATAAGCGTTCGAGGTCTGAATAAATAGTGGGGTTTATAAAAGTATTTTGCTTTCCTTGATACTTTTGAATACATTTTTTAAAGTGACTAACACGATCATAATTGTATTTTGATACTACGACATTATAAGATCTGTTATTAAAATAAGTCATTTGTATAACTTCTGAAAAACATACTTTGCAAATTAAAATGTCGTTTTCTTTTATAAATTTCTCGTTGTTTTCACAATTTTCGCAGTAATTTCTACTATAATTTAAATTTAGTTTGATGGGCGTTTTATCATCGGTAATGTTCAACTTTACAAAAATATTATACGGAATACAAGTTTTTACAACGTTTAAATAATTATTTAATATTTTGCCTTTTTCTCCTTCAACTCTATTTATATCCTGAATTGAATCTTTTCGTATAGACGTTTGTAAAATTGATAAAAAATTTTTAATCAGAGACGCTGTTCTTTTTTTATACAACCAGAATATATTTTCGCTAAATTGTAGTTCATCGATGATTGCCAACTCTTTTTTTATATCGTTGTATATTCTACCTCCCAGTTTTGTGTAATCTATGGAGCTTAATATATTTTTTCTGTTTTTTGAATAGTTATACATATCGATGTTCTTACGTAAAAGCTCCGTTATAAAATTATCTATGTCGATTAAATTCATTTATCTTATAGTAGAAATTCTTTTTAACGGTACCCCCAAATGAAAAAGTCACTGGTTCTGATGTTTTGTGTTAAAAAAAGTTTTACCAGAGATTCAAGTCGCTAAATGAAAAAGTCACTGGTTCTGATGTTTTGTGTTAAAAAAGGTGTTGTGATGTTTTGTGTTAAAAAGTTTGATCAGGATTTAACAGAAAAGTATTTTTAACAGGATTTGACAGAAAAGTATTTTTAACAGGATTTAACAGAAAAGTATTTTTAACAGGATTTAACAGAAAAGTATTTTTAACAGGATTTAACAGAAAAGTATTTTTAACAGGATTTAACAGAAAAGTATTTTTAACAGGATTTAACAGAAAAGTATTTTTAACAGGATTTAACAGAAAAGTATTTTTAACAGGATTTAACAGAAAAGTATTTTTAACAGGATTTAACAGAAAATAAAAAACATCAGAGTTTCAAGTGGAAATATGTGTTGTGATGTTTTGTGTTAAAACTTTTTATCAGAAGCCTAAGTCGGTGGCCCAGGATTGGTATTTATATACTACTGATTTATTTATATATATATATTTCAATATAAACCCTTAAATTTTCGTAGGGAGCGAACGGTTTGTCCTACAGAACTCCGCGTGGTCTCAAAAAATTCTAAAAATTCTATAGAATCTTAAATTGAAGGAAAAACAATACCTTTATATCAAAATTTTTTGAGTTAGGGCGTTTTCAAAATTTCAAAATTGATTTTGGAACCCTTAGAAGTGACCTACATCAACCAAAAGCTTCGGGGCACAACTAGACCCCAAATGGAGCCTACATACCAAATTTCATCAAAATCGGTCAATGCTAAGTGGCAAAAGTGCCGCGTACGGCGGACGGCGGACGGACGGCCAAATTTTTATTCGATTTTTGGATTCTACGTACCTTGAAACGTAAACCATCAAATTTTGAGGGGGTGTTAAAAATTTTTTTTTCTTGGTCGATTCCAAAGGTTCATTATTGAAAATAATAAACCAAAATAGGTAACCGAAGGTTGCAGAAGCATTGCTTCCACTTCTATAATTTTTCAAAATCAAAATTCTGTTTTGATTTTGAAGTATTTCTTGCTTTGTATCTATGTCTGCCTGTCCTTGCAACGAGTTAGCTACTTACTTTAGATGGTCCCTTATGAATTTCGTTCATCCCGGATGCAACTGAACTTACGCTGACAGTAAACTCCTGGCCGCTTATTTCCACAATTTCCATCAGATTCCAATGTATGTACCTGTTAGTACTGTGAAGGATGATTAATTCCTCTACCAAGGGTTGAACCTTATATGCTCACTTACTGAGTGTATTTCACTGAAGTCAGATTCGTGTATTACAGCCATTGCTCAATCGTGAATGACGTAAATCAGTGAACCTTCATTTCATTCATAATTGTATTGTTTGTATCAGTCAGGCTATTATTGGACAATTCACTCTTATGAATCTCGAAAATCATCAATTACAATTCTAATAGTCACTTTATTATTTTTCTGTTTCAGGTATGAATTCATCGTATGCATTCAGAATCGTACCTCGTAAGTTCTTCTTCCCAATAGCGATTTTCCTGTTAAGTCAAGTCTGCTACTTTTACTTCTGATTCAACAGCACCTTAAGTTACATCAACAGTATTACACTTACATATGAAGATAACTTGAGGTTTCTTTTACTTATTTTATCTAATGAGCAAACAAGGTCCTCTTTTTAAAGAGATACTAAAATTCTTTTATGAAATTTAACTTGGAATACAAAATATTTTCAGTTTAAATTAACTCGTTTTAAGTAACAAAAACTACATTCATACCTAATATCTAGAGTACGAAACTTCTAATCTACGTCCTAAGATTTTTTCAAAAAGGCTCATCAAGATTCGGAAGAGCTCCAACCTGTCTGTACCGTTGCTGCCCCAAACTGTATAAAAAGGGGTCCTCAATTTCGAGAACCCAGCCGTACCGTCCGGAGGCCTAGTCCTGGTTTCCGGGACCCGTGTAACCGGGTACCCCGTGGGCCTCGCGGTCAGCGCCATCTACTCGAAAGGCCAAGTTCTGGCCGTGACGTCACTAATATAAGGGAGTGTTTTATCCACGCCACAAACATCAGTAACTGATGAAGAATAACTGTTATTCTTTACATTTACCTTCTGTAGCACCACAACTTTTTAAGGGACTTAATTGAATATAGTTTTGAAACGGAAAAACAAATTTATTCAACCAATAGTTTTATTCCCAAGAAAAAAAAAGTTTTTAGTGAGGTTTATCTTGGAATTTTGAATAGGTAGCAAAGGTTGAGGCACCAAAGTTAATGTTTTCGGTTTTTGCATTAATCTCAATCCTAATTTCGGCCGATTTTGATGCGGTGAGCGCTATTATCTCATTTTTTGATTCTCATTTTTATTTATTATAAAAATGAGAATCTACCTTATCTCATCTATCTCATCTCATTATATATTATATATTGGGGTTCAGCTGTGGCCGAGCGAGTTGCGGCATGTGTCTCTGGAGACGAGACTTGGACCGGTTGTTGGGCCGTGAGTTCGAGGCTCGCCTCGGGAGCATATTTTCGGGTTAGCCGGTCGCAGTTCCCCCTCGTCATAACACAAAGCGGTGAGGCTAATGGGAAGCCATGAGCGAAATCATCAGAACAAATTCTGATCTTCCCTTAGGAAGACAGCTGATGACGTCCGCGACGCCAGGAATGGCAGTCGG
This sequence comes from Apolygus lucorum, assembly GCA_009739505.2. NCBI lineage: Eukaryota > Metazoa > Arthropoda > Insecta > Hemiptera > Miridae > Apolygus > Apolygus lucorum. The sequence continues at coordinate 24,756,056 of CM019176.2, forward strand.
ACGAAAATCCAACTTGAAATGATTGTTTACCTTTTTTTTTACTTACTTAATATATTATTTATTTATTACCGCTTATTTCAGTTTATTTGTACGAGATAGTAACAAGATTTCTTCATTATTTTCAATAGCTGAGATACATGCATTTTCATGTATAATCTGAGCTCGGTCTTGGTAGTATGTGAACCACCATTCATTTATTCGTACTCTGTTAGTGGAACTTGAAACTCCATATTTGTTCGAAGGCGTCTGAAATGCAAATTGAAATTCTTATCTATTCTACCTGTAGAACGATACAAGCAATAGTTGAGTGACGTAGGTACCTATATTATAACAGCGCAGACGTTGAAACGAATAACGACAAGGAGGAAATACAATTAATTAATTAGGTGCGTAATAATTATTATTATTTGTTATTATTGGGGCGGAGTCTATTCCATCCTGGTAACGAGGCGACGTGTGCTGTTGATACCCACTTCAAGACCGGTCGGTCGTGAGGGTTTGCATAACTTGCTACGTATGCAGATTGGTTAACTTACTTCCACCTAATCTAAACTTGAGTGAATTTTTTCCCCGAATCCAACTCTTTAAATGTTAACAGAACAAGTCAGATTAAGGAATTATCATTAATCATAATTTGAGAAAAAATGGTCTGAAATTGTTTTCCAAGTTTTATTTCCTAATTGCACCTACTAAGTTTGTAATTAAGAAATGTGAATACTTTTCGTGTTTAGAAATTATTTTAGTGTATTTTGGAATGATCAAAAAACAATTTGACTGAAAATTAGAGGGCGCAAGCGATAAACGAGACCAAATTAGAGTTTGACTGACATTCTGCTCGGAATAAAGTCATTACTATTATTATATAAAATTGTATGTTCATATAGTAGTAATATTAGTATATATATTATTCAAGAGGTCAAAGGCGCCTACATGTTATTTAGGTTACAATATACGTAAGTATTCAACAAATTAATAGTTATTCAGAGTTCAGGTTCAAATGTCATTGGGTCTTGTCAAGGGGTTGTGATGGTAGAAGTGCTACCAAGTATGGTGCTACTAAGAAAGATGCTCAGCATGGAACAGCAATGGGTTAAACTTTTTTTTAGAATGATGTAGGAATGCTTATGCACTAATTGGAACTAAACGTTATATTCCCCCTTGAATGTATGCAAACAAAAAATTAGAATTTTTTTTAGAGACCTGATCCTTCTAAGTATGTTAAAACCTCTACTAGACTTACCTAGTGATCTCTATCTACCGCTTTCTACTGATGGGAGGGTAAGGAATGTTCTATCAATACACTGTGTTCATCATAAAAGTTACCAAGATAGCACCTCCATTCTCATTCCCGCTAACAGGAGAAGCACAAACGATTTTCTCGGATTTAAGCTGTCTTTTGTGTGAGAACAAACTTCTCCGAAAATGCCATTGATACTACGCTCTCAGGGTCTTGTCACTTAGGGGAATGTCGCCATTCTTCATTTGGAAAAATCATCTTGTTTCTGTAGGGGTGATGCAAAGCCAACTTCTGAGGATCCAGAGCCTCTCCAGCTCTAACTCCAGCTTCAGTTACTTAAGCTCCTTCCGTTCAAGTTACCGATGAAGTTTCTCACTTGCTTCAACACTACAAGACCTAGTTCCTCCCGTCTTACGTTCAGAAGAATAACCCTAACAGCCTCGATAATTTAGTAACACTCTACATTACTGACGTGATCGAAAGAGTTCGCTAGATTATCAAGGCTGATCATTGGATTATTCTTCTGAACATTCTGAACGAGGTTATGTCTTCCCCGAAATGAAAATGCATCTTGGGGGTCAGTTTCTCCAGTTTTTTTATATTTTTTTTATTTATAAATAAACATTGTTTATTGCGTCAAGTATTTTTAATTTTGTTATCATTGAAATAATAAAACTAAGATACTTTACACAGTCTCTTGATCCGTTTGGATAATCATATAGAGCTTTGAATGCCCTTGCTGAGTTAGCATACATGCATTTATTCTTCTGATGGTGCAGCTCACTGATATCTCTTGAACTTAATCACGGCACCAACTCGTGAGGTTTTCTTCTACGGAGTAGATCATCGACTTCGAAGAGACGGACAGCTGCCTTGTTTAATAAGACTCTTGGGGGGTGGGGGGTGCCTTTCTCTAAAGATGATGAGCTGAAAAGTGCTGCGAATGCATGATTAGCTGGTATGAAGAGGGTATTAAAGAATTAGATTGGAGGTACCAGAAGTGCTAGGAAGTTGAAGGGAACTCGTAGAAAAATAACTGTCATGTGAGCTCAAATATTTAATATTTTATTCAATACATTTTTTTTGATTTTTTTGTTACATAGGTATTATGTTTTTCTACTTGTTGCAAATTCTATTCCACACTCGGGTGAGAGGATTGTTCCAGAAAAGAGCGAGGCGTGTTCCACTTGATAGGTCATTAGAGCGTGCGTGCGGCCCGCTGAACCTGTCGCCACGATCCAGGTCTGCCTGTTTGAGTATTTTTAATGCGGGGCAACTGGGACCGTCGAGATGAACTGGGACGCGGATGAAGTCCAAGGCCGAACTCCTGAGGAACTGCTAACTGCAGGGTGAAGGGACCGCGAGGTACCGCTCCGTCTTCCAAACCAACGCCTCCGTCAGAAAGACAGGCCTGAGGGCCCCTCTGACACACGAGTGTGGCATTTCCACATTCCATTTTGGTATTATTGTAGGGTTTTACATTGTGGAACACAAACCCATTCAATGCAGTAAAACTGAAACTGTATTTAATGTGATTATTCAAATGTTATAACTAAGCAACAATAACATTTCAAGGATCTCTATCATTACTCCATCTCTTCTTTTTAGGACCTGTAGCTTGCCTTGTCAACATACGAAAACGGCATAATCTTTCCTCTTGAGGATTCAGGCTGCTGATCCACTACTTCTGCCTGCTGTCCTGCCCCTTTCGCGTTCTTGCTTCTCTGGCCAATTTACAATTTGGTCTGCTCTTTTCCGGAATCCATGTCTCAGATGCTGAACAGATTTAACGATAGCCTTCCAATGTATGGCAAGTGCACAACACTTCCTGTTCAGGCACCGAACAGTTTTCTGGCGTAAGATCATCAGATTTCGAAATGGGCTTGGTTACGTTGCAACTTCGGATTTTCCATCGACCTTTCAATTTTACCACCGCTGTCATTATTGTTAGAGATTTACATGATAAAAACAAAATCTTTCAACACAGAATAAATTTTTAATTTTGTATTCAAATCGTAACCAGAAAGCAATCACATTTCAAGGGTCCCTGACAATGAACATTACGGGCATTCTGCTTAGATCTACCTATGCGGTCATCGACAAAGAAACAGTCAATCGTGCGTTCGAAAGCTCTCAAGAGCACCATTGGGTTATGACCCACCCTCCCTCTTTCCTACCTGTGTTTATTTATTTTACTTAGTAGTTTTTTGATAATTTTTTAAATGTACATTTAAAAAACATATAGGTAGATTTAATAAATGGGGGATTTCATAAAAGTAGGTATGCTATGAAGATAGGTATGTTTATTTTGCTTCCTCCCAGCCAAAGGTTGTGATGCTTTGTGTTCAACCGTTTTGGGGCCAACTGCAAATCTGCTAAAAATTTTGGATTCAGAGCCTTCAAAAAACCCAAGCATTGATAAAATTTAAGTACAACTTGAGTTTCTGTAGACCAGTGTATTTTGCTTCTTTATTGTATTCATGCAACAGATCAAATAGTTTTGGATTCTCAAATAATTAACACATTTTGCGTTTTAGAGCTTTCAGAACCGTTGTATCGGGCATCAGTACAATATTGCACCTGACGTCTTGGTCCGAATTCGGTGGATATTCAGGGTTGTCCAGAGTAGCCTCGAGACAGTCGCCTATGAATTTCGCCGCAATCGGACTAACAACTATGTGCTCACGTCAAACCGTGATTTTGCTCAAACATAAATTTCTTGTGATATATGTGCTCAAATTTCGAGAATGTGCTCGGCCTCAGAATAATGAATAGTATATTAAATATACTGAAATTTTTCATCTCAAAAAATTAAAATTTTTATTTTGTTCGTAACAGCCGCTTAAATGTCCATAATTTATGCCTAGTAGGATATCAATAAGGTTTATTCCACTCTCCTAGTTTTGGAATCTTAAAAGTTATAACTGGCTGTTACTCATCTCTAGTAATATGTGGTTATCCGGTCTTTCCGTGGAGTACGTAATTCTTGTTGATGTTTACTCGTATATGGTATCTGCCGTACTGACTCATCTTCCAGAAAAACTCTCCAAAATCCTATTATCAATCAAACTTACGAGAACGATATTGGAATTCAGCTCTGTGATTGGCAGCTCAGAAGAGAGGTTCTTGAGGGGACGAAGCACTTGACTATTATAAACATCAATTCGGAATATTGACATCTCGTCAGTATAATATTCTCCAACCTACATATATCCAAATTGAGAATTAATTTATTTTTTCTCCGCTTTAACTTATTTTAGCGAAAAAATAATTATTGACGGAACTCTAGGTGTTTTTTATGTAACAAAAATGTCCATTATTTTATCCGAGAAACTGACGAGTTCTCTTCTTTCCACATTACAGTCGAACTCTGTTGTCGCTTGAGTCGGACTTCGCTCATTAAGTAATAACTTTAACAATAAAATATAGTTTTTGATTGCGGAAAAGGAAATTATTTACCTTTTATACAATTTAATTAGTTTACCGCACTTACTAGTTACGTAATTACAACCATAAATTGTAGAGCTCACTTAGACAATAATGGTTTGCGAATGAACGGTTATTTATGGAAATTATGAAAATGATGAAATCATGGCCCTTCTTGGTAATACTTACTGAAATAATATATTTATGAATCATACTTATTGAATTAATATGATCATATTATTCATATTTATGATATACTAGCTGAAAACCCTGCTAAAAGCAGACAAAAACAAATTGTAGATGTGTGAAAAAATTGTATGTCACGGCCTGGAATCGAATCCGGGCCTCCCAGACATAAACGTATGCGGTTGAGGTTTTATGTATTACGATGAAGTTAAGAAACGTCCAACGCTATTGTCAGTTTCACTCAATCACAGCTTTTAGACGGGTTATCCTGATGTGATCATTTCCTTCCGTGGTGAGAAACTCCTCTATCCGATTATTTATAGCCATTAGTATATCATTATAGCCATTACCTACTCAAGAAGAATTTATGTGTGACAAATTTCAACTGAAAATTCATAAAATATAAACAAAGTAGATTAGAAGTTCAATTTTCTACCTTCCTAGTCTTATTTCATTGTTCTAACACAGAGAATTTCTGGACTGAATTGACTGAATCCCTCAAAATCGAATTCTTGGGAATTGGCCCAAAACAAAATAGTATAGTACAACAAATATACAGGGTGTCTACACTCAAGATGGGCATCAATTCTACAGCTTACTATTAATATTTTCGACCTTACATCATTAAAACTGTCATAACTCCTGTTATTTACCAAGTTATTTCAAATTTGAGGATATGGTTGGAAAGAGCGTTAAATTTCCAAGCTACCTTGCGTAAAACCAAAATATTTTAGCGATAAACAATTTCTAAAAAAGCAAGTCAAAACGCTGCAAATCATTGCTCAGAGGTTTATTATTTTCTGTATAGATCACCCTTCTGTATAGATCACTCCATCAATAGCACCTACCACCATCTGTATTCTCCCTTGAACTTCCCTCTCAAATTTCAGCTTCCTGCGTTCAATAGGATTGAAAATGGCTTCGGAGCTCACTCAGCCGATCAGTGCTCTGAAGAGTGAAGAAGATCTCTTCGAATGCTGGAGACGCCTGGAAGAGCACTTCCATTCAATAGGATTAAAAATGGCTTCGGAGCTCACTCAGCTGATCAGTGATCTGAAGAGTGAAGAAGATCTCCTCCAATGCAGGAGACGCCTGGAAGAGAACTTCCATTCAATAGGATCAAAAATGGCTTCGGAGCTCACTCAGCTGATCAGTGATCTGAAGAGTAAAGAAGCCTTCGAGCAATGATTTGCAGCGTTTTTTACCCACCAACGTCTTTTTTACCTACCAACTTTTTTTTACCTACCAGCTAGGTACTACCTACCACACCATACTGGCTTCACACCTTCACAATCAAGTTTATTAGAAAGAACTAAACGCTTCACACTCGATTCGAAAAATAGAAAGCTTCATATAGAAATTTGATTACTGGTTACGCAGAAGGCAAAACTGTATACAAATCGAAGAAATGAACAGCGATCGCATTTTAGTCAGATAAAATTTCAACGGAGATTAGACCTCTTTTGCGATTCACACTCATGATTCTGTTTTATCGAAGGAAAACCTTCAAGTACTCGTAGGGACCGAACGGTTTGTCCTACAGAGCTCCGGGTGGTCTCAAACATTTTTAAAAATTCAATATTATTTAAAATTGGTGAAAAAACGATACCTTTATTTCGAGAGTTTTCGAGCTAGGGCACTCTTGAAAATTTCAACCCTTAATTTTCACCCCTTAGAAGTGACCTACATCAACCAAAAGCTTCGCGGCACAACTAGACCCCAAATGGAGCCCATATACCAAATTTGAACCAAATCGGTCCAGTGTTGCTAAGAAAAGTGCCGCGTACGGCGTACGGCGGACGGACGGAAATTTTTTTATTCGATTTTCGTATTCTACGTACCTTGAAACGTAAAACATCAAATTTTGAGGGGGGGTTAAAATTTTTTTTTCTTGCTCGATTCCAAAGGCTTATTATTGAAAATAATAAACCAAAAGTAAACTTGACAATTTTTCGAACTTGAAAATTCGACTTTTTTGTTTTCAACGTTTTTACTATAAACGCCTGGCCATTTCGATGGGTTCTCTTCGGAAAAAACTTCAGAAATGCTTGCATACGAGTCTGCAACACATTGGGACATTTTCATGTCAACCACCACACAACAAGGTAGTGAAGTAAGGTTGTTAGTTCAACCCAAGCATCAAAGTTTTCGTGACGATTTTTCAGTTCATGTGCTAAAGCAAAATGTAAGGTTGTTGATTGTTCTCTACGCAACACAGTGAGTCTATTTTATTTATTGGTCGCGTGAGCAAGATTTGCTTAGTTTTCGTGACGATTTTTCAGTTCATGTGCCAAAGCAAAGACATAAAAATGTCAAAAACATGTTAAAATTGTCAGCTTTCCAACGGTCTATCGGTTTTTGTTTTTAAAATTCAAATTGGAAGAGTAAATCAAGTTTGAATGCAAGAAAACGTGAGTTTTACTTGAGAATCGACTGTTTTACGTGGTGTAGGGCCACCCTCGATCTCAAGATGACTTGACGAGTTTGGTATCATTTCCTACGTAATGTTTTACGCTGAGTCCAATGGTGACACTTCCGAATAATTCTGACTGCGAGAAAGTGGATTTTTCGGGAAAAACCTTCATAATTTGACAATAATAAACGCATTATTCATAAGTAAGGTAGTGCATAAATAATATTGCATCAATCAGCTTGAAGGTTGATGTTTTTATTGAGTAAAAATGTTTTACTTTATGCTCACTACCATATCTACGAATAATGCGTATTTTATGTACAAAAAATGAAGATTTCGAAAAATCCACTTTCTAGCAGTCAGAATTGTTCGGAAGTGTCACCATTGGATTCAGCGTAAGAAATTACGTAGGGAATGATACCAAACTCGTCGTCATTATGAGATCGAGGGTGACCCTACACCGCGTAAAACACTCGATTCTCAAGTAAAACTCACGTTTTCTTGCATTCAAACTTGATTTACTCTTCCAATTTGAATTTTAAAAAGAAAAACCGATAGGCCGTTGGAAAGCTGACAATTTGAACATGTTTTTTTCCGAAGAGAGCCCATCGAAATGGACAGGCGTTTATAGTAAAAACGTTGGAAAGAAAAAAGTCGAATTTCGAAAAAATTTTCAAGTTGATTTTTTGACTTGCTTTTTTAGAAATGGTTTAATCGCTAAAATATTTTGGTTTTACAATAGGTAGTTTGGATATTTAACGCTCTTTCCAACGATATCTTCAAATTTGAAATTACTTTTTAATGTCGTAAGGTCGAAAACGCGAAAAAAACTTCGAAGTAAAAAATAAAGACATTTTGAGTGGGTTAAGAAAAGTTTGCTAAGAGACGATTTTTGTTGCAAATTAGTTGTAGAATTGATCCCTGAAGTTATGCCCATCTTGAGTGTAGACACCCTGTATAAATAGGTATATGGTTTCGAATTCATCGTAAATCCAAACTGATTGCTATAATTTTGATCAGCGACTGCTCTTTCAGGGCTCGCAGATGAAATGAATACGTCATGTGGTCGGGATTTCATCTCTGGAACCAGATCAAACGTGAAAGAGAAGTAATTCGGATCTGTCTCGGCATTCGGAGACTTTCTCGATCTTCAAATCTTCCGTCCCAGCAGCATTGTGTAACAAGTTTCCTCGGAGTCCCCTCGAAGAAGCCAACTAGTTTCACTGAAGGAAGAAGAAACCGCCAGTGAAAGTGAGAAAAAATGGGGTGAGGTCCCTCAAAGAGAGCACTTCCCGCCTCTGTTTCCTGAGAATGGAGGATCCCAGGACACTCGGGCTGTCCCACAATTGCGATGGACGGCTCAAGTCCATCGACCTCTCACTTCGCTTTTGGACGCTGGAAACTATTACATAAAGGTTTATTATCACTTCATCACTACCTTAAAAGTAAGAAAAGTCCACCTGGTGGTCTACCAGTGCCTCATATCTTACTATTCATAAAATCCTCAAAAATCAAGAAAATATCCCAGCTTCCCAATGTAGAGGAGAATTACGCCAATTGATTGGGACTGGGGTCAATTGGAAAATCAACACCCTCTTGCCGAGCGGTCAATTTATCATCTTCTTCGGGGCTCGAAGGATGTTTTACTTAGTGAAACCACCAAACGTTAACATAAAAAGAGAAGATGGAGACGCCACCATAATTGAAGAACATACAATTTTATGGTAAAATGAAAACACCGGCTTTTGGTACAGAACAATAATAACGACAAAAACAATGATTCGCAGCTTATAGAGTATAATAACTTAGATAGGTTATCTAAAACACCCTTCGAGCCCTGAAGAAGGTAATACATTTACCGAAAGCTTGGCAAAGAAGGTGTTGAATTTCCAATTGACCCCAGTCCCAATCAATTGACGTAGTGTGTTTGTTGGGTCGATCTACATATATTGCAGAGGAGAACTATTGTTGGAGCTCAGTCGTTTGGTCCATTTAAACTGGGAAAAAGCTACACACACAGAAAAATTATGAATTTTTCCCAGTCGTTCCTAAGAAATCAAATCTTGCATCCACCATGTTTAGAGCTGGTACCAAGCTATCTAGGAAAATAGAACATTATTGAAATGTTACTGCCAAATTAGTAGAAGTTACTGGTAATCCTGGAGGGGTTAATTTCTGGGAATCTGAAGTCCCTTTCGAAAAAGTTTATTCCTAATTTACGAGTTTGTTTGATTGAAATAATCTACCCTAAAAGCGCAATCACGGGTTAGTTATGTTCCTAATAGGAGGAAAATTAGTACAAATTATTACTACTATTATAATCTTACAGTGGTATCTTGTGCTCTCACAATAAAAGCCTCAAATACACATGCTTGAGACGTACTTCAGACTTATTGAGGCTGGTATCAGAGATTGAGGACAGTTGAAACTCTAATTTCTTATTCTTCTTCCTGTTGATGATACTGCTAAGATACCGTCCTGCTCTATCACCCAAAATGTTTATGGACCGAGTCATATTGCGTTATTAAAGCTTCTGAACGTGACCACCTCATTTGATGTATTTGGATGATGAATGTGTGCCTCAGCAAGATTTATAGAGGTATTTTATCGGTGTGTTCACAAAGAATGGATATGAATTATGGTGTTCCTTAAAATGTAGAAAGGACCCATCTTGTATGTTATCAATGGGATTCGTTTGAAACATTTCATTAATTATAACAATTTCATGAACTAATCAAAACCAGGACTTACTATAAAACTTTGTAGAACAGAAACTTATAAAACTAGGTGAACGGTAGAGGTAATTTCACGTTTTTTTGGGCTGAGGAAAATGGTCTTGAGACGACAAGATGAGAGGTATTGATCTGTTCAAGCCTAGTTTGAGACGTCGTTCAGAAGGAGCTCTCGGGAAGGATCTTGTCCAGACTGTAATGACATGATTGACCTATTTGTAACTTATTTTTTCAACCCGATAGACCTAGACGGTGTCTATTACACCTGATCTTCTCATTATGTATAAACTTGTGTAAATGATGACTCAATGACTCCACAACTATTGGAAGCAAGACATTCCATTATACGAGTATGACTGATTTCATGATTCATTATTTTCTCTGTAATGAAAATGTGTTTAACCCTTCTAAATGTTAGGGTTAAATGTGGCTCGAAGAAGACTATTCTTCTGAGGCGAACACACAATCAGCTTTGACTCGAGCCGACTCTGAGCCGGTTCTAACTGATTCGCGTGCGGTGACCGAGGGCAAACGGATTTACTCCCATTTGAATGGACTGCAGATCCTCCAAATCTCCCTCCACTTTCCACAATCGCTGTTGGACGTCGGCCAAATACCGCAAGTGGCCGTCAACCGCCGCAATTACACTCGACTTTTGCTTGACGTTGATGAATTCAGTCATATTAGGATCGGGGACCGAGAGTCCTGAAGAACAGAGAAGAGAATAGGCTGGAAAAAATGTTACAAAGGAGAAGATGAGTCTATAAAATTAAGGATAATTTTGGGAGTAATTTCTAGAATGCAGTTTGTAGATCATTCATAACACTCATAAATCCCGAAGAGTCTCATAGTTGAAACAAAGTGACAAATTGGATGAGCAGTAAAGCTTCCTCCATGGACTCATAGGATCGTTGTACCAACTGGAATGATTCTGGAACCAAATCTAAGCAAAATCGGGCGATTACATCGTGAGAAACCGATGTTTTAGCAAAATCAAATTTTCTGAAGGTTCTTGTGGTGCAACGGCGATGAATTTTATAATGGGATCTTCATGGGAGTAATTCGCGTAAAGCCTGGCAATTTAATCAAAATCTAATCATTTTGCTCAATCACTATTGAGGATAAGTAAGCCTTGTATGCGTGCAGTAGTTCAACCTAATTTGGGTCCTACAATATCAAAATTTGAACTTGGGTTTTGCGTTTTAGAGCTCTCTGAACGATTTTGGTGCCGTATCTGTTCGGAGCAAACCCTGTTTTTCGGGTAGTAGGAAAGATGTCCTAAGAAACATTCTGAGTCAAATTGATTGGAAATGAGGTCCTCAGGAATAAAGCCGAGCTTTCGGTAAATTTATAACCTTCCAGGAGCTTCAAAAACAAAAACAATATTCCCCCCTCAACATTTAAACCCTACCTAATGAGTATAAAACTACAAAATTAGGACATTTAGAAGAAAGAAACAAACAAAAAATATTCTACATAAATTTCACTTACCACAACCAATTGACAACCAGGTAGTTAAAGATACTACTACATATAGCAAGTAGAAAATTTAGATTAAGATTGGTTTTTTATAGACTTTAGAAAAATTTACATAAATTAAACTAGATTAAGTGTAAAACCAGATAGATTAAAATAGGTTATCATTAAATAAGCATCTTAAAACTAGATTGCAGCTGCACGGTGAAAACATAAGTGTGCAGTTGAGTTAGATGATAAAATGGCTTACAACTGGTGAGAATGAAGAAGCTATTGCAGGTAAAATGGAAAGGCGGGGGATTTAAAACATCATTTTCTACTATACGTTGGGTCTATCATCATATATGCTGGTAAGAAATATTTACCTGTAATACTCGTAATATCCGAGCGTTTTAGGTTACAACCCCTCTAGCCCCAAATACTATTTCATACTTTTTCCTTGTTTCCAATTACTCTACGTTTCTATAGAAAAACTGGTACACTCGAAGTGCAACTCTCTTACCACATTGCTCTCCACTTCTTCCCCGCCAGTATTAAGTAACAGACTCTTCACCTTTTTCCCCGTTCGCCGAGCGAAGGTGACACGACTCCGTGAAAGGGCACTTCAGTACCTTCAAGAAAGCCGTAGAATTTCTACCCCTTTTCAGTAAGCATTCTCCTCTCTACTCTTCTTTTTTCACCTTAGCATCGACTTCTTCAAAAGGACTTCCTGCTCCATCTACTTCCCATTGTATAACTAAAACGTTGCAAGTTGCATGGAGAACTAGGCACTTCAGGCTGCGCTTTGTGGCTCGTTAGCGGCTCTTTTGACTTTCGAAATCTGTAGCCGCGGCTCGCAATAAAAAAAGCACAGTCACGAAATCCTTGATGACCAACATTGTTTTTATTGAGAGTAAAAACTTGATGTTGTGTCTGTAAACTTTTTTCTTCTCATTACGACCGTTTCACCATGATTTATCAACATCAATTTCAATAATATTACGTCAGACAAAACAAGGAAAAATAAAAATTTACCAATCAAATCAATGAATTTGTTGAAAATAGTTTTTCTATACCTATTATGTTTTGTCATATTTTTATTCATCTCAAAGTAGTGAGATGAAGTACTTCTTTACTTTAAATTTACTTTTAAAAACAAGCAGCGTTTACAGCCTACTTGTCAAGGAGGCTTGGAGATAGTTAAACCTCAAGGTTACCCCAAAACGAATACAATCTTTGTCCCAAAGCAGTCCTTGACGCAAGTATTGTAATCCCATCAGCAACCTACGTGGCATTGCTGCTTCTCCCGAACTTCCCATGACCTTGTAATTCCCTTGTAAATAAAGATCAATGTTGTTATTTCAGCAATTTTTGTTAAATCTAGCTTTTCGAGCTGATTAAAAATTACCAACGTAGGGCATGTTATTGATTTTTTACATAGATACTTGTAGCTTGGGTTCTTTGAAAAAAATGTTTCACTTTTTTCAGCCCGATAAATTGAGACACTCGCAAACATGATTTCATTCTCAAGCAATCCTCACGTTCTTCCTTGCAGCCAGAGGAGCTGCTCTCTGGCCAATTCGTACGGTGTTTGTCGACCAATAGGTGCAACGTTTGTAACGTAAAAAATATCTACAGCATACCTGACACATTTCGAATTTGGGTTAAATTATTTCTAAACATTGCTTTTGTCTTTCATCATGATTGCTTTGCTGACTTTTGCATGGCTTTTCAAAACAATTTTCTAACAAAAATCCCAATGGGGGGTGCGCCCGATTTTATTTACATTTTTAATTGAAAGTAGACCTCATTTGAAAAAAACGAAGTTGGTGTGGGTTGCGCACGATTGCGATCCTTGGAAAAAATCATGAAGATTAAATTTTTTTTTTACCACTATCTGGACGATTTTAGCAGGGGGGGGGGGGGGGACAACTCGTGAGACTCCCTGTAGATATGGCTATGGTATGATCATCTCTGGTAGATAAGTGTGTGAAGGTCTGAGAGCAATAGCATTTCTTGAGGCTGCGTAGAAGAACCTCTGTGAGATAATCTAGGTTTTATTCCTGAAAAGATGAAGAAAAATCATCGTTAGGTGGGAAGTATAGCTTCCTCTCACAGAATACCATGGCCAAATAGAATTAAGAGTACCATCCTATAAATCTTTACGATCGTATTGATGGTTTTCGAGATTGACAAAAATCAACACTATCCAAAAGAAATCGGTTCAGCCTCAAACTACTCTTCAAACTACTGCTGAGATAAGGTAACCGATGACGTCATGGAAAATCCTACCACTCGTTTTACAGACAATTCAAACACAAAGTAATAGAGTTTTTACTCATAAGAATGAAAACAGTTGGATAAAATATCGACTGTCTGGTCATTTCTCGACCTTTCGTTTTCACGAGTCGTTTCAAGGTCGAACAGGGTCAGAGGGCAGTGGGGGTGTGAGCGTAGGTTGGGGGCTCTCCTACGCATGCTACATGGGTGTGGGAGTATATGGTTCGCATAATCCGTATTTTTCGTCTCGTATATTCTGACCTACGTAACATCTATTGTTGTCAGCGAAAGTGATTACGTCCTACGCGGTTACCCTTATGATTACATTATGATTGGCTTCAAACCTAAGTTATCTAAAAAGTAATTTTAATTGTATTATTATAAAAAGCGCATGTTCTAAATACACACGACATGTTACAGTAGTTTATTCCTCTGGAGGCTCAAAAAGTCCAAGTGCTAAAATCTCTCATTTTGCAAAACGTCCAAGTGATGAAATCCCTCATTTTACTCCATTTCTCCTCTGAATCATTGACCTGAAAGGCTAAAACTAGAATAACATGATTTTCATGAAATGAAAAACGAAGATTTGAAATTTATATTTTTCTACCATCTTTTCTTGTCACCTAAAACGTGACAAGATGAGAAACAGATGGAAAACGGATTTTGAAGCTGGACTCTACCTAAACTGCACTTATACTTATGCACTTATACTTAAACTGCACCTATACTGCACTCATATTTTGGTGTTTCTAAAATTAGCTTTAGTCACTACAAATAAGTTCGAAGCTAAGAAAGTTGATCTGATCGAGTCTTGTGGTTTGCGAAAATCGAGGTTTTGCCGATTGCAATACTTTCCTTTTCTCCTTTATGTAGTTGAAAGGAAAAATGAAAGGAAGTATGTGAGGAATGTATCCAGCGTCGAGGGTTTAGGCGCGTATTGATCCGCGTGCAGTAGATCAGATAAGCTGTTATCAGCTGACCGACCGACGGAGCCCACTGCTTTCCCAAGCACTTCCAACTTTTTTTTTCATTCCTCGGATTTTATGGGTTGTTATATCAGTTTTATTGTGTGACATAAATGAAATAGCTAGAACAGGAAATGGGAGAATAAAAGACATGATAAAAATGAAAGGCATGGGTAGCACATTCCAATTTTAACCGGACCGCTCTCACTACTACAGTAGGTACTTTTCGAATATTTTTAAAAAGAATATTCTTTGTACATAGTGATATAGTCCTATTCTGTTATTATATAATTTCCAAAGTCCAAACTAATGGTTAACATAGCTGTACACATTGAATAGGGTAGATAAATAGCCATGAGCGAAACCATCAGAACAAATTCTGATCTTCCCTTTGAAAGTCAGCTGGTGACGTCCGCGACACCAGCGATGGAAGTTGGACGAAAATTCGAACTGAGATGGTTGGTTACTTAGGTACTGAAGCAAGCAATAGGTTGGTGGTTTGAACAGATAATCTGGTGCATAATTAATATAAAATATTTTGATTTTATCAACGTAATACAAAATAGCATTCTATCAATACCTTAGTTCCAACACGAAATTTTGTATAAGAATAATTATGAGCCTAAGTAATTCTACCATAAGTTCTGTTACAAACTTTCAACTATCGTAGCTGTGAGGCGTGAATTAGTGCACGGAGAAACTTGAAGTCTTAAGCAGGAATCAGCTTCTGCCCACCAGGTTCGAACGACTCGGCATTGGCGGGCTCCAGAATTCATCAATAGTTCAGAATGGCCCTCGGGAAGTCCGGATTTGAACCTTGTGTAGGTTTGGTCTCACCTCGACTGGATGCCATAGAGGTCACAGCATTTTGGAATTCCTCAAATTGTTTCTGGTAAAAGCAGTTGACAATTTTCCACAGAAAGTGCTGCGTGCTGCAATAGATGTCGAGCCCCCAAGACTTGAGACGACACATGCGAGCTCCAAAATAAATTCCCTCTTTTTGAAATTCATGTCTAAATTGGACGGCATTATATTAAGGGGGTCTCAGTAGGTCGCCGTTATTTCCTCGTTCCGGTTTAGTATTTCCCTAAATTGAAGGGGCAAAACAGTAGCTAAATTTAAAATTTTCGATGATTTTAGAAATTCATTAGTGCATTGGCCTTGGGAATTGGAAAACTGAAAGATTGCCGCTGGAATCATCAAAATTGAACAATAATTGCCAGAGAAAAATGGGAAAAACATAACTGAATAAACGGGTTTTCCCATTTTGGTTTATTATTTTCAATAATGAACCTCTGGAATCGACCAAGAAATTTTTGTTTTTAAACCCCCTCAAAATTTGTTGGTTTACGTTTCAAGGTACGTAGAATCCAAAAATCGAAAAAATCTTGGCCGTCCGTACGCCGTACGCGGCACTTTCCCCACTTAGCACTGACCGAGTTTGATGAAATTTGGTGTGTAGGCTCCATTTGGGGTCTAGTTATGCCCCGAAGATTTTGGTTGATGTAGGTCACTTCTAAGGGTCGAAAAATAAATTTAAAATTTTTTAAAACGCCCTAACTCAAAAATTTTTGATATAAAGGTATTGTTTTTTACATCAATTTAAGATAGTTGAGAATATTTGGAATTTTTTGAGACGACGCGGAGCCCTGTAGGACAAACCGTTTGCTCCATACGAGAATTTAAGGGTTGGACGTACGAAAAATCAGAAACACGAGTGTGAATCGCAAAAGAGGCCTAATCTCCGTTCAAATTTTAGCTGACCGAAATGCGATCGATGTTTTTGTTCATGTTGGATGGTTGGTGGCTTTGCAGACGAGTGAGCTATATAGAAAAATAATAAACGATTGTGTAATAATTTGCAGCCCATTTTTCTCTCGCAATTATTGTTCAATTTTGATGATTCCAGTTGCAATCTTTCAGTTTTTAAATTCCCTAGGCCGATGCACCAATGCATTTCTAAAAGCCTTGAAAATTTCAAATTTAGCTACAGTTTTGCCCCTGAAATTTAAGGAAATACTAACCCGGAACGAGAAACGAACGTCGACCGACTGAGACCCCCTTAATCAGACGGGAACCAACCACGAAAACCTAGTTTTGAGTAATCAGGCATCAAAATTACTTCAAGTTTGCAAATTAGGTGATCATTTTATTGGAATTTTCTTTTTTCCCTCTCAAACCTAAATGAATTCTGCGTCATTTCTTACGACCCTCGTACTTAGACGAACTGCAATATCTGTAGTAGAACGCCTAAAATTCAAATTACATGTGAATGGTTCCTTTCTGAGATTTCGGAAAACGCTGTAAACAAATCCGAGAGATGAAACAACTCAGTTGGTTTCATTCTGAGGAATTCTTAACGACTATTCACATTCAACCTTCTTCTATTTATTTTTTTATTTTTAATTTATGGCATTTTAAGTAAATACACCCATGAAATCTGAAAAATGAAAAAAAATGAAAAATCTCAATAAAAAAAAAAAAAAAACTAAAACTTCATATTACATGAAGAAATAAAATTATAAATCTCGATATAAACTATTGGATTCTGTAACATCAAAATATAATTAAAAGGTGTTTCCAATTTGGAATAAATATAATCAAATATAACTTCTTTGGTTTACGAACACATGACAGTCCATAATTAAATGTTCCACTTCACTAACTATATTTCGGTCGCAATACCAGCACTAGGGTGTTTCATATATCCGAGAATTAATTCTGTGAAGATGTGCAGGACATGAGGCAACTCGGCAGAACTTCCTGTCTCCAGTAGTTTCCAGCATCCACGGTCTTAATCGTAGCTTAGGTTGGTGGGATTTATAAAATGTTATTGTCTCGCATTCGTCGTACATCTTTCCCCATCGGGTAATGTGTTCCGCTTTTATCATACAATATAAGTCCTCCTTTGGGGTCGGAAAGTATAAGAATTCATCATTCTTCTAGTTGAAAGCGATACCTTTCATGTACCCTCACAAATCCACCAAAATATGTATATACATTTTTATATAATCTTATGTCTTCAATTTTTTTTTCTCGACCAAACAATATTCTGGGTATTATTGCTAGTAGTAGTAGTATAATACAGTTTGATGCATAGTTATTCATTTTACAATCAAAGTTGTTGAAAAAATTATTTTTCTTGGGAAAATTGGATAATATTGATAGTTTGTGACACTAAAGTATCGATACTCGATATTTTAAAATATCAATACTCATGCCCAACGATACTTGGGATATCGATACTCGGATACGATACAGTATTGATACAACATATCGATACTTTCATAACGATACCCATCCTTACTGAGAATGAGGATATTTTAGGCCTATCTTTTGCTATAAGTGTTTTTCTCATTCTCAAAAATTTCAGAGTTCACGTTATGGTATTACTAAATACCTAATTAATAAATACCTATATTTAAATAATAAATGACAATAAGCTCGGGAAAATTATTAAATTTAAAAAAATGCGCATGGCTAAGAATGAGTTGCAGCCTAAATTTATTCCTAGATTAGTTTTCTTTCAGTCCTGATGAAATTATGATCAACTGGACTACCAACATCGTTTATGATTATATTCGGACCTCAACGTTCAACATGTTTTAGGCAATGTTTATCATTCTAAATTTGAATGGTACTTTTGGAATGTAAGATTTGATATTGTTATGCGTGATAAACTTCTTTATTGTTCTAGCATTATTACTCAAATTCAACTCTACCCAGTTTTCGAAACAATTTTCATTTCCTTTCTTAGTTGTGTATCTACAATTCAATTTCAGGTACTAAAAGTTAAGTTTGTCTTTTCATTATCTAGATGGAATGCCCTCTATCGACGAGTCTAATGTATGCGTTTTGCTGTGTTTCAGGTACGAGTACGTATCCAAGAGAGTGAGGTAGAGGTTTGCTATCTTCATATTACTTACCTACTTTAGTTTAAAATGGTTCTTAGACTAAGAATTATTGATAACGTTTGTTAGACTTTTCCTTAAAATTGTCGTTAGTGAGTTTCATAGGTGTAGGAATACGTGGTCTATGAGGATGATCCAATAAAATGCTAAGTTAGCAAATTGAACTGGTAAATCTTCGTGGTAAAATTCTCAGAGGAGCTCTTGATCGTTGATTTCTTCTGGATTGGCGACACCCAATGTTCCGTTGTTTCGGAATTGAGATCAATGAGAAACGTTAGTTTAAAATCGTTATCATAATTCTCTTCATAATTATTCTTCATGACAATTTTTGGTGATATCTTAGGCTGGTAAAATCGACTAATTGTGTTTTGAATAATTTAGGAAATAATTAGAACTGGACTGATCAAAAGTGCATCCCTGGAAGCAATTACTAAACAATATGTTTTTGGGTACCTTTTATTTTGTTTGGACGATTTTAGCTGGGAAAATTCGCATTATGGCTTTAATCCGCGTAAAAATCTTCAATTATAGACTTCCAATGTATTAAGATGCATTGAAACATTCTGATCTTGTTTATTAATTTGATCTGTGAGACGAAAATGGCTCTTCATTTTTGGTTTATTATTTTAAATAATAAACCTTTGGAATCGAACGAGAAAGAAACTTTTTGTAACCTCCTCAAAATTTGTTGGTTTACGTTTCAAGGTACCTACGTAGAATACACAAGTTGAATAAAAATGTGGCCGTCCGTCCGCCGTATGCGGCACTTTGCTTAGTTCCCATGGACCGATTCTGATGAAATATGTTATTTGGGCTCCATTTGGGGTCAAGGGTTGAAAAATAAAGGCTGAAATTTTCGAAACGCCCTAGCTCAAAAACTTTGGATATAAAGGTATTGTTTTTTCTTCAATTTAAAATAGGTAGTATTGAATTTTTAGAATCGAATGAGACCATCCAGAGCTCTGTAGGACCAACCATTCGCTCCCTATGAGGACTTGAGGGTAGCTTCGCGATAAATCAGAAACACGAGTGTGAATGGCAAAAGAGGCCTAATCTCCGTTCAAATCGCTGTTCGCTTCTTCGAGCTGGACTCAGTTTTGCGTCCTTGGCAACCAGTGATAAAATTTCCTAATAAACGCACCAACAATTCTTCATTTCTTTGAATTGAGTGTGAAGCGTTTATTTCGTCAAAATAAACTAGATTGTGAAGCATAAATATGGTTGGTAGGTTGTGACAGTGGCGAGTTATCTATTCAAAAAATACTACTATTTTACACCTTTGTGTAATAATTTGCAGCGTTTTCGAATTCAATACCTTCTGGTTCATCTAGCGTAAAGAAGACATTTTATCGTACGTTTATGCGATCGAAAACAACCATGACATAATGTTTATTTGTTAATATGAATTATTACAATAACAATTCTTGCAATTTCTGCGATGCTTTAACCTACAAATGGTTTTAAGGTCACTGCTCACTGGCCAACTCTTGTGTTTGTGCTGCAGGAATCCCACCGTCCGTGTATGACTTCAAATGTTCGCATCCCGACATACCTGTCATGTATAAGCGATAGACAATGCAGTATGGATCGAGGGCGCGTGGAATTCTCGGAACAGGAAACTGGGGTAAAAGCTGATTCTGTAGTGTCGAGTGTGGAGGAGAGGGGTGAATTATTCTCCGGCGGCCTTGGCCTCCCAAGTTCTCGGCCGCATCCCCCGTCTGTTCCTTCGCAGGTCACATCCCGCCCCCTTTCCCACCGGCGAAACGGGGAATTCCCCTCCTTTCCATCGTGTCACAGAACCAACCGACAAACAAATCGATATGCGGCACAATCCCGATTATTCGCAATCCTCCGTTCTCCGCGTCTGTCGGACAAGTCGCAGCAGAGCCTTCCTGTGGCAGCTGTGGTCGCGGTTGTGGACAGTCGGATAGTCAACTCTCAGTGTCACAGCTTCTGCCTCTCAAAGATAGGCAAAGTAAACACAATCTACGAATATCTAACATCTTAGTGCACATTTTGGGAACGAATCTCAGCCTTACGACATATCCATACCAAAATTCGCTCTTGTGGGCACAAATAACAGAAAATTCGTTCGTATAGTCTGTTATGTTTATCCGAAATGAGCAGGCTTGCACAAAACTAAGCCCACACTTGAGGCAGCGGAAATATGGGACTATCATTCCATGTCCTGCGTTCATGTTATCATCCTGCAATGTGACAACCTCACAACTTGTTTAAAATTGAATTTACTTGAGCAAATTACTATTTACTGGTCGGATCAGAACCCAAAGGACGTCATCATTTCCTTCCAGTAAATAGTAATGTGGGAATTTTGATCACGAGGGTAGTAAGCAGTCTTATAAGGTTTGGAGTAAGCAAAGATTTGACTTGGGAAAATCCTGAAAGAAAAATTTCAATTTTTTCAGAAAACACTTTGATTAATATACTGGCAGAATAGGTGGTTTGTAACTGGGCTGAAGGCTAGGAAAATTTTGAATTGAATGGTGGCAAGACCTTGTAACGAAGGGGTAGTTGCGAGAGGGGGTGAGTCCCCACTCGAGTTAACCCCCTTCCTATCCTGGAAGGGTTGTCCCTGAAGGGGATGGCTCCTCCTAATATGCCTGGATTCTCTTTCGTAATTTTTATTGCGAAAATACTATAATTAATAGTGGTTAACCACAGTCATGAAATCCATGTAACGGGCAAAACTGCATGAAGTTATTGTCCAATTTCGATGGGATTTTCAAGGATTAGGTATGTGGATTGGGGTGTAGATGGTCCCCTATGAAAATCATCACCCCCTGAGTGATAGTAGCCACTGCGCATCAATGAATGCGCAGTGTAAACGTGAATTCCTCGGAACAGCCATTACTTCTACATTTCCCATCTTCTATCGATATACGAGTAATTTTCAGGGATTATGGGGATTGGCGTGGAAATCACCACCCATGAATTGAAAGTACCCCCTTTGCATGTGCAAACATAACATCCATGTGACAGCCACAATTCCTATATGTTTAACCCGAATAATTTGATGAAATTTTCAGGGTGTGGGTTGGAGTGTTGATGGTTTTCTATGAAAATCGTCGTCCCTGAATCAACGCAGTATTCATGCGCCATTGTAAAATCCAAACGACAAACATAACATCTACAATCTACATTTTCCATCGAATTCGATGACGTTTTCAGGGATTGTGCAGGATGACGTGTAGATGGTCCCCTGAGGGTAGTGCAAGGTAGGTACTTTGAGATTAGGTACAATGCGTCGAGTCATCTATTCAATCGGTTTTTTGATGCTATGTGCCCTCTTTCCAAACTTTTCTAGTGCTTTTTCATTTCAAAATGTCCTTGAAACCCATATTTTTGAATAATTATGATCACTTTCATTAATATTTTAGTTCATTTAAAGTCCTGTAAAAATACGAATGTTGACCCTGGAAAACCTTGAAAACTCAGGGAATTTTTTTTTTAGGGGAATCGCTGGTCACCCTATCATTGAACATTACATAATATTTTAAATAAGACCCTCTCTAGGTAGGTTGTGGTAGGTGGGAAGATGATGTTGCCTTTCAAGTGTCGTCGCTCCCACCTGTGACCGACTCAGCTCTCTGCATTACCCGGAAGTTTGTAGGTTCTTTCAACTTGGATGATGAGTTAATATTATCGTGATGAAGAATGGAGAGAGCTATGACGAATTCATCGTTTATACCTGTCGCAGTCTTCGCTAATTTTCTCTTGAGTAACAAATTTGAAGGACAATAAGGTTCGGAGTAACTAACTAACCCGATTAAACGAGAGAGGGGAAGGGCTTAACTCTAATTAGAAGGCGGGTCAGAGTTAAGTGGGCTGGGAAGGTTAAGTAAAGTTTTTGAATCGAATTAGTCCGCTCCTTTGCTTTGATGAGAACGTGGAGTACCTGCAAACTTAAGTCCTCAACTCAACCAATGAAGTTATTTATTCGATGTTACGTTATTTATATGTTTGTACAATATAGATAACTTAATTTGCACAATACTTACCTCAATTTCTTAAATGCCCCTTTTTTTATTTTAGTAGTTTTTGTTTTCATCAAATATTTTCAGTTTGTGTTTCGACTCGATCTCATGTCAATTCCGTGAACGTCCAAACCGTGGTTAGTAAAATTCACAGTGGCAAAGAGTACAATCTTCAGATTCCGTTCAGAGATGAATGAAGCGTTACGTTTTGTGAATTCAGTGAACGATCAATAATGTTCTTGAAAACTCGACCGTTCTTTTTGGTTGTTCTTTGTTTGTTACAAAGTTTGTGTTTTGTCAACTTCTTCCGTGATCGTTGAAACCTTGGTTAGCAAAAATATCGCTTTGTTATCAATTATCCAGTGTAGAATTTTGATTTAGGTGTCAGTTTGATTATAAATCCCATCGCAATGAAGATACTCGTACTATGAATGGACTGTTAATATTTCGTCAGCTCCATGAACTGTCTCATAGATTTGTTTGTGTTTTAATAAATATTTCTTGGAAAATTGACCTCAAGTTTTTTTAGTATTTTTTATGCTCTTGATTATATGATGGCGATTTGGTATCCACTTCTAACAATTCAGCTAATTATGTCGTACAGTTCGTCGTTTTTTTCGTCGTACGTAGGTCGTTTTTTCGCATTGAAACATTTTCTCCCTCAAATTCCACAGTAAAACTAGAAATTTGGTGACCGTTGAAAAGCTGATGAAATGGAGCAGTTTTTAAGCTTTTGAGCCCCTCTGGCAAATACCTTGTTTTAATAAAGAAAAATTATCAAAAAAAAAAAAAAGACTATTTTTTAAGTGTGAGGTAAAAATAATATTCTCTAGCGTTTCGTTTTTCTCGACTTTTCAACGGCTCATCTATTGAGAAATTTTACGCTCTTTCCAACGGTATCCTTATTTTTAATTTTTGAGTGTAATTTAAGGGATTTATGACCGTTTAAATAGTTTAAGGTCGAAAACAGGAAAAAAAACTTGAATGTCAAAAAAGTCGGATTTTAAGGGGGTTAAAAGAAAATTGCTAAGATACATTTTTTGTTGCAAATTAGTTGTAGAAATTACTCCCGAAGTTTGGTGGATAACTTATGGGACACGCTGTGTAATTTGGAGCACATCTTGATTCCAAATAAGACCTATCTGTGGCTCACAATTGTGATCGTTAGCTTTGTATCTCAACAGAATATTTTGCACATTGTTTTATAGTTATGTAGTATCTCTGGCCAGACGTATATCGGGGTTGAGAGGGGTGGTGGGGTAGATCATTATTTTGTTGGAAGTTGACTGCACAAAGATGAATGGTGAGGAGAAGGGTGTGTTGAGTGCTCTCACGTCCACTCGAGTTCTTCAAGTGAAAATTCCTTCTTTTTATTCTCCGTATTCCTTTTGACCTATAAAAAAGTAGTCGGGGGACGACCTGCAATTTTACTGGATCAGTGACGTTACTAGATGATTGGCGGGATTAAATCGTTCAAATTTTATCAGTTTTTCAAGTACCCTAAAATTAGAAATGATGTATTGTTGTTCTTCCGTTTCTAATATATTCATGAAATTATATTGGAGGAAATTCGATGTTTCACACTCATGAGAACTCATTCGGTGGTGGGAGAGACGGAGGAGTACTTGATATGTTTTTCAAAAGAAATCTGGTAACTTTGTACCACTGAAATGATGATGAGTCGATCCGATGAGAAATTCCGAGAGTTTTTTGTGGCAGGACGAGATGGGAGTGTAGAAGGTGAACTAGAGGTGATGGGAACGTGATATAGAAAGTCAGCTATCCGTGAGGACACACGTCTATATTGTTCTTGACGCCCACCGGCTCAGAGCGAAGTCACTACGTAAGGCTACGTCCACCTACAACATCATCTCCACAAACCACAATCTTTCTCGACTATGTAGTAACGTTTTGGAAAAGTATTGAAATTAAATTGGCGGCTCTGCAAGAAATTTCGTAAGTTGCTTGTAGCCCCAGTGACTTGGTGAGTGGGAGTGACAGTGAGCAACTCGTCAACAGATGGTGAGGACTCACAATGATTCCTTCTCAGTGGATGAATATGTCAGTAGAATCATGCAAGTGAGTTGGTGCCGAAGAGCAAAAGTTGTTTCATAATTTTTCAAGAGAGGGGCGTTGGAAAAAGGGAGTAGTGTTTTAGTGAGAGGAAGAGTCGTGCCCCCTCAGTGCTTCACATTTGCCCTTTCAAGTCACAGGGTGTCTTGGGGCTGTTATCCTGATCCTGATGATATTGGAATCTTCCCGATTCCTGATATTTACTCTGTTATCTACCTTGTTTGAAATGATTTTCATTCTTGGTGTTTTACGTTCACTGTATTCGTGATGTAAGGTTTTTAACAAATGGTATCAAACACATGTTGGGATAGGAACAATTTGAATTTAGTAGTTAGGTATTTTTGACACCGTGGACAGTTTTGGTGAGAATGGAAAATGAGTAGGAGTTCTAGTAAGAGGAAGAGTCGTGTTGCCTATGGGCCTATTCTGTTGCCCCCTCCTGCAAGCCCTTCCGTGTCTCAGGTTGGTTCTGAACTCTAACAGGTGTGGTGAGTAAATAAAAATGTTGCTTAAGAGAGGAATTGCAGAAAAAGAAAGGAAAATAAAAGTTCTCTTGTGAGGGGAGTGGTTTGATGAGTGAGTGAGCCTTCCCCAGCCTTTAACATCCCCGCTCTTCTCTTCCTGCTAGTTTCAAGATTCAGGGAGCCTCTTCCCTCTCTTAGTACTTGGGTGAGTGAGCGAGCGAAAGTCTTGTGAATGGAGGAGTCAATTAAAAGAGTTTTAGTGTATGGAAGAGCCGTTCTCCCTTATTTTTCAGGTACTCATCTCTTGAGTTGCAAGGAGGCATATCCCGCATGAAAATCCTTTTTGAAAAGCTCTCGACGATATCTAGTAACCCATTCGATAAAATTATTCATGTCATGATTCGTTGAATATACGGAGCTGTACCAGAATTCGACATTTGAACTGCTGCATTCTTGTACTCAAATTGATTATCTCTTGGTTAGCTGTCTAAGGTCTCCGAGGGAATTGATGAAGCGGAGGACATATAAAATCTTCCATTAGCGTAATGCGACCAACAATAAAAAACGTTGAAAGGAAAAAGGATAAAAATAGTGGGAAAATGGGGTCTCTCCGCCGGAAAGAAAAATGGGACTGAGAAATTCAGCAATGCTTTTAGCTGGGAAACTGTTGTTTTCTTTCTCCCCCTCGGTTCGTTATTTTTTCTCGTTGTCTATTATTTGCGGTGTAGAAATTCGAGAAAAGTCGGTGGTGGCTGCGAAGTAATATTGTTTGGTTTGCACACTACGAATAGATTTTTGGGAGAAATTGAAAATTAAATGAGAGAAGGGTGATTGATGTGGGTCTTCTGAAGAGAGGATTGGTGAGGGTTGATACTGAGCCGAAGAAGGGTTGGGAATATTTGATTTCGGTTTTATTGGAATTGGTAAGGTAGTTTGTTCTCATACTTGCAGTTCCATGGTTATATAGATAGTCATTTTAGCCTCCGTGGATTCCATCCAGTGGACATAACGTCTAGTCCGAGAACTCAGAAAGACTGTTAAGAGGATGCTCAAGGAGAAGGCAAATACTTCTTTACACAAACATCCTTGTCCAATTAATGTTAAGGGCATCGTTGAATCTGTACAAAAAATTAATGATCAAATGAACACCAATTTTACTGCAAAGGAGTAGACATAACAGAACTGGTCGAAAGACGAAACTACGAACTACTCTCCAAGTACTCACCATTTTGTGATAGTTTATCTTCCTCGATATCTTCTACTATTGAAAGGAATAATTTTCAGGAATCAATAATAATGAGGGCATGATAATATCAACTTGAACCAACCACCATGTACCCTTATAAAGATATTAATGACAATTGCGTTCGTTTGGACGAAAGATTCGTGGGCTGATAGACGGAACAAAATTTGTAATGTTCTTTTAGCATAAAATGAAAGCGGAAAATTAAGTGAATGAAAACACGAATTTTGAAGCAAAAATGATATTTATTCTAGGCTTTTCAAAATTATCCACTTCTCTCATTCGAGTACTCTGCTTAGTATTCCATGGACTCCAGGGGACGTCCCTTTGGAGGGGAGTAGATCGTTTACTACCAACCAGTTATCGACGAAACATTATTATTTACTCACAGCACCGTTAAATAATTTCACACATTGATACTAAACTGAGCAAATTACCTCTAAACATCCTCAAAACACACTAATATTCCATGGTGTCGTCGAAAGATTTCTAAAATTACTTCTCTCAAATGTGGAGGGGACACATTTAAGAAAAACGCTGCAAATTATTACACAAAGGTTTATTATTTTTCTATTCAGATCACTCGTCTGCAAAGAACACGGCTTTGCCATTACCAACCAACTTGAAGAAAAACATCGATTGCATTTCGGTCAGCTAACAATTGAACGGAGATTAGGCCTCTTTTGCGATTCACACTCGTGTTTCTGATTTATCGTACGTCGTGGCTCCGCGTGGTTTCTAAAAATTCAATACTATCTTAAATTGTTATTTAAGATAGTAGGGCTATTTAGATAGTTGGGTTAAACAATTTTTTTTCTTGGTCGAGTAATAAACCAAAAATGGGTAATTAACACGCAAATTTATTCATAAAAAAGTAAGTAGTATGATAATACTGAACAATAGTCGTGACTGGCATAGCTGGGTCTTTCGCTGTTTCAGATGACTTCTCTGGTTTTTTCCCTGACATTTTGTGTTTTTCTTTGTTTTTTTTTCAAATTGAATCTGAATCATGCTCAGAATTTAAAAAACTATTTCTTCTCATAAAACCGATCTGCAGGGACGTTTTCCACGTTTCAATTCGACTTTGAGTGTTCGCCACTGCGTTTTGAAATTAAAAATTCGTTTTTCTCAGTTCATAGAAAAGTGACTTTTTCTTCCCTGTACCCTTCAAGTATAAAAAATCTCAAAACCCCAAAATCGATCCTCAAATCGACCCAAAATTTGATTGTAGAGTTGGCGAATCTTGTGATGGGATCATTGGGGTTATTCGATTCAGAAGATGGTCTCTTTCTCGTGTAGGATGAGTAGTTACGAGCCACGTGTACCTTCTGTACCAGTGCCAGGGTTTACACGTACGTGTCGGTAGTCCACGTGTTATGACTTGGTGCTACGTGTATGAAGAAGTCCGATCCCGCGGAGGATTGCCATCGATTGTGGAGCGGATTCCGAGGTAGAGGCTGAGGAGACGGGAAAGGCACTTGTCCCATGTGGTAGAATTTCAATAACAGAATCAACCCCCTCGTACGTGCCCTACATCCGAGAGAAAGAGTTTGGAGTTACCTGTGACAATTCCCCTTCCACAGAAGAGTCGTTGAGAACGTCGTTGGAACATAGTCAACCCCCCCCCCCCCCTTCAACGACTCACTTTCATCACCTTTTTTTACCCTGTCTTTTCCACCGTCTCTTGACATTCAATTCGCGTGTTTGCTCCCACGGGAGTCGCCTTTCGATCTGCCATTCGTTTCTGATGGTTCTTCCATTCCCTTTACCCCCCACCCCTCACCAGTCACAAACCACCAATCATAACCTCTTGTCTGCCCCGGATCCTACCTCTACCAAGGCTGTTCAGAAAAAAAGTTACACATTTTGTCTCTATTTCACTCGTTCCTATAGGAACTGACAAATATACCCAAAAATAGCAACTTTTATGTCACGAGTGAAATAGAGACAAAATGTGTGACTTTTTTTCTGAACAGCCTTGGTAGAGGTGGGATATAGTATACTATATCCCACCATACTATATGTTTACCATACAGTATACTGTAATGACTCATACTCTTAACCATGTTAGTTCTCCAATAAAGGACAAGGGAAACCCTGAGTGACTCATCATGCCAGGTAGGTAAGGTGAGGTACGGGGGACAGTGACATCACTTGACGTCACCTTTTCCACTCTCCCCTTACCTGGTTTGACCAATATAAAAGGAGGACTCAGGGCTTCCTCTTCGTTCATTCATGCATTCGTCTTCGAAAACTCGACTTGATTATTTCTCGCTCTACCTCGCCTTCTCTCTGAAGCCCACAGTTCCTCAGAAGGTCTCGGTATGCGATAAAGCTCATCGGGCCGGCTTCTGCTCCCATTTACCCTAGTAGTTGTCTGCCCCCAACTAGGCCTAGGTAAATGTGGTGCATTCCTCTGGTCGGCGAGCAATCGCGCCAAGGTATGTATCCGAGCTGAAGTCCTAAAGCACTCTTGCACACGGTCAGGCGGTAACCCGCGCCGGGCATCGAGTGCTGTCCCGTCCTGTGTCTTTGTTGAGTAGGGACCAATCAAATCGACAAGCCGACGTGAAGCCGATCGCCTTTACACGCCGACACGCCGTCATAACATATACTATATGTAAACATACTAATAGAGGTTAGCTTATCAGATGCACCCTAGGCTGAGAGAGCCCCATAATCCAATACACCGATTGCGCCTTGAATGGTGTGTGTTTATGTACCAGCTCCACCCGTGTTCTACATACCATTTGCGCCCCAGGCGGTACAAACACATCCACACTAACTGCGTACCAAGGAATGTGAATCCCAAAGGTTTGGGGCACAACTAGACCCCAAATGGAGCCCACATACCAAATTTCATCAAAATCTGTCAATGCTAAGTGGGGAAAGTGCCGCGTACGGCGGACGGACGGCCAAATTTGTATTCGATTTTTGGATTCTACGTACCTTGAAACGTAAACCAACAAATGTTAAGGAGGGTTAAAAAAAAAAAATGATCTTGGTCGATTCCAAAGTTCATTATTGAAAATAATAAACCAAAAGCAAGAGGTTCGTTCCATAAGAGTTCAAGACTTTCCACCAGACTGTGTGAAAGGCCTTAGAAAGCAGAATACTTATAGGAGTTCTCCGATCTTATGCTTGAGGATTCCACAAGATTTGGGGATAATTCTCAAGGGATTACCCAGGAGAGGTGGTCTGGCAGGTGGAAAATCCGTCGCTTGTTTTTGGTTTATTATTTTACAAATTTTTGTATTACTTTTCGCCGTACGCGGCACTTTTCTCACTTCACATTGACAGATTTTGATGAAATTCGGTATGTGGGCTCCATTTGGGGTCTAGTTGTGCCCCAAAGCATTTGGTTGATGTCGGTTACTTCTAAGGGTTGACATTTTGAAAACGCCCTAACTCAAACAATTTTGATATAAAGGTATTGTTTTTCCATCAATTTAAGATAGCATTGAATTTTTAGAGACCACGCGGAGCCCTGGAGGACAAACCGTTCGCTCCCTACGCGAATTTAGGGTTGGACTCAAAATCGCAAAAGAGGCCTAATCTCCGTTCAAATGTTAGCTGACCAAAATGCGATGTTTTTCTTCATGTTGGTTGGTGGTAACAATGGCAAAGCCGTGTTCTTTGCAGACGGGTGATCTATACAGGGTGTAAGCTTAACTGTTCTGCCATACTGTACGAGCCGAATCTACGAGAATCTCGTACAACTAATTTGCAAGCGCTAATTTCGTTGAAAAAATGCACGTTTTTCCTCGTTCAAACACAAATTCTTCCCCTAAATTTGGTTGTAAAACATTTTTTGATTTTACCATTGGAAAGCTGAGATTCTGGCGCAGTTTTTACCGTTCTTGCATCTTGAAAAAACATTGTACCTCGTAGTTCAATTTGCGATTGAAAAAATTCGATGTTTCCCAAATTACGTAAAATTTTCTTTTCCGAGGGCTTTTTCATGTCTTAAACCTTGACTCAAAGAAAAGGTAAGAGACATCCGATAGGAAATTTAATTCTCTTTCCAACGGTATCCTCAAATTGTAATTATTATAGCTAATTAGAGGAGTTATGACCAATTTCGTAAGGTCAAAATCACGAAAAAAAGTTTAAAATTCAAATAACTCAAAAACGAAGCCTTTAAAACAAAATTGCTAGGAGACATTTTTTGTTGCAAATTAGTTGTAGAATCGACTGGTACCGTATGGCAACCAGTTAGGCTTACACCCTGTATAGAAAAATAATTAACCTGTGTGTAATTATTTGCAGCGTTTTTTTTGTCCATCAAATGGGTTTATATCCAAATAAGAAATGGCCGTGACTCCCTCAAAAAACACGCCAACATTTCGAAATTTGGTCTTACAATCAAAAGTTCTATGAACAAACTATTTGGAAAATTTGGGAACTTTTTTTAGTTTTTCTCTATTTTCCACAAGACATTCGAAGTGGATATAAGCCGGTTTGAAAGAAAACTCCTCACGTGTTCTTCCATTTGTTACCTATCTTAAAACTATAATAGGTGAAAACTGGGTGGTTTCCCACAGTTTGTAAAATAATTTTTATCAACCCTCAAAATATGATGTCGCGTTTCACGGTATCTACAAAGAATCCTAATATCGAATTGAAAAATACCGCCCGTACGCTGTTTTCTCCGCTTATTTCATCGTCAGGGAACACGACAGCACGTCGAGTTGACCTCACGCCTAATCGTGGAAATCACGATTCATGCTGTTCAGTCGTGGAGTTATTCCAAGTTCGATATGTCCGAGTCCTTCAACTGTTTTGTTTCCTCGGTGATACGGAAGACGTAGTGACCGTGAGGGATCGAGGGCTGGAAAATCGAAGGCGGTTGCCTAATTGACATCGGAGAAGACGAGTCCGCGGGAAACCAACCGATTGGATTTCCCGCAGGCAGATTTCAAGGCGACAACTCGGAGACGGTCCACCCGTTTTTCTCGTCGACTCGAATTTTCAGGCACAACAGATTCCAACCCTCGAGTCCAATGTGACTTTCGTAATTGTGGACTAGTGTAAGAAGATAAGAATTAGAATATGATGATCGACCTAACAAACAATTCTCTGTCAAATTGAGCGGGAATGAGGTCCTTAGGAATAAAACTCCTACTTTGGCGAGCTTTTATCACCCTCCTCAGGGCGTACAAAAACAGTATTCTCCCTCAACATTTGAACCCTCATCATCCTTTGAATATAAAACAACAAAATTATAACCTTGACAACAAACAACCAAACTAACTACGCTCCCCCCACTTATTTTCTCTAATTGTGTACAGAAAACATCTGACCATCGATATTCTTCATAATTTTTCTACGTGGAATTGAAAAACGCTGCAAATTATTACACAAAGGTTTATTATTTTTCTGTATAGATCACTCGCCTGCAAAGAACACCTCTTTGCCATTGTCACCGCCTAACAACCATATTTTAGCTTCACAGTCAAGTTTATTTGGAAGATTAAACGCTTCACACTCAAATGAGTAGAAATAGGGAGTTGCGGGTGCCTTCGATAGGAAATTTGAATATACTGGTTACTAAGGACGCAAAATTGAGTATATCAGGTCATCTAAAATTCTAACGGAGATTAGGCCTCTTTTGTGATTCACACTCGTGTTTCTGATTTATTGTACGTCCAACCCTTAAATTCTCGTAGGGAGCGAATGGTTGATCCTACAGAGCTCCGCGTGGTCTCATTCGATTGCACAATACTATTTTAAATTGAAGAAAAACCAATACCTTAATACCAATACCTTAATTTTCACCCCTTAGAAGTGACTGACATCAACCATAAGCTTCGGGGCAACTAAACCACTAATGAAGCTCGTGCACCAAATTTCATCAAAAATCGGTCAACGGGAACTAAGGAAAGTGCCGCGTACGGTGGATGGCCAAATTTGTATTCGATTTTTGGGTTCTACGTACCTTGAAACGTAAACCAACAAATTTTGAAGGGGGTCGAAAAAAAAATCTTGGTCGATTCCAAAGGTTCATTATTGAAAATAATAAACCAAAATGACAAAATTGAGGTTCGATCTTTTTGCGCAACCATGATCAACTTTGTTTTTGGTTTATTACCTATTTTCAATAATGAGCCTTTGGAATCGACCAAGAAAAGAAATTTTCAACCTTCCCTCAACATTTGTTTGTTTACGTTTCAAGGTACGAAGAATCCAAAAATCGAATACAAATTTGGCCGTCCGTCCGCCGTAAGCGCTACTTTCCCCACTTAGCATTGACCGATTTTGATAAAATTTGATATGTAGGCTCCATTCGGGGTCTAGTTGTGCCCCGAAGATTTTGGTTCATGTAGGTTACTTCTATGGGTTGAAAAATAAGGTTTGAAATTTTGAAAACGCCCTAACTCAGAAAATTTAGATATGAAGGTATTGTTTTTCCATCAATTTGAGATAGTACAGAATTTTTAGAATTTTTTGAGACCACGCGGAGCTTACTAGGTCAAACCGTCCGCTCCTTACGCGAATTTAAGGGTTGGACGTACGATAAATCAGAAACAGAGTGTGAATCGCAAAAGAGGCCTAATCTCCGTTCAAATTATAGCTGACCGAAATGCGATCGATGTTTTGGTTCAAGTTGGTAGGTGGTAACAATGGAAAAACGTGTTCTTTGCAGACGAGTGATCTACATAGAAAAATAATTAACCTTTGTGTAATAATTTGCAGCGTTTTTCAAATGGGACCCCCCCCCCCTTTTTTTTCTGCAGATTCGGATTTTACGTCAAATTTTATGATCATTTTACTGATACACTAATAGAGACCTCCGAAGAGCGTTCAGCTCACTAGTGGAAAGTGCGAAATCCATGGGCCTTTACGTAAATGAGGACAAAACAAAATACTTGACCATCATGGTCAAGTATTTTGTTTTGTCCTCATTTACACCTATGCTAGGTGCGTGAAGCCGCGTGAATGCGAAGTTGACTTGTGCCGTTTTGAGGCTGTGGACAGCTTCGTCTACTTAGGTTCTAACGTGACATTAATAGAGAATAGCACAGTCGAATGAAAGAAATCTTGTAATTATGATAGTCATAATTCAGATTGAAAGTAGAACAAATTATAAAGTACACGTCACCAGAGATGGGCGGTGTTTAACGTAACAGTAAAAAAACCTATTACCGGGTTTCTTTAATTCCGCTTGGAACCTATTACTAAAATAACCCTGTTAGGTACTAAATAACTTTTCAGGAAAGGCTCCAAAATTTGTGGAGCCAGAACAATACCTTGGGTTTTTTTAATCGAAAAAGAGTGTAAATACACTAACACGTAAATATGTCGGGAATGACTTGATAGAAACCCAAACTTAAGGTAGGAAACGAAAACTAGGGATGGGTATCGCTATTTCAAAATATCGATACTTTCGTACCGATACTCGATATTTAAGTATCGATACTGCACTATCCGATATTTTTGGATATCGATACTTTGGATCCGATATTTTAAATGTAGAATATCGATACTGTTCTCGCGGAAAATTCAACATAATGGCTAAAAAGAAAAAACTCCAAATTTTAGTAAAACACAAACGGTGGATACAGCTTTCGTACAAGTACGCAACCACGAGAGACATTTTATGTCTTATGTTTAATAAATTGAGAGCTTTCCAATGAGTGGTGAACGATTTTTGTGGGGTGGAAAATGAGGAAGTTAGTTTTCCCTAAGAACGATTGGTTGTACGTGAAAATCATCAGAAATTTCCGCGTAACGCTCCCCTTGTGACGATCCCCGCGTGACGATTCTTCATTTATGTGCCATAGTAAAGACATAGAATGTCAAAATGAAGATGGTAGAGAGGCTTTTGGGTCATTACTATTTGGTTGCTCAAATAACGTTTATATCATGGAGAAAATCTCTCTCCTTGGACTCTCAATAGTGATAAATGAATAAAGGTTGTTGAGAAAATTATTTTTCTTGAGAGAATTGGATAATATTGATAGTTAGTGACACTAAAGTATCGATACTCGATATTTTAAAATATCGATACTCATGCCCAACGATACTTGGAATATCGATACTCGGATACGACACAGTATCGATACAAAATATCGATACTTTTATAACGATACCCATCCCTAACGAAAACTAGAGATCAACGGAATGATACTTTGGAATGGAATAATAATATAACATGATAAACAAACGAACATCGGTCGGGAACGAAAAGTAGAAATCAAAGAAACGATACCTTGAATGGTATGTTAGAATGAGCTTCTAAGAAGATCCCTTGAATAACCTATTAATAAATCACAGGTTATTGGAACCTATTACCCACCCAGAGCGGTAACGGTGGAACCTAATACGCAAATGTAACTGTTTCGCCCATCTCTACACGTCACTGACGTGACGTCAGCCACGTCCAGTCGCGTCATGGTGCTTGATGGTAACTAGGCAACTAAACTCGTTATAAAAACCGAGTCACCGCAGGTTCCCTCATTTGTTCCAATGGAAACTCCATCCCTGAAATCAAGCGCAGGCTGGCTGCGCCAAATCGCTGTAACTAAAATATACAATCATGACATGGATACGAGGAAGCTATGTGCCATTCCCACTTGACAGACTTTTTCTCGAAATTAGTTTTTGTGGACTTGTTTATTTCGATTAAATGTTCTGGAATTGAGTTATTTATGGATGCGAGGAGGCTATGTGCCACAACCACTCAGCTGACTTTGTATTTCATTGCGAATCGCAGTATCAATTTCTGTCACACAAACAAAACATCCTCATTTTGGAGGCCCACAATGAGCTTATTGATGAGCCGTGGAAGGAAGTTGCCTCCTTGATTGGTTCGTCGTCTTCCCGTCTCACTCGCACCCCTGAAGAAGCCTATTTGTTTGGATGGATGAGTTGTGCCCTGAAGATGACAACGGACGTGGGGCGTGGAGGGGCTGTACCCTGAAGATGAGGACGGGCGGACACAATGCCGTCTCAGATCCGTCCTGATCCGCCGTGACCGGTGACGGAAGGTTTCCCCTCTCCGACGGCCACCACGTAGTCCGATTTTCCACGGGTGCCTCCACCAATCGCCGGGTCCGCCGGGGAGGACTCTGATCTCCGGTCTCGACATATCACCTCGCGAGTCACCGGAAAAAGGGTATTTCTCCCGTTTCGTCGGATCCGCTGCTGATTGCCTTCCGGGCGGCTGGTGATTGCAGCAGGTGATGAGCTCGTCATGTACAGCCTTCCGCACAGGAGACTCTGGGCCGAGCAGCCCTGGGCTCGTCATCAGCTCTGGACCCTGCCCGCTCGCAATTCGGCCCCCCAGCCTCAGTACCGACCTGCTCACGTAAGTCCTCCCCCCTCAAATATCCACCTGCCTACTCCCTCACTACCAACGGTAGGGAAGTTTTATATTGGATGGAAAATACATCCATATACCGTGGGTAGGTACCTAAAAAAAGAATCCTAAAGTCGACAGTTTTTTGTGTGCGAATTTTGATTTTTTGCTTAAACATATTGTTTAGTAATGCATGCATTCCAGGGGACGTCCCATTGGATAAGCATTGGATCAGTTTAACCAGTTGGTGAGCGATAAAACTGTTTCACTCGATGTAATTTATTTAGTACTTTAGGCAAGAAATACTGACCCCCCCCCCCCCCACCATTATCCACCACAACGTTTCTGGCGGCATGGGAGCTTCGAATTTGCAGAGCATTTGAAAATCCATGATCTACGACACCCAACAGCGAGTTCGAGTCCCCCCCCCCCCCATTAATGGTGTCAGTCTGGCACCAAAGCGGAAATACGTCGTACCTTTGAACTTTCATCTATTACTTTTAATAGGCAGTCCGTCGAAGTTCACATCCGTATTCAAGGTAAAACACAAAAAAAAAAAAAAAAAACAAACATGAAATATGCAGTTTGGTGGCATCACTATTAGCTCCATGGTGGCACAGAGGCATCCATGAAAATTCGGAGGTTTAAGGGGGCGCGGGACTCAAAGCTCAGATCAGCGCCAACCAAGAGATAGCGCTGACGCTCGTGGGAAGAAAAGGCTATCAGGAAGAAACTATCCGCAAGAGCGCTAGCATCGCTTGTTTACTCTCGTTCTCTCGGAGTTTTCTTTCCTGCTTTCTTTTGTGTCTGTAACCTCCCCCTCCCGCGTCTTGTCCAACTTGATAACGGAAGCCAGATTTTGATTTCGCAAAAAGACGTTTTGGTGAAGTTAATATCAAGTGCCTGGACTACCATCCGTTTATGTTCTCTCTCCGTGTTGTTCCGAGTTTGAATAGTTGATTTGTTCAGCATTGCTCCACGAAGGAAGGACAGGAGTTCGAATGAATACACATGGACGGAAGCAGTTACAGGAGAACAAAACGCCCTTGGAAAGTAAAACGTTTGTTGGTAAGTATGTGATATCTACTTCTTTCTAGTACTTGAGTGTCTTTTCGAAGCTAGGCACCTACTAATTGAGTAGTCGTCAATGATATTCGAACAGAACGTTCTATCTGAAATTTTCTTCTGTTACACCTTTAAGTACATTTTTGAGCTACCTTACATAGCCGTACTTATGAAATCCGTAATTATAAGATTACATAAAACAATCGTTGGTTAATAAGTAGAAAGATTTACCTAATTCGTCATGCTTTTTGCAAGATGTTTTTTTTTTTTTTTGAAAGGGCATGACCATTTTGCGGGATAGTCCCACAAAATGGTCATGCTCCCCCAACAAAGATTGTCAGTTTGTAGTGGAAATTAAAATACCTATCAATTATTACGGTAGTGATGATAGTGGAAAGATTATGAATAGGTACATAGAGTATCAAACCATTTCTTCTAGAAACCTTACCAAAATCACTATAAATTTTATAAATGGCTCTAAATTAGTTATTTTACGGGTAACGTACCTAGATGATGGATTTCTGAATCCCATTCAAATTAGGACCTTTCATAATGTTAGGATTATTTTGGTGGCCTGTGCAGAGATGGGCGAATTTTTATTAATGAACACGATTAAGAATACAAATCATGTCTGCGATTTTATGATTATGAATACCATCGTATTTATATTCCCCGCGTATTAGTATTTTGAATAAGATTTTATGATTTATCTATAATTTCCCTGAAAATTGAATTTTTTAACGATTTTTCCTGAAAAGTACCTATACTTTTATTTATGATGTCTGGATGAACTCTGGACATATTTTTGCAAAAAATAAAATACCTACGATTTTCATCGAAAATTTCGTCGAAGTTTCTATACGAATGGTCGTAGCGAGTTTGGAGGGGTCTCGTCTCACTCGATTCGTCGTGAAAAATCCTATAAGAATTTGTCAGCGTTTCGAATTTTGATTGATTATTTTGACAATGTTAGGCCATAAATATGTCCAGAGTTCGGGAGAAAATCATTTTAAAAAAGTATAATTTTCAGGGAAAATCGTTTTTAAAAAATCGATTTTTAGGGAAATCATATAACAAATTCAAAAATTGTATTCAAAATACGAATACGGGGGAAAATGGTATTCTAAGTGGGAATACGATTGTATTCGTATTCATAATCATAAAATCGAAGATATGATTTGTATTGATGTTTTAAAATTTGTTTTCTTTCTTCATTTGTATTTGTTTTGATTTTGTATCCATGCCCATCTCTGGCCCAGGGTGAAGGGGAGGTCGAATATACGAGTTTCAAAATACTGCCTAGTTCCATGCATTTATGAAATCTACTTTAAAAAAAACATGATACTGGCTTAACATACCATACCAGATAAAATTGTACGTAGGGTGAAACAGATTTGTGTAGAACAAAGTTTTTAATAAAAACCTTTTTTATCTAACGCTTTCTGGTTGGAATTGAATATTCGATTCCAATGAGAAGTCCTCCGGAATGCATATAATACCAAACAATGTTTGTAGGTACTAAATACTCGAAACTATCACACTCCCTCCAAACATCATGACTGATGGGGTCGAATTTATTTAAATTTCAATTATCAGGGACACGAGTTATTCTTCGTTGACGTTAGCGTTGGATTGAATCCTGCTGCTGCCTACTTGGCTAAAAATACAGAAACATTGTTCTATCATTAGTATTTTGAACTCGCTGATAAAAATCCTGATTACTCGTAATTTTATTCAAGTATTTTGTTCTGGTTTATAACCAACCGCGGACCCACATTCTTAATTATTGTTTGTTGTTTGTATCTCTTCTTACATGTTTATAGTAAAATTATCAATAGAAACCTAAATTTGTTCTGTTTTTTTCCCCAGGAGAGATTTTACTCAGAATTGTATATTTTGCTGGAGACTTTTCTGGAACAAATCTCATTGAACCAGCACCCAGGACCGTTTGAAAGCAACTTGTCCATCACATTGATAAGACAGTGAAAAGCTGCTCTGTCTAGCCAGCATCCTCACCTCCAGATGTAAAATTTAACTGAAGTTTTGTTTCTATTCAAATAGTTGGTAATAAATATGATTATTGTTTTTTTGCAGTTTGAGGTTACGTAATGGTCAATAAATCATTTGTACTACAAATCGATTTGTTTCTATAATAATACTTCCTTTAAACTTCACTAAATAATGGCGTACAGTTTAAATTTGAAATTCCAAAAATTACTCATTTTAAGTTCACCTAACACCTTGTATGGTAAGGGTGAGTTAAAAATTGATTTCTACCAGATGTGGAATCTCTACGTCTCCCTCTTTCCAAAAAGTATTCACCAACTATTTAGGTTGAAGTTTTATTTTCAGTCTACCTAACATACTGTAGGAATGGTTAGAGTGGAGGTGAACAAAATTAAATTGAATATTTTGAATCACCACGTCGCCCTCTTTCCAAAAACTGTAGGTACGTTGAAGGTTTATTGCCAGCACACCTACTGAAGGTAAAGTATAAAATGTAAGTTCTACCTTATTTGAATATCCACGCTGCAAATTATTACACAAAGAATTATTATTTCCATGTAGATCACTCATCTGCAAAGAACTCGGCTTTGCCATTATCACTTATTTTACTTACCTACTACACAATCATGTTTATTAGGAAGAAATAAATGCTTCACACTCATTTCCAAGAAATAAAGAGTTGTGGGTCCCTTCATTAGGAAATTTGATTACTGGTTGCTAAGGACGCAAAACGGAGGACAACTCGAAGAAATGAACAACCATCGTATTTTGGTCAGGTAAAATTGAAGTTTAGGCCTCTTTAACGATTCACACTTGTGTTTCTGATTTATCATAAGTCCAACCCATAATATCTCATTGGGAGAGAACAGTTTTTCGTACTCTGGGTGGTCTAATTCGATTCTAAAAATTCGAAACTAAGTATTTTACATTGATGGAAAAGCAATATCTTTATTTACAATTTTTTTGAGCTAGGGCGTTTTGAAAATGTCAGCCCTTATTTTTCAACCCTTAGAATTGACTGACGTCAACCAGAAGCTTCGGGGCAGAACTAGACCCCAAATGGAGCCCATATACCAAATTTCATCAAAATCGGTCCATAGGAACTAATGACTAGAAAAGTGCCGCAGACAGACGGCAAAATTTTCATTCGATTTTCGGATTCCATCTTGAAACGTAAACCAACAAATTTTGAGAGGGGGTTGGTAAACTTTTTTTTTTCTTGGTCGATTCCTAAGGTTCACTATTGAAAATAATAAACCAAAATTATGCACTCAACTCCGTAGGTTAAGGTTATATTTTCAGCATACCTACAAAACATACTGTATGGTCAGGGTGGGGGTAAAATATTATGTAATATATGAATTTCCACATCCCCCTGTTTTCGAAAAGTTCTCACACAACTATGAAGGTTGAGGTTAAATTTTAGGCATACCCAACAGGTATTGTTGGTATGGTCGGTTTTGGGGGTAAAATACGTAATAGTACCTGATTATGAATTTCCATATCGCCCTGATCCTGAAAAGTACTAATTTGATATTATATGATACATTTTTAATTCAAATTATTTTGTATATTTACCTATTAATTTAATAATATTAAAATAATGAAAAGATACATGTAAGTACAAAGAAATAAAAATAAAAAATAAATAATTTCGAATGATAAAATACATTTTTTTACATGGTTATGGTTGAAGTGATGAGATAGATACTTGAAGGTTGAAATTTTAATCAAGCACTTCCCACAGCATCATCCTTTCAGGAGGAGGACAGGGACCCAGTGACAATTTCGTACGACGTTGCCAGATCCACGCCAGTGGCAACGCTGTACTACTCCGGTGCTCTGTGGGGCCTTGAGATTGACAACATCCCTGTGGGGTGAAATGACAACATCCCCTTTGGCTCCCTTTTTCGGAGGGTCAGAGATGGATCGTAGTTCAGCTCCCGCCCACTGGTAGCGCATGTGACCAGGGCCCCTTTTTTGAGCGGTTCTTCCGAAATAACGGTACTTTGTCTTCACGTAATCTCCGTTATTTTACAAGTTAGAATTGTCCTCTTTGAATTTTCGGAGGTTTTAGTCTCCCAAAAAGTTCCGTACGAAGAGTTTTTATCAAAAACAAATTTTATTTAAAAAATAAATTCTCTATTTTTTTCAAATTTCAATTTTTTTGACATTTCGGCCCGTATGTATAAAGTATTAATTATTTAATGAATTTAGAAATTTTTTTTGAGAGGAAAAAATAAACACTCACAGAGAAAACGTGAAGATAAGGGAAACCACTGAGTCCCGCGCCCCCTTAATGAGAATTTTTTCTCAATTTCTAAGCTTGGGTACAATTAGTAAGCTGTAAAGGAACCGAATTATTGAAAAATTGTATATAGCATTTCCAAGTCAAATGAAACCTTTTCCAAACCAAATGAAACATTTTCCAAATAAACGAAACTTTCTTTAAACATAGTGTATTTCTGTAAAGTAAGTAATTGTAGATGAATAATATATTACAAAATTTCAGAAATTCAGTCTTAGAGGTTCAATCAGTCAATGCGATTATTGGTGACTCCCCTTAATTATCAGTTTCTCCGTGTGGGCGTGGCGAGTAGGTCCCACTCACATTCAACCGTTAGAAATTTCTCAAACTTACTTGTTTCCTATTCTATTAAGGTGAGATCTACTTCGATAATGTCTAAAATTCATTGAATTTTCATTTTGGCAACTTCTTTGTACGATAGGTACAATTGCATCGATCTAAAATTTGCAAAGTATCTAGGTACCTATTTACCTCATTTCACTCATTTTCTCAATAGGTTTAATTTGATTTGGAAAAAGTTTCATTTGGTTTTGGAAAAGGTTTCATTTGACTTGGAAATGCTATATTTTGTGAATATTATCCCCCCATTCGCCCTTGCGAATTTTGATACTCTGGTGAAATAATGTGGAAGATTTCTGAGTCGAACAAAAAAAGAACCACGAAAATC
Source organism: Apolygus lucorum (assembly GCA_009739505.2). Lineage (NCBI taxonomy): Eukaryota > Metazoa > Arthropoda > Insecta > Hemiptera > Miridae > Apolygus > Apolygus lucorum. Next base: position 24,797,784 of record CM019176.2, read on the forward strand.
GGTTGGAAATTGAGGCCTGGGCAGACGACTCAAGATTTTGTCACACACACACACACACACACACGAACAGACATACACCTATGGTTTTTTTCGGGGATTTGGATTCAGAATTAATAGTGGTTATTGCTTCCGAGTCTACCAAGGTAGCGGAAGCTTTGTTTTCACTTTCCAAGGATGAAAAAAAAAGTTCTCCAAAAACAAAATTTCCACTTTCAGGGATTGTGCGGGTTGGTGTGTAGACGGTCCCCTATGAAAGTCATCATCCCCGGACTGATAGTAGCCACTGTGCATGCGCAAACGTGAATTTACTTGTAACGGCCATAATTCCTACATTTTTCATCCGAATTCAATGAAATTTTCAGGGATGTTACAGATTAGTGTTTAGATGGTCCCCTATGAAAATCATAGAGAATGGTTTTTCATAGAAGGATTCATTCATAGAGGGATGGTCCCCTGTGAGAATCTCAAATCCTATTCATTACATCACTAGGCCTCAATAGCTCAGAGGTAGCGCATAGAATTATCCCCCAGGGGTCCCGGGTTCGAATCCCAGCCGAGGCTAAGTGTTTTTAGATCCAATCACATACTCACTTAATTTTTCATCCGAATTTGATGAAATTTTCTAGGATTGTCCAGATTAGCGTGTAGACCATCTACACGTAGTGTAGATGGTCCCCTATGAGGGTAGTGAAAGGTACTTAGAGATTGGTGTTTTGAGATTAACTACTATGCATCGGATCATCTATATAATCAGGTTATGGATACGAGGAAGCTATGTACCACACCCACTTGGCCGGCCTTTTTTTCTGTTGAGTGTTGTCCAACTTTACCTCAGATCGAGCGCATAAGGACGCCCAAGTCTTACTGAGGGACGTCCTTAAAAGTCTGTTAAGTTGGTGTGGCTCAAAGCTTCCGTATTGTAGTTACATGAATCAAAACGCTGCGAATTATTACGCAAAGGTTTACTATTTTTCGACATAGATCACTCGTTTGCAAAGAACAAGGCTTTGCCATTGTTACCACCAGCCAACATGAAGAAAAACATCGATCGCATTTCGGTCAGCTAAAATTTGAACGTAGATTAGGCCTATTTTGCGATTCACACTCGTGTTTCTGATGTATCTTAAGTTCAATCTCGTAGGGAGCGAACGGTATGTCCTACAGAGATAAGGGTAAGTCCTGGGAGATCTCCCCATTAAAATTGTATTTATTTACTCATTCATTTTTTGAATGTATTTTGGACAAATAATGTTGATATGAATTGTTTTATTGGTTCAGAAAGTGTTCGTTTATTGCTTCCGAGTCTACCAAGGTAGCGGAAGCAATGTTTTCACTTTTCAAGGTTGAGAAAAAAGTTCTCCAAACAAAATTTCCTATCGCGTTTACGTTTTAGGCCTTACTGAACAATTTCGGTTTGGTGTCTGTCTGTCTGTCATGAAATCCTTGTAACGAGCTATACAAAAGTATACGAAGTTATAGTCTGATTTTTTAAAATTTTTTGTGCGGGTTGCGTGTTTTTTATTTTATTTTTTGGCGTGTAGGTGTTTTCCTATGAGTGTAGTCCACTCGGGTAATGGATACGAAGAAGCTATGTTCCACACCCACTTGGCAGACGTTATTTACACTGAAACCGTATATACCTACACGAACTAACCGGTAACCACAATCTATGTGGTGGAATCCAAACGAGAGAGTCCGGTTAACTCAAATTGTGATCAATTCAATCAATATTAGCGCGATATTGGTGGATAGGATACTTAAGTATCCTAGGATACTTAGGTGAAGATACGCACAAACGACCGACCTTCATTCTGTCGGAAACACGGACTTGAAAAACCTTCAAGTTGCCATTCTCGGCAGAAAATTGATCCCCATTTACATAAAGGCTCTAAACTACAAAAGAAATTGAGTTCAAAGCAGTAATAAAAGTTACTATAAACATTGAAGCATATAGTGAATATGGAATAAGTCAGGAACGTACCTGTGAGACGTCCTCAGTCCTTCTTTCATCTCGGTGGGCACACAAATTCAAATTCCCACGAAAATGGTCCATATTATAAAATAAATGTTACTAAATTAAGAATGTTGAGTTGATTAGAATGATACCGTAGGTTTACGTAAAACCTCATCGAAAGTCCTTCCTCGGTAAGCACTTGAATTCGTTCACTTTTCGATTCCCCGCTTAGTTTTCCCCACTTTTCGTTTCAACAATAACCTAAATATTGGAACAAAACTGGAGAATAAAACACTGAAAAGCCGAAATAGGTACCGGAAACGGAAAGCTGTTCAGCGGGCTGCGGGGAGAACAGGCGACCTCCCAGCTGTTTCTTTCGCATCTCTTCCGTGTGCATTTCTTCTTCTTCTGCTTTTTTCTCTCCTGTTAGACTAGGAGCTGACTGTTCTAAACAGATACTTTAATGAAAACTACAAACCAATGAGGATCTCGGTTATTAAAAATGACCGTTTGAAATTTTTCAAAGTTGCGGAAATTTTATTAATTGCAAGAACTAATTATTTATTTATATCTTATCTCCATCAGGGACAATAGTTCACATTTGTCGTATTTCAGGTGATTCTTTTGTATCTCTTCTATATGTTTCTCTTCCGTTTGACTAGGAGCTGAAGTCAAAAACAGTAACCTATTATTCCTAATAAAATGCCCTCCAAGGTGAATAGGAAAATGGTTCTCCCAACTCAAAATCCCGTCTTCTAGAAATAGTGACCGTTTGAAATTTGTCAAATTGGTGGAAATTTTGACTCACTTAGTTGGTGGCTGGCTATCAATCCACTTGCAAATAGAATTTTTTATTACATTAGATTTCCAACGGCGGAAATGGTTCAAGTTGTTCGAATCTCGCCTTTTGAATCCCTCCTGTATGTATCTCTTCTATTAGACAAGGAGTCGAGGCCGAAAACAGTCGAGTGAGTGAAACATTAACTCATTCTCAATCAAGTCCTCTACGGTAAGTTGGAAAATTAAATACTACCACTTAAAATCTTTTGAAGATAAGGCCCGTTTGAAGCTTTCGGAAATTTTGACTCACTTTGTTGATGACTGGCTATCAATAAACTTGCAAGAACTAATGACATGTTTGTATCATGTTTCATCGGCGGAAATGGCCCCATATTTGGCTAATTTTGGTCCAAGAATGGGCATATTGTATTAGTAGATGGTCGAAATACGCGAAAGGGGTTTCAGATCTCATCTGTCCGAGTAGATAATTGAATGTGATATTAATGACGTCGATTAGTCTCGTATCAAAGTCGAGAACTATTACTAAGTCGAGAAGTATATTAATTTTTTCCTTCCGATTAAGTGTTTGAATTGGGTAGTTAGGTTTAGAATGTTGAAAAAGATCTCTCCTATTGAACAACGAAGTATTTTTGTAAATTGATAAGTATCCCTGGTCATGTACAACGCACGGGTAACCGAATGGTGACTGTAGGATTGTGTATAAACCATACGATAGCTATATCTTGCAAAGAACAGGTGAAGACGGTGCTGCGTAGTTGATTCGTGGGAGGTCTGTGCGAGACTGCGCCTGGCGGCCGGAGAAAGGAATCGATTATCGATCGATGTTCGCTAAAATCGATTTTTCTTTGACGATTATCAATGTTTCATAATCGATTGTATTGCTCTGATTTTTTCAGAATAAAGAGTGCAGTTTGTTTATTTCTTACTGCGATCGATTGTCAATTTCTGACAATCGATTAAAATAATTTTCCGAGGTTTTACGGAGTAGTTTTACGGATTAGTTCAGCTCAACTGCTACCTACCTATCCTCTTGGCAAAAAAAAGCTTTTTAACAAATATCGGACCGACCTCAAAATTCCTGTTGGCAACCCAATAAAAAGGGTTCTACAAAAGGGATCCTACGCTTAGACACAATCGATCATGATAATAATTATCACAATTATTGTGTATGCGACGTCAGTGTTATACAGAACACAAACTTGCTTGATGTAGGTACCTAGTGGGTAGTTGAAGATGTAGGTATCTAATTAAAAGATAGTATGTCAAAATTCCAAAGATTCCTTGGGAGATTCACATAAAAATATCCTCCATCATACGACAACAGTGTCGTGCCACGTAATAGTTTTTGAAAACATATTACCTCAATTACCTTCTGTTATTCTTGTTAGTGAATTTTCAAAGAAAAAACCTGTTGAAATGGACTCAAAATTTTCATAATGGACTTTTTTGACAATTTTGCTTCCGAGTCTACCAACATAGAGGAAGCAATGTTTTCACTTTTCAATGTTGAAAAAAAAAGTTCTCCAAAATCCAAATTTCCACTCGCGTTTTTAGGACGTCCCACAGTAAGACTTGGGCGTCCTTATGCGATCGATCTGGGATGAAGTTGGACAACACTCAACAGAAAAAAAAAAAATAACCACACAGTAATCCGTTTTAGACCATTCTGAATCCAAATCCGCGAAAAAAAACCATAGGTGTATGTCTCTGTGTGTGTGTGTGTGTGTGTATGTGTGTGTGTGTGTGTGTGTGTGTGTGACAAAATCTTGTGTCGTCTGCACAGGCCTTAGTTCTCAACCGATTTTCCTGGTTCTTTTTTTGTTCGACGCAGAAAACTATCTAGTTGTGCACTACGTCCCCGGAATTTCGAATTTTGCCTTTTAAGGGGGGGGGAAAGGGGGGGTTGATGCTCAAAAAACGTGCGTTTTTGGGCATAATCTTGTGTCGTGTGCCCAGGCCATAGTTCTCAACCGATTTTTGTGGTTCTTTTTTTCATCGACGCGGAAAAACTATCTAGTTGTGCACTACGGCGCCGAAATTTTGAATTTTGCTTTTTAAGGGGGGGAAAGGGGGGGTTATTGCTTAAAAAACGTGCGTTTGCGGGCATAATCCTGTAAACTCTGCCCAGGCCTCAATTTCCAACCGATTTGTGTTTTTTTTTTTGTTTGACTCAAATACCTTCCGAGTTGTACATAATTTCACCTGAGTACCAAAAATTTGCAAAGGGAGGGGGCAAGTGGGGGATAATATTCATAAAATATCCGATTTTTCAATATTTTGGTTCCTTTACTGCTTACTAATTGTACACAACCTTTGAAATTGAGGAAAAATTCTCATTATACCTCCGTATTTTCATGAATTATTCTCTGTACCACCATGGAACTAATAGTGGTGCCACCGTGGTGCCAGGACACCATAAACCGCATATTTCGTATTTTTTTTCTTTTTTTTTTGTGTTTCACCTTGAATACGGATGTGAACCTCGACGGACCGCCTACTAAAACTAATAGATGAAAGTTCAATGTTACGACGTATTCCCGCTTTGGTGCCAGACTGGCACCATTGGTGACGGAAGGGGGGGGGGGGGGTGAACTCGAAATCGCATGTTGGGTGTCGTAGATCATGGATTTTAAAATGCTTTTCAGATTCGAGGCTCCCATGCCGCTAGAAATGTTTTGGTAGATAATGGTGAGGGGGGGGGGGGGTCACTATTTCTTGCCTAAACTAATAAACCAAATTACATCGAGTGAAACAGTTTTATCGCTTACCAACTGGTTAACTGATCTAATGGTTATCCAATGGGACGTCCCCTGGAATGCATGCATTACTAAACAATATGTTTCCTTCCTGAATATTTTTTTGTTTCGTGTGTGTAACGAAACTCTTGTAACTGGCAAATCTATACGAAAATCGTGGCTCTCGTATTGATAGTAGGTTCTGCGCATGCGCAAAGAAAAAACCTTGTAACAGCCTTAACTTCCACTTTTTTCACACGAATTCGACGAAATTTTCAGGGATTGTGAAGGTTGGGATAAAGATGGACCTTTATGAAGATCAGGTTTCTCAGATTGATTGCAGGCGCGCATGCGCAAAGAAAAAACATAGGAACAGCCATAATTTATACATTTTTTGCCCGAATTCGAAGACATTTTCAGGGATTGTGAAGGTTGGGGTAAAGATAATCCTTTATGAAATTCATCGTCCTTCGGATTGATAGTGGCCTCTGCGCTTGCGCTATCTTGAAATCCTTGTAACAGCCATGACTTCTACTTTTTCCATCCGAATTCGAAGACGTTTCCTGTGATTATGCGAGTTGGCGTGTATATGCTTCCCTACGAGATTATGAGATGTTTTAAGATTATGTACTGTGCATTGGATCATCTTTACAATCGGGTTATGGATGTGAGGAAGCTATGTGCCACACCCACTTCTCGGTCTTTTAAAAATATATATCACAATACCGATTACGGTCATCAGTTTCATCACTTTCATGTCGTTCTCTGATTTTACCGATTTTTTTTTCCTTTTTTAAAGGCCGTTTTGAGGGGTTTTAAACATCTGCGAGAGTAGACGACATGAGGGGAAAGTGCTCTTGAGCAACAAAACTGGACTCTTTGGAAACCTTCAAGTACGAGTACAATAAGCCCCACGTAACCCCAGTAGTCTCCTTGTCTGCTCAAATAACACTTTTTATGTCCGTATAATGCGTCCGATAATGAAAGGAGCTACCCGTCTCGGACACACAAAACAATTGATTTCATGATCAACTTTTGATTGGATATTTCTCGTGATCAACTGTTGTTCAGACCTAATTAACTATGGGGGGTGCGCTTGATTTTTAAAAAATTTTTAATCGAAAGTAGACCTCATTCTGAGAATTTTGGCACCAGCCGTTCTCTTTTTGGATGAGAAGATCTTTTTCTATGATTTTTCAACGTTTCGAATGTTTATGACTTCACGCGCCCCTTCCGCCCCACTGTGACGTCATAAACATTCGAAACTTTGAAAAATCATAGAAAAAGGTCTTCTCACGCTAGAAGGTCGCGGTTGGTGTCAAACTTCTCAGAATCAGGTCTAGTTTAGATTAAAAATAACAGTAAATAGTTTTTCCGACCCAGGCGCTCACCCCATTGGACAGCATAGAGATGTAGTGAGGAAGCTAAAGGAACATGGTGCTTGACGTTCAGATTATAACGATCTTCGATTCCGCCCAATCAACAGATGGCAACTTTATAGGACATCTGTATGTTCCATGCTAATTTATCTTTGGTGATAAAACGATCCAAACTGATCAAAACGTTCCTGGACTTATGCACTGCACGCCTTCACGTTAACGTAGAGGTTTGCTTTAACCCTCTTTTGGTTCATTCATTTCAATAATTTATGGAATCGAGCAAAAAAATAGACCCCCCCTCTCTCTCTCTCTCAGGAGTTCATTATTCAAGGTTCGTAGTATCCGTAAATCGAATAAAATTTTTTTCTTGAGTTTTCGAGGTGCACGAACCAATGAAACCACCTCTGGAAAAAGCGTAAGTGTAGCCAAGGGGATGCATTCAGTTTCGATCTGGAACGTTTTGAATTTTTTTTAAGTGCGTTTATTTGTCAATATATCAACTAGTTACATTTGAGGTAATGTACATCAGGTAACTATCTAGATATTTACTTCACATATATATTACGCATTCCTCATGCAAGTGTTAGTCCAATGACTTTCACTACAATAAAGTTGCACTTCAGCATCCAAGGCCCAGTGGCTTGGTCCTCTTCAGACGTCGGATTTCTTGAGTGTTGTCCAAAAGCTGGATGGCTTCTGGGTTTGTGTGTGCGTGAAGCCTCTTTTCGTAGTTTCTCGCTTATCTTTTTGCTACCTCGCTAATAGTCTCAATTTTGACGTCCTTGTGGAGGTCATCATTACGAATGTACACGGAGCATTCACAATACTCCTCAGTATCTTATTTTGGAACGTTTGAATAATTTTCATGTTACTTTTAGCTGTGCATCCCCATAGCTGTATACCATAGGTCCAAATTGGCATAAGTACTGTTTTGTATAACAGCACTTTGTTGTGTAAGTTAAGCTGTGAATGTCGGCCTAGGAGCCAATACAGTTTTCTGAATTTGATTGTTAGCTGTTCCTTTTTCTTTTTGACGTGTTCTTTCCACTTCAGGTTCGTATCTAGTGTCATTCCCAGATACTTAGCTGAGTTGGAATATGAGACTGTGCATTGATTCAATATCAGCGGCATATTTGTAATTTTTTTGTTGGCGAAGTTCACATGAGTGGATTTGGTTTTGTTTAATTTGAGGCGCCATTTTCGAGTCCAATCTCCAATACCATTCGTAGCTTCCTGTAGCTTTTCTGTAGAGGTTTCAACTGTGTCTGCAACTGCCAAAACTGCTGTATCATCTGCAAATGTGGCTATAGTTGTTCCCAATTTGCGAGGAACATCATGTGTATGTAGCAAGTAAAGGAGGGGTCCAAGAACACTTCCCTGCGGGGGGACACCTGCTCTAATTTTGTTGAGATTTGAGTATTCATCTTCATTTTTAATTCTGAAGTATCTATCGCTGAGGTAAGATTCCAGAATTTGGAAGAAACCTCGTATCCTGACTGGCTTCAGTAGAACGCCGTGGCAGTAGGGCCTACAGATAGGCAAACAAAGGCACGTATGTGGGCAATACATCCCTTTTCACTTGTCTATTACACGTTGATCTACACAAATAAATACCTTCCCTAGATAAATATATTCCCTAGTTATGTGCCTACTTAGCTATTTTGAAAATAATGGCATGTGAAAGAAGCATGTTGTACATGAGTGTGGGAATATTTTGGTTGGTTACGGTGCCTTTTGTGCGATAACGTTCACTTTTTAATATTTCTTCAAGGTACCAGTTCAATATTAGGATATCTTCCTTTAAATAAGTATCATAGAATAGCTCAGAACCCGATTGCTTAATATATGACTTGACACATCACAGAAGATCATTGCTCTAGCGTAGTAGTTGGACTGGAAGCAAGTGCAGAGTTGCCGATTCTTGTGCTACAGCCTTCTACTGAAGCCAGTCCTGCATTGTACGATACGTGAAGTAACAAATTCCTATAAATTACCTGCTACAAATTTTAAATACGAATACTGGACAGGAGTCTTGTTTAGTATCTGTAGTATGTAGAATGTGATGAAGCTAATGATATTAGGTATACGGATGTAAACCTACAATGTTTTTTGAAGAGCTACAATACCGTACGGTAGACTCCAACACGCCAATTCAGTAGGTACTACAGTAAAAACTGGTGGTGTTTGTAACGCGCCTGTGCTACAGGAAAATTGAGAATATTATCTACCAATCTAAATTTCCTCTCTCCATTTCCCCCTTCATTTTATTCCTTCACGTTCTTAATTTCGGTTGAAGCAACCAGAAATGACTCATGAATAATAATTAACTTGATATCAAATTTTAGTTGGAAACGCTCCATCCTCATCCATCATGAAAGTTGGAACGGGTTATTCGTCGATCTCGATGGTCGATCATTCTTGCCCCCTCCGTTGCTCATGCTGGGTTTGTAGGTGAGGAGGATTAGACTAGACTAAACAAATTCGAAAAGGTATAGAATTTTACATATTAATTCGATTCAAGTTTTACCCATCATAATATCCAAAATAAATCTGTATACAGTCAAGTCGGAGAAGAACAAACATTGTACTCGGTTTTCTGCTTTTTCAATTAATGTTCTAGAACTTACCTACGAAATCCAGAAGGAACAAAAAGTATGTTTTCCTTCAGCTTTGTGGACTATTGTTGAAATTGTTCCTTTCTTCCACAAAATATATCAATGTTGATTTCATTTCTTATTTCTCATCCTCCAGTAAGGATTCGAAGATCATCCACTCAAGGATGATTGTCTGCCCTTTTATTTTACTTTGCTGTGTGTTGGCAAGCTCTGCTGCAGCCTCAATAGTTCATCATCCTCATATTTCTGACTTTTGGCAGCATTGATGTTCGCAAGTGATCTTTGTCCAGAGCCAGAGACCACCGAGACATCAATAATGAAGATGGTTCTTGATGGTGCTACCAAGAGATCAGAACCATAGCTTCTAGATTCAAGTGCGGCTCAAGCCAGTTTGTCCATCCTCACGATGGGCATAGTCATTTAATAGGTCAAGGGCAGAGTTCAGACATGGAACACCCAAGTCGCACCATGGAAGGGTTATCTGGAGATGAGCGTGGCTGATTCCGGCGTTTGAAATCCCAATCGACATGAATGAATGTCGACAGCTCGCCCTCCTCCCGCCTTCATCTCTCATGTTGCTAGGGAACCCAATGTTTTAAAATGATTCGAACATACCATTGATAAACCAGAGTGCTGTATATGCACTGTTGCATGAGTACATAGCTTAGCTTTGAAACATCTGGTGGTCAGAAAGCAAAATTGCTATCATTATCGGATTCAGCACTCTCTAAATTTCCTATATTCGACTACATGAAGCCTACAAACCAAAATTACATTTTTGTGCGATTTATATGCGAAGGTAGTCGGATACAAATCAAGTGTCCTCTTCCGAGAGCTCTTCAGTGCCAGATTGCTCCATCTGAACTGATTATTGTGTTATTGGCAACTACATTACAATCCATCGCTACTCACCAGTGCTTCAGGCTAAGCCCAAAAACTCTCTGTCACTCTTTCATTAACAACCGTTGCTCACCTTAGTTTATCCCACCAAAACGGAATCTTCTGTCGGATTTGAATTCGTAAGACTCTAATAGAGCCTCTGAAGACCGCCTCTTTTGATTCTCTCTCCCTCCTAGTTTGAGGTGAATCATTGTGACGTTGGAGGAATTCTGAACCGGTTTTATGTTATTTTTCTTCAAACAGAGAAGGAATATCAAGCTGGGAAAAAGGAACGAGCGGTGTAGTGAGGTTTATTTACAACGGGCCCAAAGCGGCCTTGCTCCTGAGCCCGATCAATTTACGTCCTCAACTGGTTTTTTTCTTCCGAGTTTTTTCTCGATATTTATTTCTTTTCTTTTTTCGCGCGGATGGAAATAGCTTGTAATTTACCTGTGATTGAAGAGATCCAAGTGCCGCAGTTTGCACGCCCCTGTGTTTTGCTATTATAAAAGGTTGTTCTTTGATGAAATAAAACGTCAACCATTTAGTATGCGAAATTTGCAGTTTATTCGAGCACTGCTGATGCTGCTCTCTATGACACCGGGAGAGGGGAGGGTTGAATAATTGCTTGTTCGTAGGAGGAAGTAGGGACCGTTCGTATCGTGACTATTGTTGTGCATCTACTGTAAGAAACTGCTTTCCTCCACAATTGAAACTGTGCGACGCAGTAATTTGTTGGAAAAAGTCTAAACAGCCAGTGTGGTTTATTATTTTCGGTAATGAACCTTTGGAATTGAACAAGAAAAATATTTTACCCATCTCAAAGTTTAATTGTTAACAAAAAAATCGCACTTGATCGGCTGATTTTTAAAAAAAATTTTCAGTCTGAACGTTCATTTGCAATTCCCACTCCTGTTTCCGATGTATTTCTCCAACCTTGAGTCGTTAAAGGGAGCAAACGATTGGTCCTACAGAGCTCTGAGTGGTCTCATTCGATTCGAAAAACATCATTATCCGAGAGTCGTGGGGGGCCTTCATAATCAACTTTGGTTCTACGTTTTTCAGGGAACTACTAATTGTCATGAATCTCAATTCTTAAAAGAGAAAAAAATATTTGTTCAGATGATTCTTGAATGGGGAGTTCGCTCAGTTCTGACTACTTCTGTTCAATAAGCAAGATTAGTGTGACAGAGCCATCTTGTGAGCGAATTGTGAACTGGAACAACGGACGATTCTCCGAATTATAAATACTTGCTTCTATTAGACATTTTGATCTATTCAAGTTTAGTATCAATGTATCATTAATATTGCAATTAATTATCTATAAATCAATTCTATCCATACTTCATAATAACAAAAAATTAATGGACCTTTTGTTACTATTTACTTTTCTACTTTAAGGCTATAAAAGACGATAGTTGTGCGAGAGATTACTTTATCCTCATTAGGAGAATATTACTTTATCCTCATTATCTAACCTCACAACCGATCAATCGATTCTCAATTCTGAATTCCTATTTTTTTTGGATTTGTCTCAAAGTCACTAATGCAGCCATTATGAGAAAACTTGAAAAACTTGCTATTCTTTTGTCTATAAATATAATTTTGAAAGATTTGTTCCGCAAAAACGCTTATTTCCTCCATCCTCAAAGAGGTCTAATAGCTTTCACAATAAACCTCATAAATAATTATGGTTAAAATCCAGAAAAAACGTTGGATTAAAAAACGCTGAAAGTTTTATAAACACGACGGTTTATCATGTTTCTGTTAGTTGTATGTCGCTTAGTTCTGTTTCCTTTGCAACCAATAGTCGAATTTCGTAATGAACGATAACGGATAACGATGTTATGATAGCAGGTACTTCCTGTCAAAATAATCTTGGTTGTTAAATATGCAAGCGCGTTTAAAGTTGTAAAGTACTATTAATGGAAAAGACGGGTGTAACAGAAAAATAATGAACTGTTGTGTAATAATTTGCGGCGTTTTGCGGTTTATATAGAGACACGGTTCATACGTATCTTTACCGTGAGAAATGTAGAATTGTTCATTTTCTTGAGTTGATATTCGATTATCTGTTATTGCAGAAGGTGGACCCGGAGCTGATCTTCACCAAGCAGGAGCGGATCGGCAAGGGGTCCTTCGGCGAGGTGTTCAAGGGAGTGGACAACCGGAGCCAGCAAGTCGTCGCCATCAAGATCATCGACCTCGAAGAAGCTGAAGATGAGATTGAAGACATCCAGCAGGAGATCATGGTCCTCTCACAATGCGACAGCCCCTTCGTCACCAAATATTTCGGCTCCTACCTCAAGGTCATTAGAATTCCACTTGAAACTCACTTTTCTTTACTGTACTTATTGCTTTAGACTTTGGGTCTATTGGTTTATTATTTTCAATAATGAACCTTTGGAATTTTTTGATTAGGCTTGTTGAAAACGGTCCGGGGTGTAGACCCTTTTTCGCTTCGATTTGTAAGTTTTAGTGGACTGCAATTAAACCCAAAGGTAACCCCGGGAATGTGAAATTCGGAATATTCGAGCCCCAATACTACATCTCAAAATTACCCCCAAAAGGTAATGTGAGGATAATAAAATTATACGAATACCACCTCTCTCGACGAACCCGCAGCAATCCGAGAGTGCTGGCCACCTGCAAGGATTGTAAAAATGTATAGGTAAAGTAACAACAAGGAACAACTCATCCCTAATCCTAGGTATTTGCGTTTGATCCCGGCTGGGAGAACAGCGGCGCTGAAAAGAACCTGAAGGCGGCGAAGTGGAGGCGGTAGATTGTCCGGAAGGGGCTTCGGAAGATTCAGACTTCGCGCACGACAAAGTATAGGTATACGGCCATTTTCAACAGGGTTAAATTGTAACGCAACAATTATTATACGGGTTTTTTTGGTGAGAGGGTTGAACATGGAGGGCAACTTGATGGAGACTACGTGGGGACTGGCGAGGGCAGGTGAAAAAGATTTTACCATAGGTAGGAGGAGGTAATTAAGGGATAGACGAGGCGGGGTGTTTACAAACACCCCAGAAAACCACGGATACAGAAGAGAGAGAAGGTCCACTATTTATCTACTGGATTCAACAACGCTAAATGAGACAGGCGAGTGAAAATGAACGAGAATAGCACTTTACAACTAAAGTTCGTAAAACAACTTGTATCTCCCTTGGATGGGGATCTGAGAGTCTATCCGCCCCTCAAGGAAAGATGCAAATTAGAATTCAATATTTCAACTGAAATTCATTACATTTTTTCAATAAAATTCACATTAGGTGTAGTATTTTGTGGAAGCATGCGATTTACTCAAAGACAAGAAGCTGCCTTGTTCTTAGTGGAGAAAAATATAAAAATGACGTATCAATTGACAAATACGGCCTCTGTGGTCCTCTGATAGAGGGAAGGCTGCTTTGGTATGGGTGGTGGGACTTTTTTTTCCTACTTGAAGGAACCCTTCAACTAGGGAATTTATTCAGCCTGCTCCCATCCCTGAATACAGGCGGTTTACGTCATTAAATATTATAAATTGAGCTTTAACTTGATTTAACAAAATAAAATAGACGTGGGAGGCTTTCGTGGTCTCTCCTCCTCAAAACAGCGGAACTCGTCTTAGCTTGTTCATGACAGTCCTGATCTGGGTCTCACAATATGTATAAAAAGTTATTTGGTATTGTCACATAAATATTCAAGTTAAATTGACGGTATCGCAGGGGACGAAGTTATGGATCATCATGGAGTACCTGGGAGGAGGGTCGGCGCTGGACTTGATGAAGGCCGGCAACTTCGAGGAAATGCACATCGCCATCATCCTGAGGGAGGTTCTCAAAGGGCTCGACTACCTCCACTCCGAACGGAAGCTGCACAGGGACATCAAAGGTCAGAAAGAAAACTACTGTAGGATGCGTTCTACTTATTTATAATGTGACTGGAAATAGACTCTGTGACATGGAAATTCGAACTTACAACACAACCTAACAGGTGTTAAAAGCATGATTGGAAACAAGAATTAATTTTAGACAGCTACAATCAACACAGGGACATCAAAGGTCAGAAAGAAAACTACTGTAGGATGCGTTCTACTTAATAAGTACATTATGAATAATATTCATAATGTAGGTAATTGTTGTGGAGAAGGAAGCAGATAAGACGTTATTATCCTAACATTTAGTTTAATTTGGCAAGCGCTTTCGGGGCGAGCTGTGGCCCCTTTCTCAAGCCTAGAATACAAAACAATTTATTCGAAGACTTGAAATAAAATAATAACATTGAACCACTAGTGTAATATAATCACGGTCAGTAAAACCAACTAGTCACAAAATATATTCTTAAAAATGTTTGTTTACTTTATTGTTTATTAAAAACAATTAAAAATGAGCAATCGAGACTATACCTACTCTTCATAATTAAAAATAATAATAAGCAACCAAGAACTGAATAATACACAAAACCAACTCACAGACAAACATTAAAGAATAAAAAGAAAACAAAAACCTTCCTGTATCCAATCTTCAATCATACCCACTCTATCTTCCATCCCTCAACAGTCACCAATCCCACAACTCCGCCAATCTTGAAAACAATCATCACTGGAAAGACCATTAGGTATTAAATGTTACTCATAATTTTGTAAAAAATTTTTTACAAACTAAAACTTACAAAAAACAAAAACAAGAATCTCAAGAACCTTCCTTTGTCCATTTCCATAATTACTCTTTCTTATCACAAAAACTGGCGAGATCTAAAAATATTTGTAAAAATTTATCGACAATAAAATGACTAGAGGGGATCGCAGACAGGAGACTTTTTTGGATTTTCAACAGGAACAGCAATCCTAGGTTATCTCTTATCAAAGGCATCATAGATTTCATATCACAATAGAGAAAGTTCACTAAACAATTATAATATGTCTTATAAGTAACCTTCATATAATGTGACTGGAAATAGACTCTGTGACATGGAAATTCGAACTTACAACACAAAAGCATGGTTGGAAACAAAAATCTACAAAAACTCTAGATTCTTGCTGGTAACCGGATAGCAGTTCCAGCCTCTGTAAGGCTTCTGTGACGAAGGCGACTGTGGAGTGATAGGTGGATGCTGTGGTGTGTGCCGTGCTTGAGTGGAATCAGTGAGGTTTTTCTGAGATGAGTTGTTTGGTTGTTGCAACATTACCAACTTAGTAAAAATTATCTCACATCAGGGTCCTCAGGAACAATATTTACCTAAATATTGGATGACAATTATTGTAACTATTGAAATACCTAGGTGGCTGTTGTGTTTACGTTTATTCGAGTGAGGGCGATGGTCCTCTCGATACGCTGATTTGTAACCTAGCCTGAACCCCACTCAACAGAGAGATTGATCCCTAAGGCCTACGCTTTGGCACTGCATCTGCGGCTCCTCACGGCCGACCGTCCAGATAACTGCTTGAAATATCTATCCGCAAACCTCGGCGTCTGGCCCCGACCTACTGGCGGGAAGCGGAGCATTTACCTAATGAAGCCTAGTGTTCTGGAGAGGTCCCTAAGGGGAGGTAGAGGTTCGGCGCCTTTATGGGGCAAACCGTTCCCTCTGCGGAACTGGGCCGAAGGTAAGGTGAAGGCAAGAAATGATAGTTGGATTGACTTGGTACGAATAGATGTAGGAAGACCCCTGAGTGCAGCTTTTATACTGTAGCTATTATGGTGAGGGGAGAGTGGAAAAGAGCTGACGTCAGATGACGTGTTCTTTCTCTTCCTCGCCTCGTCTGTGTTGGTGATGACTCTTGGTTTTCCTACACCTCACTTTATTGGAGAACTAACGAACATAAATGTATGACATTACAGTGGCTTAGTATATTTTGAATGTGAAGTTGGATGAGGAGAGTTGAAGTTGAATGGGAGAGAAATGTAGGCATTAATGTCGTTGACGAGATGGTACCGTCCTGCTGAACAGATTAGGACAATCTAAAAAGATGTATTACTGCTTCTGGATGCAGAACGGGGAGTCTAGAAATGCGGCCAAGCCTTGGAGGAGCCTCCATGCCATGCCTTGGGGCCTTGGTTATTAGTCAATCCATTTCCTCTTGTTTAGTGAAATAAAATCCATCTTCTGTTGTAATATCGTTATAACTGATGGATAATATCAGTTATCCATCTTTTAGTTACAATATCCATCTTCACTCTCCTCTACTTTCAGAGTATTATCGGCGTTTCTTTCAAATTTGATCAGAATAGAAATCAAAGATGTAAATGTTTTTTTTTTTTTTTTTAATAGAGGAAAGTTGAGTTGTATCTTGATATGTTTCAAGTTCCGCAACCCCTTGAAAAATAGATTCTGAGATAATTGTACATAAATTAATATGACCTTTTCTCGTTTTATTTAACTTTGAAATTACTTTTCGTCCGTTATTAATTTTTCCCCCTCAATATTTATGAATACATTTTGTTGTCGTTGAAGATTGTTCAAGATTAGAGTGAAAGGTTGGTGAAGGTGTCTTTTGGTGCAGATGTCTTTGATGTGGTTGTCTCCCTCCCCGACGGCAAAAATCCCATTTCATTTCCCATCGAGCATGAGGCATGAGATTACGGCTTGCGGCTGCATTATTACTTTCTTTCATTTCTTTGATGGATCCGTCCCGTTTCTGGCCGACCCCTTCCTTCCATCGCACTTCTTCTCGAAACGTGTGCCTACCTTACTTTAGAATGGTATTCGTTAGTTGGACTTAACTTGATTGAATATTGGTGTGAGAATAGTTTGAAGGTATTTTAAGGTCTATGGGGTCCAAAACGTTGGTAGGGGTGAACCGGGGGTCGACCGACCGACCAATAAAAGTCGACTTGAGTGTGAAAAAAATATGTAATTTTTGTGTTTTTCAAACATTTTAACCGAGCGCTGATGTAGAATGTAACGATTCGTGTTTTATTCTACATCAGCGCTCGGTTAAAATGTTTGAAAAACTCAAAAATTACATATTTTTTTCAAACTCAAGTCGACTTTAACGATTCGTGTTTTATGCCATCCATAAGGCTTAATCACATAGCTAATATTTATATTTTCCATAGCTTTAAAGATTTCTTTGAAAATTCGCTCATTAACTCATGCTGCATGATTGGACTTTTTCTAATTGTGAATGAGCAGATCCAAAGAGCTAACTGTGGAGTGAAGGGATAGGAGAGGCGTGTGCCTAAAGGGTTGCTATATACTGGGAAAATATGGCAGCTTTATTTGATTTGATTACTCTAGGAACTCAAGAGACCTTACCTTATGGTGCTGTTATGGGAGCGAGCGAATACCAGTGTCGCAAGTTACGGCTTCTTATTGACAGTGTACAACATTATTTCACCAGTTATTTCAGAATCCACCTTCAACCTCTGGTTGAACCGAATGAGCATATTTCCTTTCTGTACAATTCAATCAACCATCTACTAAAAATCATTTACAAGCCATATAGTATGAATAAAACCTTACGCCATATAGTTTTTATTAATTTTCTCGTTAATTCAGATATATGTGTATTTAGGAACAATATTTGATCAATTTTTAAAAATTTTGAAATCTTTTTCTTCGATAATTGTATTTGCTTTCGAACCACCGTACAGATAGAAAATTTGTATTATTAAAATTAATTTAAATAAACTTTTTTTGCGTTTCAAAGCTTTTTGAAAATTTTTGGTTGCATCCGTTGTCTTAGAAAAATAATTATTGACCTCCAAACTACCGTGTTTCATCATTTACAGCTGCCAACGTACTTCTGAGCGAAATGGGGGATGTAAAACTGGCGGATTTCGGTGTTGCCGGCCAACTGACCAACACGACGAGCAAGAGGAACACCTTCGTTGGAACTCCGTTTTGGATGGCGCCTGAAGTCATCAAACAGTCGGCCTATGATTCCAAGGTATGCAGGACGATTAACCTCGTACTGAGGAACAGAGGTGGGAGTCACTTTAGTATGCATCGAACTGGGAATGCTTCATGTGTTTGGGGTGTTCCTAGTTGAATGTTACAGGTATCAGCAGTGGATCAGGTGTGGAGATCTATAGGCCCCCACGCAGACTGCATGATCCATTTTTACTACCTATACTTTTCCCCTATTCTAATCTTCAGAGAGTCTTCCTACCTGTCATTGAGGATTTCGAGGGGCTCACTGAGCTCCGGCAAAATATGAATGCTTACCAACATTGAGTGCTTGATAAAACGTATATTTCTGACTTGTTATTCTTAAGAGCAAGGTGGTCAAATTAATTTGAAGTCTCGCTCAAGAGCTCAAAAACGGCCAAGATCAACTATTCAAATCATCATGAACCTTCTATTTAGTTAGAACCTTCTGAATTGGATATTGAATTTAGGCGTTCTAATTTCATATTATTTGAACTTTACCTTGTTGAAGTCCTTGTGGTTCTGTTGTGAGGGAGCAATAGGTACCACAATTGTACAATTGTGAACAAATAGAATCTATTTGTTCCAATTACAAGGCAGCAGTAATCTCTTATTTGTCCTCTCTAAATATCGTTTCAAATCTACTTTAATGTTGAAAAGAGTATGTAGTGGATTGAACAATTGTGGTACCTATTGCTCCCTCACAACAGAATATAATATATAGAATATATCTGATATAGACTGGGATGTAATTTCCGATTCTTTGATGTCAAAAGTAAGGGATCTGGGAGAACTGCTTTCGACAGAATATTTTGATGTTGGATCGATAATACGCTGATCAAAGAAGGAAATTCATGATGACAATATTTGGCCAATGACAAATATTTGGCCTTTCTAGACATGATTTTAATCATTGATTTTGCCAGGTAGGTATCCCCTCTGTGAAGAACAGACAAGAACAGACTACTGGACGATAGCAGGTACAAATAAGGTAATTGGGAGAGTCCCATTATAGAAAGGGTGTTATAGAAAAGTGATGATAAGTTTGTCATTCAAGTCTGTCATTCAAAATCTTAAATTTCATTTCAATAATTTATTTTGTCACTTTTAGGAGGATTGAGAAAAGTAAAAACTAATTACAGACATTCCATATTTCGGATTTTAAAAATTATCATTATTTAAAAAAATTATAAATCATAATATTGTTGAAACGAAGATTCTGGCCAAACAAAACGAAAAACACTTCTCACCTAATAACGAAATACGGGATAAGTCCTCTCCAACTGTTAGGAGCGGAGCCTGCTTGAATATTTCCTTCCCTCACTCAAAAAATTATACAACAAATGAAATATTAGTCACTGACTAATATTTGGATAGGTGACCTCTCGCGGGCGGGATTGTCAGTCCTAGTAATTTTTCGAGTTGGGTTGTTAGTGAAATGAGAGAGTAGCCTCCAACAATCCTTGTCGAGTTTCAGCGCTACCTCCCGCCACTTTGACGAGCTACCATTCTAAAGATTGTTGTCTCGTAATCGCCACCGGAACCGGATCGTCCGCCATGTTTTCAATATGGCGCGCCAGATTGCCTCCGAGTGACGTATTCTGCCGTAATATTACGGCGCCGGATCGGATACAGCGCCGGATTGAGAGTGTGTGTGTAACAATATGGCACCGGATTGAGTGTGTGTGTAATATGTCACGCTGTATCTAAACCGAACCAAACCCACTAGGAACTCTCTACTAGAGAGTTCCTAGTAGGGTCGATATGGCGCCGCCGGAACCGGATCGTCCGCCATGTTTTCAATATGGCGCGCCAGATTGCCTTCTAGGTTGTTTTCTTCAATTTACTGACACATTATTTTCACCCCTGCTGATATAATTGATACATATTTTATTTTATTTGATACGAGTATTCCTATTCCTAAATATTTGGATAGGTATGTATTTTCTGCCCCTCTCCTCACATTCAATAACCCTCTGAGTCACTATGACAGGAGTGAATAATGATGCTTAGAATTTACAAATTCAAATATCTTAATTCAAAGAAGCATTAACGAGTGGATCTCATTGTGAGTAATCGCACAGGCAAAGATGATGAAATACTTAGGAGGAATAAAACTACCTTAGTTGGTAAGAAGTTCGAACATGAGTCAGATTACTTGGTACTGAATTCGAAAAGTAAATGAACAACCTTATTAATAAAGAAAAGGCAGGTACGGAATGAGTAGAAAGATTAATTGAGTTGAAAAGATAGGGAGCTCATTCCAACACCTGACGCCTCTCAATCAGCTTATTCCTGAACCTGTTAGTTTGGGCTATCATGATAAATTCTGTAGATTGGGCCTTCGATGTAGTTGTATAAATATGAAACCTGAGAGATCAAGTTCAAAATTTTTAAAAATACTGCAGCTAAAAAGAGATTTGATGGGAGGAGAAATGTGATCTCTGGGGCCAACGATGACGCTTCGGAAGAGTTCAGTTCTCAAAATTTGGTTTTATTTTGGTTCAAGGTTGGATAACTAATCGCATTATTAGATCAAGTCATTCACCAGATTGAGTTGAGCAATAAAGTGGTTTAACGTATTGCTTTATAGGGATTCACTGGAGGGGTTTCAAAAACTATGGGTTGGTATTGAATAACTTTAGAATGACAGTGACCTATTAAAACAGGTAAATGGTACTTTGTGTTATAATTTGTTTGTGGAAACTAGGTTTTGAGATTTGTCTTACACCGATTCTTGGTTTCAGGCGGATATTTGGTCCCTCGGCATCACGGCCATCGAGCTAGCGAAAGGAGAGCCACCCAACTCAGAACTGCACCCCATGCGAGTCCTCTTCCTCATCCCTAAGAACAACCCTCCCCAGCTCACTGGCAACTACACCAAACAGTTCAAGGAGTTCGTCGAGTCCTGTCTCAACAAGGATCCAGAAAACGTGAGTACAATACCAGTTGAGTACAATACGTGAGTTGGATGCACTGGAGGTGGTTCGGACCTCCTCCTTATCCTCTAATCTTATGGTGTGTAACTTTGCATCTCCCAATAAATTCATTAAATTCGCCTTCTTCAGGCTAAGTGTAAGGAATCTGCTAAAAATCCAAATAACAGGCTGGGGGTCGTTCTAGAGTTTGTAGCTGCATACTTTGGAACTCCCCTTTGTTCGTATTTTTAGACAAGGTCCACTGGTACATCTCGACTTTGGCCGGGGAGATCAAAAAATACCAGGCTTCAATACTTAGCTTTATCTCTCTTCATTTTTGTACTTCCTTACACTACCGTCCTTGATTTCCTCTACTCAAACCTTCAGCTAATCTTTTTATGAATTTTCAGAGACCGACAGCGAAAGAATTGCTCAAGTTCCCGTTCATCCGAAAGGCCAAAAAGAACTCGTATCTCATAGACCTGATAGACCGGTACAAGAAGTGGAAGTCCCAGTGCAATGAAGAGAGTGAGACGGAGTCGGAAAACTCGGACTCGTAAGTAATCCTGAAACACCGTGATTCCCCCCTCAAAGTGCGAGTACAGTTCCCTGTCGAATCAATATCAATAATATTTATTATGCTGTAAGACTATCTCTGTGCTCCTGGAAACCCTGATTGATCCAACAGTTGGTGGTGTAACAACTGTAATAATTCCTATATTGATGGGAAGAAAAATAACTGTATCAAGTCACTCACTGATTCTTCGTTTACAAAAATATTATATATTACGAGCATGTTACATGTTTCCTGAAGGGCTATTTTTTGGGATCCCTGAGTACGTCCACTGATACCTGGATGGGAATTTATTGCTTTTGAAGCTACTGGACCAAGCAAAGGGCCTTAAGGTTCTGTTAAAACTATTCATTTAGGGAGTACCTTCTGGTGCCTTTGAAGCTATTTTACGAGGGCCTTTGGATGTCTTTAAAGCTACTACACTGGGAAGGGCCTTTAGATGTCTTAGAAGCTATTTTATCCCAGAGTACGACCACTGATACGAGGGGTGGGACTTCATTGCCTTTGAAGGTATTGGATCAGCTAATGACCTTCACGTGTTGTTGAAACTATGTCATCAGAGTCATCTGGTGCCTTTGAAGTTACTAAATCAAGCAAAGGCCTTCAGGGGCTGTTGAAACGTTTTCATCAGGGAGTACGTTCCCAGTTCCCAAGTCGGCCTAGCCTTTCGCCGATCTCCGTTTTCGCCTTTAACCAGCTGATTCACTATTTTAATGCTGAGAAAGAGAATTGAAGCCACATATATCGTAGCTTAGGTTATATAGGATGACTGGCTATCCATAGAAATAACGAACTGGTGGCTGACCTTTAAAAAACCCTTCTTCCAAAACATACGATTTTTATTCATAGGATCACGATCCATGAGAAGAGGAAATCCTGCTGGACAAAAATATGATTGAAACTTCACTCAAGTTCATCACAAAATCCCAACATAATTAAAATGTGACGCCTAAATGTGACATTGAACTCTGAAAGGATGTTTCTAGTTCAATAAAAATTTGACCGAAACGACAGAAAAGTTTGAAAAGAATCAGGTTTATTTAAAATTTACGTTTATTTCTCGAAACTGATGAGAACGTATGGATACAATTATTGCTATCGTGCCTTACTGGAGAAGCTGCCGTAACCAGTAAGTTGAGTACTCAACTGGCCAGTGTGGGTACTGGAAACGGTCGAGTTGCCGCTTGAACCATGAAATCTGGTGGTGTAACATTTAAGGTTGTTGATACAGCAGTATCGAGCATCAACGGTAGATGACTTGTTCAACAATGATTTTATGCAGGGAGGAGAGTGGAAAGGCAGAGGGAGAATTAGACGAGCCGTGGATCATGACGGTGAAAGGCAAACCTTCCCCTGCATCTCTGGCTGCCCACGAGGACCCGACGGGAGGTGGACTTGGAGGCGGCAACCGAGGAAACTCCAAACCATCTACCACCGTCCAGAATGGCCAAGCCAAGGACTCCAATCTTAACAACTACAAAAGCAACCAGGTTAGTAGGTACCTAGATTTATATTACAAATAAGGGGTTTACATGTGAGTTCACAGCTTGATATTGGCAGCAAAACAATCTGATTTGTCTCTTCCATTATACTCCCCGGAGTGATCAGTGGATTGTGTGCAAAGAACGTTTGATCCCAGGGCTCACAACTCACAACTTCCTACGGTATAAGTCGCCAGTCCACCAGTCTTCTGACATTTTGCGATCTTACCACAGAACAAACAAACAAAAGTTTTGCGATTTTTCTCGCCTCCTCAGAAAGGATTGTTCAGTCGAGAACTGTGATAACTTTATTTTATTTTGTGGATGATTACTATCCACGGTTGGAGAGCCAAATTGATTATCCTTCAGCGTCTGAATACAAGTGCAGGTTGTCGTATTGGAAAGTGGCCACCAACATCCATTTTGTGACTCAAATCCTTACCATTTTCTGCAAATATATCGGCAAATACTATTAACTCTTGATTTTATGAACTAACACCATGAACTCTAACTTCTTCCTTCTGCATTGTTTGATTTTTCTCTGATTCGTTTACAAGGATTTTCCCGTGAACGGGAATTCTATGCTAATCACTATTCTCTTGAACTGTCGAATGGTGGTTCAATCTTGCCTTGAATTCAGCATCTACCATGACTTCAACATGATATACCTCAACATCTCTTCAGCCTTTCATTTCAACCTGACTCCCGTCTACTACTACGGAATGTATTGCTGTATCTACTAGACAAGGCTACTTTCTCAGAAAATCTAGGCTCAAAATATATTCCTCGTGAATTGATGCAGTGCTCCATGTTGACGCTTTGTGTCTTCACCAAGATAAATGTCTGGATATACCCTGGACTTGGATTAGCTCTCTAAACATTGACAACATTGAGGGAAAACATCCCCCCCCCCCTTCATACACCACTACATTGCAAGACACTCTACTGATGGAACCCTATAACTTCAGGGACTTGCCAGGTGCAGATCTGTACACCAGTACACATTTCCTCCCATCGAGCTCTTCCTTCTTAGCCGGTATGTGTCCCGGAAGTACTGGTGTACAGGTCACATAAAAATAAATAAATAAGCAGAAGAAATTGTTGGATCTTAGAGCATATAGGGATCTAATAAATTAATTGAACCCTGAATAAATTAGTAGAACCTGGTACCAGAAGCGGGGACTATAAATACTAATAAATCAACATCAACTTACTATACATTGATAAAATGGTTTAACGTGAATAAATACTAAATTAAGGAACTCCTTCTAATTCTAGTTAAAATGATTGAAATGGAGGTTTAACCTTATGCTTAAAACTATTAAGCCTTAAGCGTTTCTGAAAAATTTGTCTGTCTGTGATTAGACGCAGACGGGAAGCATGCGCATGCAAATCCTTATTGTCTGGTGGTAGGGAGCTTCTTTTGATGGCTTCTAGCGAAGACATTCAAATAAGATTTCTGTCCTGGCAGTGCCGCTATGACAATGTAAGTGAGGGTCTGAAACTAGGAACCCTAGCATGTGTTCCTTGATTGTCACGACATGTCAGCTCACTGCTGGAAGTCGATCTTCTTACGATATTAAGGCGTGTAATTCCTCCTGCTGGTATACGCTGGCATTCGGATGACCCATGTCCTTTTATTGGTGCTAAAGACCGGGAAAGTTGATGGAGACGGGCTGAGACCACGAGTTCGACTGGTGGGCGATTGATGTGTTGGAGTTCACTTTTACTATGGGGTATTTCAGTCAATATTTTCTAAAGAGTAGGTATGGCTCAGAAATGACGGTAATCGGGTCTTTTCGTCGAGAAAATCTTTAGAAGAAATTAGGGAAGCTAATAAACGTCGAAGATTTGAATGATGGCAGCAGGGTGTGACAGAAATACAGCTAGAAGAAACGAACAACGATCGCATTTTGGTCAGAGGTCAGATAGAATTTGAACTGAGATTAGGGGCGGAATTCATAGACGACGTTTGAGCGCAAGAGAACTTCAATTGAGAATTTTAATACGTATTTCAAAATTCATATCATTAAAATCACAAGAATGAGCAATTTCCCGCAATCTCACGTAAAATTCTTTAATAGACTCGTATGGTCTCATTCTTACGAAATTTTTAAATTTCGAATAAAACATTCTTCCTGGGAGTGAAACATTCTGTCAATGCAGTTTTTGCACCTTCGTAAGACGGACCAATATCCGGTAAATTACGAAAAATCTCCTGTACCTCACGTCCCGCAGAAATTGAGGAGTAACGCCCTTTTTCTCAAGTCATTAGTCACATCAGCAGCTACGACAAAAACCTCAAACTCATTTTTCATCCAGTTGGGGATTGAAGGAAGATGGCTTCACTACGAAATCCATTTCGAGAAAATAAAATGGCGGAACTTACCCGATCAGCCACAGAAAGAAGAAAAGTGAAAAAAATGTCTTTACCACGTAGATGATTCACCCGCGTCCCAGCACAACCCGACTTGTCGGACCACCAGCCTCCGATTGTGCACGAAATACCGACTTGCGTCAAACATAGTATATTTAATAGTTTAGGTATAGATAGATTATTATGAACGACACTTCAATAGAATGATTCAAACAAGAATGCTTTTATTCAACGGAAACTCTCAATCTCTAACATCTGATCAGCTGTAAAATGCACGATAATTATAATAATAGTGAAGTGAGACACTACAAGGGTAACATTGTGAAGGGGGGGGGGGGGGGGCAAGCTATTGCAGGAATGAACCCATCAACGGCGAAACATGTTGAGGGATCACCTCATTCGGACATTTACCAGACCTATCACTCTTCAGAATCTCGAACTTTTCAAGCACATCCAACATACCTTCCTTCGGAAAAAAATGAGGAAATTCTATGCACTGTCCGTGTGTTAGATCAAAACTAAAGTTGCTGCTCTTGACCCTCAAGCTGATTCATATTGCTCGAAATCGTTCTGTCCTGCCTCGAATTCAGCATCTTTGCTTGTTCTCCTGCTTTCCAAATTCCGAGCCGACGCTTCAACATCTTTGGATGAAGCCTCGTTTGAGGGATGTAAGCGAATAAGCTCTTCTTGCCATCTCTCCTCAGCTATGCCCATTACTAGCTGATCTCTAATTCGCTCCTCCAACAAACTTCCAAATTCACACGTTCCTGCCAGTGTGCGCAGCGAGCTCACAAATCGAGCTGTAGGTTCCACTATCATGTCTAAAGCAGTTCATGAAAGCTCGTCGTTCCGCGAAAATACAGGTAGATTTCACGAAGAACTTTGACAACGCGTCCCTCGAATCCTTTTATGGAATCTCTTCAATGTTTCGTGGTGAGAAGTGATCCACCAAGATTTTAAATGGGCCTACTACCGAAAGCTAATGCATAGCTTTAGCTTCATCAGGCAAAACTCTACCAAAACTCCGCCGACCTAACTGTATCTCGAATCGTTTTAGGTAGTAGTCCCACCTTTCTATGTCTTCATCGTAAGAGCTGAAACGAAAATTCTTTACAACTTGTGCTACTGGAATGCTTACTGATACCACCTCATCCGAGCTTGCCTCCCCTTCGAAAGATTGATGCTTCCTCATCTTCCTTGGCTTCCTGGACTGCATGCTTTGCCCGCAGCGCCAATGTAAGGAATCACAAGAACATCTTACGAAATAATAGAATAGGTATATTTTTCCATTCGCCGATTTTACTAGAATGAAATATTCGATAAACGAGTCACTAAGTAAACATTGTGTCTTGGTAGCGATAATACATGTGATTACCAACTAATGAAGTGACACTACAAAACCTCCATGATTATCATTCTTGAATGATAATACAATTTTGGAGTTGTCTCGTTGTTGCAGGGTCTTCAATTATGAATGAATCTATTCACACACAAAGTTTTACCACTTAAAAACGCTGCAAATCATTGCTAATAGGTGTATTATTTTCTGTATAGATCACCCTTCTGTATAGATCCCTCCCTACCAACCATAGGTACCTACTACCTACTAGGGAATTTTTGAAAATTTCAACCCCAATCAAATGGAAATGAAACGTTGAAATTTTCAAAAATGCCCTAGTAGGTAGTAGGTACCCACGGTTGGTAGGGAGGGATCTATACAGAAGGGTGATCTATATAGAAAATAATAAACCTTTGGACAATGATTTGCAGCGTTGTTTTTTACCTACCAACTTTTTTTTCACCTACCAACCATTGGCAGGTACTACCTTCACAATCAAGTTTATTAAAAAGAACTAAACGCGTCACACCCGATTCGAAAAATAGGGAGTTTCACATAGTAACTAAGCGTATCTCATATGATTCAAAGGAAAAACGCTTTATTATTCCTAGCGGAGGATACATGAACTAATGCTGTAGGTGTGGTTTAGACGCTCGTCATTTTAATTGATCCTGAAGAAATTTGGACAGTAGGTACTTAATATTCAAAAATATTTTTGGCTCCTCTGTGAGCAGGTATTTATCCAATGTTTCCAATAGATATTATCTTAAATATTATTATCTACCTTCTCATAGAGGAGCCAAAAGTGGTCATTTGTTTTGAATTTGGTGCTACTCCTTAAAACCAGGTTTTAAGGTGATTTTTTAAAATAAATAAATTTGTTTGGAATCAAAATTTTAAAAATTTGCATTTTTGAAATCTTGTAGGTACCTATTGATCATACTATTCGAAATTCGGTAGTAGCCCACATTTGGTAGAAACTTTCCTGCAAAACGACTAGTTCTGGCAAAATGTATGGCATTTCTGCTGGTCACACCTGCCTGCATAACGTGGCGCCCTCTAATGAGTTGCGTCACTCCATGCAGTTACGCCAGTCTGGATCGAATGATCCACTTCTATAAGTAATTTTTTTCTTCCCTTTTCATTAATAATAAATAAGTAATCTTCATAAGTAATCGGAGAATGGAAGGGAAATGCGATGAGTATCAGAGCGGATCGACATTTCCCAAAGTCCGCGCGGCCTGCAGTTGCCTTCGCGTCGCTCCCGCCGTGCCTTCCAGTGTTCTTGATCATTTTCTTTCTTTTTACTTACTTATCAGTTCTCGTGCTCTTTGAGAACTACAGAGGGGAAATTGACCGTTTTAGGTGAAAAAATCTCTAAAGCTTGATTCTGTTATTATTTATTTAACCGGGGCAGGTCTCATTTTATAAATATTTGTGGAACGAAGCCCATAAAAAGGGAGCGCGTGCAAATATTTAAACATGCTTTTCACTTTTGTTGCTCTGTCGGTGAAAACCAAGGCCACTTGAAAAATGATCGAAAATGCGTTTACTTGCATCGAGGCTTTCTTCAGGATTTTGAAATGTAGATTCTGAGTGGGATGTTATTGAAGTTGAAATGGCTCTATTTGCGCTCGAATCACGTATTTGTTGCTTGTATCGTTTAAGGTTCCGGGGGTGCAGTTCCAATAAGAACTTGATCTTATGTGTTATTTTATATCACGCAAACTTCAAATTTATATTACATGTGTGGACTTAGTTACAAGAATACTATTATTGTTAATGTATCGTATTGGAGAATCTATCGTTTCCTTCAATACGAGTATGGAGGCGTGCGCTTTCTACGTATACCGTCGAGGTATCAACGAGTATCAAAATCAGTCTAATTTGTAATTCGGACGACTAATTTGTAACAACTTTTGTGATACGCCAATTTCTCCAATTCCCATCTAACCCGAATTTTAAACATTTTAATTGAGACCAGGTCTCCAGATCACCAGGTCTCGGGCTAGAAGATGGAGCCCACTACTCCGTGACTTAAAAAAAAACCCTTGACCACCTACACTACACTTACCTCGACGATCAAAATTCTCCTTTCTCTCATCCTACAAATGGAAATTCCCTCAAGAGAAAAAAAAAACGACACCACCAACAGCCCCAGGATCGCACCATGTAGCGAAACATCGTTCGCTCCCCCAAAAAATAGCATTTATGTGTTAAAAAAAAATAAAAATTTAATTGAGTTTTTCTTGTTTTGATGTTAAATTCCGTAAAAATTTTCTGAAAAAAAAAAACTGCGTTTAAAAGCGAAAAAACATGATTTTGTTGGACGAAATCGAGGGCGTGGCTCGAAAAATGATATTTTGAGGACGCTGGAGGGCATTTCAATGAACAAAGAAATGAAACGCTCTTTCCATCGGTGTAATCAAGGGAGTTACGGCTATTTTTACGAATCGAAATCAAAAACACGAAAAAAACTTCCGCTACCTTTGGTTGACTCGGAACCAAAATTAAAAGTTTAGGTTGGATTGGGTTCCAGAAATTTGGATCATTAATTGTGGGACACCCTGTATACGACCTCTGACTGACTTTAGTACTCTCTCTCTCTGACGATGAAGCCCCTGATGAAACCTTCTGTTCTCGCTTTGCTGGTTACGACGGATTTTTCAATAATTGTATCGATGGCCAACTTTGAATCTTTAGTTCAAAATTCCCTGTTTTCGCGCTGGGAACTTTTGTGAAAAGAGTATTCCTTGCTTAGTTTTCGTGACGATTTTTCAGTTCATGTGCCAAAGCAAAGACATGAAAATGTCAATTAAATTCAATCAACGAAATATTGTAGGTAGTGAGGTAATGTAAGTATCCAATGGTGTTGAGAAATATCAGTTCCTTCCTACCTAAGTGAAGAGAGGCCATGGCAGCTCTATTAACTAACTCTCTACTAACTTTGTGAATTAGGGTATACCCTCAAATACAGGGTATTGGGGGGGAGTTCATGATGAGGCTTACTAACAAAAATTTCAAATACTTCCATGGTACTTTCCCACTATTGAGGGATTTTCTGAGATCGTAACCAAGGTTCTGACAAACAATAAAAAAATAAAACGGATATGTTTAATTTATTGATGTCGCACAGACTTATCATTATAAATGGAATACATTTGAATTTGCGGATGTTCACCCATTTGAACGTGCGGGAACTTCTCCCCATCTAACCAACATGTATTTATGAATTCCCAAATTTGTTGGGGGAATACGCTCTTGTTTTTCGAGGGTGACGGATTTCGGTATTCGCATCTCCCAAAAAATCATCACAATCCTGCGGGATCCGGAACTATAAGTCTTATTATGTAGGTATAGTGAAAGGACCTAATCTGCGATCACACCAGGTATCTCACGGGCCTAATCTCTTGTATGATCCAGAATCTTCTAAGCAGACTCGAGGAAAGCTGACTAATCTTGAAACTGATTACGATGAAAGAGCGCGAAGTTTATTTCCTTTTTTCCGAAGACAACGGACCATCACCGATTGCGCACTTCCCCATTAATAACCTCTCCCGACCTTCTGCCCACTCGATTTGCGGATCGTCAACGTCATTAACGCCTTAACTGTTGTTTGAGACGGGAAAGTGAAAACATCCTCGTTGATTTGCGATCTCGTCGAGCACTTAGTGGAGGTTCCATAATATTTTCCCCACTTCTCGGCGTTTCTCGACGCGCTGCAATTGACGCTGGTTAGTGCTTTGCCGATAACTCTCCGTCCACCGTCGGAGCCGTTCGTCATCTTCGAGGATGTCTCGCTCCTATTTCGCGTCTTTCAATTCTTCACAATTCGCCCACATGTTTGTAAGAACTCACTTATTTTTCATATATTACTGCACAATCCTTATGTAATATTTTCCTCACATGATTGACTCTGTCTGTTACTCAATCCCTCTCGATCGACTACACCAATTTGGATACCTCAGAAGGCAAAGTTCCTGGCAAGTTTATAGACCAACCTAAGGAGATCTCATAAATACGAAGATGCACGTAAAACGATTACAAAAATACCTAATTTTTGTGATTTGAATCGTTAGATATTTAGATTTCGTAACAATAATTTCGCTCGGCTAAATCTTAAGTTTACTATTCTAAGGATCGTTGAACTAACCCACCAACAATTTCTCAAGCAAAGAGAGGTTTGCTGTTCTGGTTTTAGGGTTGCTTCCAGACTCAAAATTGTTAGATTTTTTGTAAAGTTTCCCATTTTATAGAACAACGAAGAGCTGAAAATTGGTTGAACCACTGATATTAGGCAGGATGAGAATAGATTAGTTGTGTGAGCAATTTAGTTAATTGCTATGCCGCTTTTCCTTCAATTTCTTTGTTTTGTTAGCCTCTAGAGGAGCACTGGAAGTGATTGACAGGAAGTCAGACTAGCTGTGCCTGCCATCTAGGTAACGTCTCCCCTGTTTATTCCTGAGAGGCGAAGTTTTGTATAAAGCCTCTTAGTGGGAGGGGAGGGCAATGGAAATGATCTGCAAAGTTAGTAAGATTGATGAACCCATCTTATATCCTATAGATCCGAGAGTACTCCAGTTGGTACACTTTTTCCTCGCATGCCAATATAATTTTGGACGCTCAATCGAATAATGTTGAGAAATCGGACCATTATTTAGTCCTTCCGAAACTACTGTGCATGGGAATTCATTGTTGAGCACTTCGAGATCCCTCTTGAACTTTCTTCTAAATTTGATCCAAATTAAACGATTAGTTTTGGTTGCTCAAGGCATATTAATAGAGTTCTTGCCCCGACATAACTCAATAAGTTGTTTACAAAATCCCATAACCGGGCGTCCATCTTGGTAGGATATTATTTGTATTGTATTGTTGTGAAAGATGTTTAACAAATTATTTATGAAATGTTATGGATTGTAATATAATAGCGAATACATTTCTTTGCAGCAACAAACTAGGAGCGTAAACGTAGTTCAGTGCAGCAGTCCAGATAAAGGATCTCCGGTGAAGGAGGTGGAGAGGAAAGCCAAACCCAGACAGGACCGACAAGTCCAGGAGAATCGACAGGAGCGGCAAGTCCAGGAAAATCGGCAAGAGCCCAGAAGCTCCACCCTCAACGCTCTCATCCATCCTCTCCTCCTTGAGGTAATTCTTTGCATTTCATGGCAGTCCTCGGTAGTTTGCTGCGGAGTATGGTTTCATGTCTTCTGGCTGAGTCGTTCTAAAAATTGCTCCTCCATGTTCGTCTCCATGTTCTCATGTATTTCGGTGCAGCGGGGATCTTTAAGGCTTCAACTACAGCTTACCCCAAAACGTCTATCCTATTCTCTAGATGAGTAGGCTGAGCTTCAGAGACCAAACTCGGGATTGTAGAGCAAATTCAGGGCAGATCAATATGCTAAAACGTTGGTAATTTACCACCTCACAGAGGGATACATGAGTTGATGAAAAGGCTCCAACCATTGACTTGAATGCAGGTATCTTTTAGGTTCAGTTTTGTTCTTATCTTTCGTCTTTAAATCTGAGTCAGCATTAAGTTTGTCTGCAGGACCTTGATTGGTCTCACTGAATCTCCTTCCTCCAAGAAGGAGTGCACGACAGTGCCTACGTAGGTTTCACTCAAAAATTCATGCTCGCCTTATCCTTTTTATGCCAATTTCCAGCTCCAAATCATAGTCTCTTGAATCGACTTTAATTCTACCGCATCGCAAATCATTGTTGATGTTTCTTACTCGTACAAGTGCGCTTATCATCCTCCGCATTAAGTAGGGATCCTGTTTTTTTTTTTCGACCTCCCCAGATGTCTTGTTTTTCGGTTTCCCTCCCTCTCTACTGGTATACTTAACTAGGTAGTTGAAGTTACCGCAATGCTTCACTATCTCCTACTCCTTCTATATGTAGCCATCGTCACTTTACCTAGCTAAAGGGGCCCATTCACGTGTATGCCCAGAGTCGCCGCCGTGTCCCTAGCCGCCGTCAAAGGGGAAAACTACCCGTGAATGGTTAACAAAATCTTGAGGTCTGGCGGTCGTCCGCCGCTCGGCAGGTAATCGAACATGCTCGAATATTGCGGCCAGGTTAAATAATCCTCGGCAGCCCTGTGAATGGTTGAAGTGAAGCCAACGCCTGGTTGCACCCCCACCAGTACAGTATGTAGCCCTACCGTTTTCCTTACTTCTAGTCATCTGAGCAAGCGGTGGTTGGTAGCAGGTCTGCCATTCGGTGGAGTCAGGTAGTTTTGGTAGCCAGGTGAATGGACTAGTGCGGTGGCTTCAGGGAGTACCTGGAGGGACGCGGTGGTGACTCCGGACATACACGTGAATGGGGCCCTTTAGTCTCCAATGTAGTCAAGGCGTGTCCCAACGCACATTCTGATCTACGTCAATAGTACAATATCCACGCCTTGGATATACAGTTCATTTGTTTTGACGTTATCATGTATATTTATCTAGTATTTGTACTACCATATTATCTGTCATATTGATTTCTATTTTGTTCTTCAGCTGAAGAGGCGGCACAATTACAACATGAGGAGGGAAGAAGGTGGAAGCAGCAAGACAGACGTGGTAGACGAGCTGCGCAATGCCTTCGAAGTGGCAGAGCGCTCCAGTCCTGGCATATCTGGCCTCTTCGTCAACGAGGTCGTCCATAAACTCCTTGGCCGCCCCAATCAGGGCGTCTCCCGACTCGCAGGGTATGTTGGGTGTCTTGAGTTTTTATAAAATGTTGATATTTTGCTGTGTGTGGCCTCTCACTCCGTATACTGTGAGTATATGTAAAGCATCCCATTTTGTGCGGGCGATTATAAGCTGGGCCCAAATCTCGGGTACCCGATGTAAACTGGGCCTAATCTTCCCTTGGTGTAAACTCGGCCCCGGATGCACTCATACTCGTAATCTCCTCAACTCGTTCATCGGAAACTGGGCACAAGGAACTGTTTAAAATTAGCCGTTCATTCCACGTCGTTTTATTATGATAGAGTATTATTATTATAAAATCGAAATTCTTGTCCATCACAGTCAAAAATGTATAATATAATATACCGTTTTAGCTGAATAATGACAGTAATGTAGTTTTCATGTCAGTTGTTGTTTCGCCTATTTTCGTATGTTGAGGGGGTCTCAGTCGGTCGCCATTCGTTCCGCGTTCGGGGTTATTATTTCCCTCAATTACAGGCGCGCATACTTAAAAGTTCTACCTAAATTTGATATTTTGAAGGATTTCTGAAATTCGTTAGTGCAGCAGCCTAGGGAATTGAAAAACTTTAAGATTGCCGCTGAATCATCGAAATTGAACAATCATTATGGGGAAAACCGTTTATTCCCATTTTTCTCTGGAGATTATTGTTCGATTTTGATTATTCAGTGGCAATCTTTTAGTTTTTCAGTTCCCTAGGTTGCTACACTAATAAATTTCGGAAATGCTAGAAAATCAAACTTTGAGCGCCGGTAATCTAGGGAAATACTAATCCAGAACGAGGAATGAACGGCGACCGACTGAGAACCCCTTAACTGGGATAAATTTTCGAGGTTTGGTGAAAAATGTAAAATTAGTAAAACCGGCTTCAGTGATTAAGTGAAAAATATCTTATTATTGATCAGAAGATAAAAATATTATCTTAATGCTGAGAGTTGAAAAGGGCTTAAAATACGATTTTTTACGCAAAATAACCTATTTTTGGTATTATTCATGATAAAAAATGGGTGGGATCGCGTGAATCAGCGTCAAAAAATAATGAAAATTCATCTACCTCACTTGGAGTTTACTTGACTGGAATCCATATTTTGCTCAATTTTGGTAGGTTGACAACTTGGCACGCTCGCGGAACTTTAAAAAACGGAATGAGGAGTAGAAAATTCATGAAACTTTGCGTAGAATCCAAATTTGCTATAAATAAGGGGGTCTCTTTTGAAAAAACGAAGGTGCGAAGTGACGTTTCGCACGTCATTTGAGTAAAGACTTAATAGTTACATCGATTCAATAAATTGGTATGTGAATGAATAACTGAATGTCCACCTTCTTCATCCCAGGCAGAGATGGGCGAATTCTTATTCATAAATACGATTTTGAATACAAATAATATCTGCGATTTTATGATTATGAATACGAATACAGGTATGAATATGAATATGAATACGAATACAATTGCATTCACACTTTGAATACGATTTTCCCCCGTATTCGTATTTTGAACACGATTTTATGATTTTTTCTACAATTTCCCCAAAAATCGATTTTTTTTACGATTTTCCCTGAAAATCATACTTTTTTTATGATTTTACCCCGAAATCCGGACATATTTCTAACCTAACATTGTCAAAATAATCAATCGAAATTCATAACGCTCACCAATTCTTAAAGGATTTTTCACGCAGAATCGAATGAGACCAATACCAGGTCACTACGACCAACCATATAGAAACTACGACGACATTTCCGCTGAAAATCGTATTTTTTTTACAATTTGCACTGAAAATCATTAAAAGATTAAAATTTTTACCGCAATTTTTGTCGTATTTATTCCCTAAAATTGCCAAAATAATTAACAAAAATTCGAAACGCTCATAAATTCTTATAGGATTTTTCACGCAGAATCGAATGAGACCAACCCCAGGTCGCTACGACCAACTGAATAGAAAGTACGACGACATTTCCGCAGAAAATCAGATTTTTTTAAACGATTAGCACTGGAAATGATTCAAAAATTATGATTTTTACCGGACATTTCGTCCTACTTTCTATTCAGTTGGTCGTAGCGACCTGGGGTTGGTCTCATTCGATTCTGCGTGAAAAATCCTTTAAGAATTGGTGAGCGTTTCGAATTCCGATTGATCATTTTGACAATGTTAGGTTAGAAATATGTCCAGAGTTCGGGAGAAAATCATAAAAAAGTATGACTTTCAGGGAAAATCGTAAAAAAATCGAATTTTGGGGAAATCATAGAAAAAATCATAAAATCGTATTCAAAATACGAATACGGGGGAAAATCGTATTCAAAGTGTGAATACAATTGTATTCGTATTCATATTCATATTCATACCTGTATTCGTATTCATAATCATAAAGTCGCAGATATGATTTATATTCATAATCGTATTTATGAATAAGAATTCGCCCATCTCTGATCCCAGGTGTGTTCAACGTCCATTTTGTCGTCGCCAATGTGTTTGAATGAATATTTTGAGTTTTTAAAGACGATTTCACATCAGATTACATGACGGTTTTCTTCTCTTTTCAGGGATTCTTCTTAGAACTGACATCGGATCGACGTAATATACCCCGAATTTTTATTTAATTTTAATATTAAAAACGATTTTTTCATTTCGTTAATTTAGAATTTAATGAACTCGAGATTTGAGAGGAAAAAACTCGAAAGCGTTATAGATTGAAGCTAATTAAAAGCAAACCCGTTAAAAAAAGTAATGTTACTTTATTAGATTTTTGTTTTTATTCGAGAAAAGTATTTTGTGTATTTTGTTTTCGTGTAAAAGTTGAGTAAAAAAATGTGATAGGCGCCCGATCGCGGGCTCTTATAATAAGTATTGTTTCTCCCACTGTAACTTGAAATAAGACAATATTTATGGTAGGAAGTTAGTCATAACGTGTAATGGGGGGCTAAAATAGTTGCTACTGTAGGATGGAGGCTCAATTTCGCTTTGCTAGATCGGAACAGAATACAAATTTTAGCCGATTCATTTTGTTTCTTCCATTGACGGAAAATAGCTTTGTCGAAGTAGACGTTTTTACGAGGTAACCTTAAATGGCTGACATCACAGCTGCTTTAGTCTTGACTTCGTCATCTTCAACTTCGCTATCGTCGATTATGACGCGACCGTTTAAAAGAAAACCATTGTCAAGATACGAAATCAAAAATAATCAGTACGTTTTGTTTTATTATGAATTCGATTATCAGGAAAAAATTTAGTTTTTGCTTCGTATTTATAAGGAAGTTTTTGCTGATTCCGAATATGCCTATTATTATTTGCCATGTTTTCCAAACACCATCGTATCCCTCTAGACGCATGAATTAACGAAATCAAATTTTCGTCGAGAGGTAAACTATCTTTATTGCTAGTCTGTGAGATTCATATTCTGTAGCAAGGTGATCGGCCTCTGCTGAGCTCGGAATACGTAGATAAACAGTCATTGTCTTTAATTCTGCTAAAACTCATTCCAATTTGTACTTACTGGGGACAATTTCAGTGATTTGAGAGGAGAAAAGTAGTGGAAAATATTATAGTACTGAGTAGAGTCGTAGAGATGATCTATTCGAAATCGGCACAAAATATCCTATAAATCATGGAGGAAACTTAATGTTTGACGAAATCGTCACATTCGACCATCAATTTGTGTGATGCATGGAATATAATCAGATAGTTTATGATGAACATCTCTCAACTTACGAGTGTGGTGTTTCGCCCAAATTTGTGATATTATGGACGAATTTTCGTCCAACTTGTTGGAGTGTTTGAACATTGTTCAAGTCAGTCGTTGTCGAGAATGGAAGGTCAATTGGGTCAAGATGATATTTTTGTTCATTCGTTGTTCGGAAACGTCGAAACAAGCGGCTTGAGCGAGCAAGCGCCGATGCTAACCTCTCCACGGACCTTTTTCGGTGACAAAAGAACACGTCATGGCGGACCGATTAGTCTATCCATTGTAATCCTGGTACCAAGAGAAAAACGCAAAAGTGAACTGTTTAAATTTCTAAGTAGTTGTTGGTTTTTTACATAAATATGAAAGAAACTATTGAAAGAAAATATTGATTTATAATTAGGCATGAGAGTAACTACTACAAAAAATATTATTTTGTAAACGTAGGTATCTACGTTGGGGTTAACCGATACGTTGGAATCACACATGTTATGTCATGGTGGAAGAGAGGTCCTGCAAAGGGTTATGGTCGCATTACTAGCCCTACTCTGTAAACAGATCGTTACTACTCAAGCTCAATGCAGCTTAGGATATGGCAACAAAAGTAATGGTTATTAAGAAAGAGAATCTCAATTGGTTGACAAAGGTACAATACATCATGATTTCTCAGCTACAATTTAAACTCAAATTGTTGACGAGAAGCGTTAGGCATTACCATTAACTGACTACAAAGTTATTACTTCTCACACAAGATCTGGGGAGACTTGGTCAAAACATTACTCAACAAGGCCAGCCCTACATACAACTTGATTTCAGAGATAACTAAATAGGACTGGCTTAAAACGTGATGGAGTGGCTCCAGGGGGCTACTTGGGGTATTCTTGTGAGGTGACTCTTTCCAACAATTTCTGTCGCGATTCTCCAAATTACTGTCTTCAACTATGTATAACGAAAGTTTCTTGCAAGGTATCACATCACTGGGTGCTTATCATTCACAGTTGTCAACAATTGTCAGTAATCCACTGAGCTTATATGGTTGGGCTGAGAGCAGTTCTGGGTTTGCCATCAACTTGATGAGCTACTTTGCAGATGATATCCTGAGGTTGCGCCACTCCAGGGCCCCCCCCCCCCCCCTGTCCAGATCCAAAAGGCACATTGGAAAAAATGTTTCACAGGAAACGTCAAACACTGTTCACATGTTACAAAGAGGTGTTAGTACAGCTATACCAGTACTGTGTTACCGAATATTAACTGCTAACAGTTTCATGCAGTTACAAAAATGCAGCCCTTACCCTTCCAGCTCAATGGACTGAGAAGATGTCACATCATGGAATGGCTCTGGACCGGGAAGGGATCTTCTGGACTGGTTATTCTTTCCTTGAAATTTGTGGTCATTATTATTGAATGATTGTCTCTTTTTCAACACTTGTTTGAGTTCTGGGAGTGGGATTTAACCACATTTGGTAAGCCGCTCAAGTAGTAATGGAACTGTACCTGTAATTTGGAACAGTTACATCTTTGTCATCGTAACCGTTCCAGGGAAATACCTGCACCGACACACCCCTACAAAGAGACCTTTCTTGAGGTCTACCATTGGCCAAGCAGGCGAACGCTCCCGATCGAATCAAATGTTCTATCAGTGGGCCTTCCTTCCCACCAGCTTAGCGCATATTTGCTCAAGTTGTGCCCCAGCAAACGAAGAAAAGATCCGACTGGCCTGATCACTGAAAATGGCAGACGAACTAACAAACGTTCACTCAGCTATTTTCACCACCTCAGACAATGGTGAACAAAGATTCACTCGTCAGCTGTTTCCACCAATCGAGGAAACAAAAATTTCCTTGCTCGTCTGCATTCTAGAGGTGTGTAAGACAAGGTTTTCGATTGGCGGATTCGAATCCCAAACGTTCACTCATTATAGAGACCAGGTATTTTGAATCCATTCACCCGTTCATTACGTTCACACACAAGACAAACAACCAACCAGTCAGAAGTCACAAAAACGAGTGAGTCTGTAATTGGAATCAAACAAACAACATCCATAAGGATCCAGGTCGTGACTCGAAAAACCGAACGAGTCGGAATAGGTTACAATGAGTAGGCGATTTCAATGAATCGGATGAGCTAAAAGACAAAAACGAATGAAAGATTGATTCGAATCGTATGAATCAGTCTTTGAGTGTTTCAGGTCTTTCAGTTTTCTTTTTAGTCCACAGTTCACTCGAACGTAATTCTTCACTTGGATGATGGAATAGAAAACCACCTTTTGCTTAGAAAACCACTTCCATCTACTTCTTTCTGTTGATACTTCCATGTCATGATCCACGTACAAACATGGATGTATACAAATACATTATATATCCGTGTTGCGGGCAATTAATTTGTTTTGTTAGCCTTCTGCCGTTGTTCTCGGATTTTTTTTCTGGTAAACTCGGTTGGTGGGTTGAATGAATGACTGTGTTCATTTTGACAATCCGTTCAGTTCAGACAAGGTCGTTTTGAAGATAAGGTCTTTTCAATACGTTCACTCCAGACCAACACTCTACTGCATTTGCTAGGCCGATGTAAACCCACTATAGAACCGTAGGGCTTTTGAAACTACAAAAATAAAAATACGGGAAGTACAAAAACACTCTAAAAATTTTATTCAACCAACTTCTATTTTTCAAGTGCTAAACGTGTCTTCACTTAATACGTTGGACGCAGATCGCGTCTATGTCACGCAAATCCCGGGGTCCCTGTGGCTGGCCGCGTCTATGTCACGCAAACACCTCTCGCAAAAGGTTCAAGAATATCTGCTCCTATTCTTTTGTTCTCCGTTTCAGCTCTTTTCTAGCTGTTTTTCTTGATAGATGAACTATTTATGAGACGAACGGTTCAATCCGGAGATGAATCAGTCAATGTTGAAGGTCTTGAGCAGTTATCAAAGTGACACCTTAACTTTGCGCGCTTCACGAAAAAAATGTCTCTGCGACAGTGGACCAACGCGTTTTTCTTTCCGCGTTCAACGTGTTAAAAGAGTTTTGTTGTATTTCCTGTATTTTCTCTTCTCGCTACTCCGAAAATGCTTTCCGTAACGAGAGAAAGGGAGAAAGAGAGAAAACGAAAGTTTCTTGCAAGGTATCACATCACTGGGTGCTTACATTCACGGTTGTCAACAATTGTGTTGGTAATCCACTGAGCTTATATGGTTGAGCTGAGAACAGTTCTGGGTTTGCCATCAACTTGATGAGCTACTTTGCTTTGATGATGTCCTGAGGTTGCCACACTCTAGCCCCCCCCCCCCCCTCTATCCAGCTCCAAAAGGCCACAGATAACGACAAACACTGTCTCCCCATGTAACAAAGAGGTGTCAGTACAGCTGTACCAGGACTGTGTTACCGAATATTAACTTCTAACAGTTTCATGCAGTTACAAAAACTCAACCCTTACACTTCCAGCTCAATGGACTGAGAAGATGTCACATCATAGAATGGCTCTCTTACCACATTTGGTAAGCCGTTCAAGTAGTAATGGAACTGTATCTGTAATTTGGATCAGTTACATCTTTGTCATCGTAACCGTTCCAGGGAAATACCTGCACCGACACACCCCTACAAAGACACCTTTCTTGAGGTCTACCATTGGCCAAGCAGGCGAACGCTCCCGATCGAATCAAATGTTCGATCAGTGGGCCTTCCTTCCCACCAGCTTACCGCATGTTTGCTCAAGTTGTGCCCCAGCAAACGAAGAAAAGATCCGACTGGCCTGATCACTGAAAATGGCAGACGAACTAACAAACGTTCACTCAGCTATTTCCACCACCTCAGACAATGGCGAACAAAGATTCGCTCGTCAGCTGTTTCCACCAACCGAGGAAACAAAAATTACCTTGTTCGTCTGCATTCTAGAGATGTGTAAGACAAGGTCATTGGCGGATTCGAATCCCAAACGGTCACTCATTATAGAGACCAGGTATTTTGAATCCATTCACCCGTTCATTACGTTCACACACAAGACAAACAACCAACCAGTCATTTGACAACCCGTTCAGTTCAGACAAGGTCGTTTTGAAGATAAGGTCTTTTCAATACGTTCACTCCAGACCGATATTCTACTGCATTTGCTAGGCCGATGTAAACCCACCATAGAACCATAGGGCTTTTGGAACTACGGAAATAAAAATACGGGAAGTACAAAAACACTCTAAAAACTTGAAATTTTATTCAACCAACTTCTATTTTTCAAGTGCTAAACGTGTCTTCACTTAATACGTTGGACGCAGATCGCGTCTATGTCACGCAAATCCCGGGGTCCCTGTGGCTGGCCGCGTCTATGTCACGCAAACACCTCTCGCAAAAGGTTCAAGAATATCTGCTCCTATTCTTTTGTTCTCCGTTTCAGCTCTTTTCTAGCTGTTTTTCTTGATAGATGAACTATTTATGAGACGAACGGTTCAATCCGGAGATGAATCAGTCAATGTTGAAGGTCTTGAGCAGTTATCAAAGTGACACCTTAGCTTTGCGCGCTTCACGAAAAAAATGTCTCTGCGACAGTGGACCAACGCGTTTTTTTTTTCCGCGTTCAACGTGTTAAAAGAGTTTTGTTGTATTTCCTGTATTTTCTCTTCTCGCTACTACGAAAATGCTTTCCGTAACGAGAGAAAGGGCTTTTCGTAACACGGGATGACATCTTTTGTCGATTTCCACGGGAAGGTCCGGCCGTGGCCGCTCGCTCTATCCGCTTGTTTCCACAAAACGTAGTACGAGAAGAAAATAAATACTCTAGTATCTTCACGAGGGTGGAAAATGATGGGGAAAATGCTGCTTGGTATAGTTTTGAGAACTCCTGAGCCTTTTCGAGGCGATTAAGAATTGCATTTTCGTTGTTCTTCACGGAAAATAAATTGGATCATTCCTTTTTTTCGAAAGACCGTTATTTAGAAAACAAACATTTCGGGGTGTTTCCACGTCAAAAATACTCTTTAGACTGGTTTTGGTGGTTGATAAGGGGTTATCCGTTGTTCCGTCATGATTCAGACAATGAAAACCGTCGAAAGTTGTGTACGATTAAGTAGAAACTCACTATTTGCAATCGTGCTTGGTTTAGAAGAAATATATTTTTAGGAGTGATACCTACCGGGATTTCAGTGTTGTTTAATAGGTACTTAACTCGTCACGAATTGTCTCTTAATCCTTAATGTACCTTCTCAGTTGTGTTAGTTCTAGTCACGA
This sequence comes from Apolygus lucorum, assembly GCA_009739505.2. NCBI lineage: Eukaryota > Metazoa > Arthropoda > Insecta > Hemiptera > Miridae > Apolygus > Apolygus lucorum. The sequence continues at coordinate 24,840,283 of CM019176.2, forward strand.
TTTAAATGAACAAATTCTCCCTTGACTCTTGCAATATCGAGTTTCAAACAGGAATAGTAAATGCAGAGATAAACGTTATATTTTTTATTCAACTTAACAAAATCAATCTAAACAGAATATCTCACCTGGTTCACAAAAATCTAAATTGTTTTTTGAATCAACGTGCGAGTTGAATTTCCTACCTCTTGCTATTGATCTTCATGTTTAAGTTCTGTTACCTACAGAAATCAAAGTTTTACGAAACATTCAACTTATTGTCTGTATAATTTTTCTTTCCACGCGTTTTATAAATTTCTAAAATTTCATGCTCTGACCTTGATAGTCTACTCGCCATTTTGCACCTCACCAAAAAAAAAAAAAAAAAAAAAAAAAACGTTCTCGCATTTATTGAGGGGTTTTTTGAGTAAATATAAAATTGTAAATTCGCACTATAATGAGTCTTGTTTCGAGGCTTGTGGAAAAGTCGAAAATCGGTGCTTTTGGATTTTTATTTAATATTTAATAATTTGTTTCGATACTCTGTATGAATCCCTCGCTACGTCTTTTATCCGAATTCCAAATAATATCTTAACCGGACAATCAATAGTTGTAAAAGCAATTTATTGCCGTTTTACTGTGGGACCCTCGACTCTGTAGTTGCGAGGGAGGAAGGTTCTACAGGTGAAGTTACAGAGGAAGATCATTCTTGATGCTGACTGGGTAGAATCAAGCAAAAATCTCGATCATTACTGGATATTACCATTCATAATTTCAACTGTGAAGCCTGATTTTCGTTTTCCACGGTTTCAAAGCGTATTTGCTCCGCTAAAACTCAAATCTTTCTCCTTTTCTACTCAACGCTTCACTTTTTAGCCATTACTTGAATTGGCGCCCTTCGAGCTTGATAAATCTTGTGAAATCGATATTAAAATTTATCCCGTCGACATGTATTTTTGAACCGTAATATCAGCCAAATTGAATAAAATTTACCCGTCTTCAAGTAAAAAAAATTGAGATGTAGGTAATGACTTTTTTAGAGTAAACAATGAGTGTAGGAAGTACGATGAGTACGATCTTGAGTGCTCTAGATCAGGCATAGACTCACAATGAATATAATATTTAGATTTTAAAACCTAAGAAATTGTGTATCAGATATTTTTAGATAAAAAATATATCGTTCAATTAATCTATCGTAGACTACACAGCATAACAAACGGATGCAAAGTCCAATTATGTTAAAGTCTACTTAGAAGCCTTTTAGTCTCGAAAGAAATTGGATTGTTTCAAGAAAATTTTAAATAGGTATAGGTGCCTACTTAATCAAGAGTAATATATAATTGGTTTTTCCCTGTAAAGTACTTGATTCTACAAAGAATTGTCTAGTTATAATCAGTATAATGTTTGAAAATTAGGTGAGTAAAACAGGAAAAGGTGTCATTTGGTATGTTTCTGGAAAAGTTTGTTTCGTTGTATCGTTGGTCATCTCGATGGATTGGGAGGCGATTGGGTGTGGATTAAGCTGTGAATTGTTGAATGAAGATGTACGTTGAAACTGAAAGTTTTCAAGAACTAGAGGGTAGATTTATGCCGTGTAAGTTAGGGGTGGCTTTGAAGGGCACGATGAAATAAGGTTGAGGTCCGTAGCATGTTAAAAACTGGAAATTTTATTTTTTTTTTAAATTACATACGCTTTTTTGCGTATGGTTTCAAAAATAGTACTAGAGAACAGTCTAAACGTTCAATTTTAAACAGAAATTGGGCTTTTACTATTACCTTCCCAGTCTCAAGTTTTCAATAGGATAACCATGTTAAATGGGTGTGAAATATTGATGGGTGGGAATGATGACGGGGGTTTGATAACATTTACGATGATAACAGCCCTAAGTGAAAGAGTTCTTTACATTCTCGTTAGGAACGGGAGAGTCGCGTGACCAACAGATCAGGTGCCAGTCACTCTCGTGTTACTTGTACCTGATGGCAGGCTGTTTAGGCCGCCATTCACTACGGAGCCAGATGGCCCGAGTTCACTTGCCCGAAGCGATTTGGCCCCAGTCCACATTTGGGAGGTCACTCACGAGACTCGACGTTTGGTAGAGCCCTTACTAAGTTCAGCTACCCGCCGCTAGGGGATCTTCCGTCAATCTCCGTTCTTTTCTAACTGGGCCGCCGAATTTAAAGTGAAGTTTCAAGCCAATTTTCTGATCGCCTGCGGCCCGAATTTGAAGTTCAGGGTTCCAAATTTGAATCTAAAGGGTACGGAAACTCGAAGAAATAATTTTTGGTCAGTATGAGCATGTAGGGTGTCTTTGAATATGATTATGGCACATCCCAAACCAATTTTCCGGCATCCAAATTCTAAAATTTGAAATTCAGAGCTCTGGTTCATTTCATTCGATTCTAAAAATGCAATACTATTTTTTATTTATAAAAAAACAATAACTTCATATAACAAATTTTTGAGCTAAGTAGGGCGTTTTCAAAATTTCATCCCTTATTTTTCAACCCTTCGAAGTGACTGACATCACTCATTCGATTTTGGTTTATTTTCAATAATGAATCTTTGGAGTCGACCAAGAAAAATAAATTTCAACCCCCACTCAAAATTTGTTGGTTTATTAGGTGTTATTCCGGTCGATGCAGTTTGCATATTTGTATAGAAGAAGAAGAACCCAAAAAGGCTAGGGCAGAAAGAATGGTTTTCAGCTCGAAATGAATAAAACCACTTCGGGTTGATTGAACGCCTCTCATAGGTTGGCGTCTAGGCGAAAACTGACAGATTTTGGACCGGGGATCTCCCACACACGGGAAGTCCGCTCGATGGCTCTGTGGCTCGGCTCCATGGATTTTGGCCTGTCCGGAAATCCAGCAATGCCGCTCTAGGCCCTAGGCAGTTTGGCGCGTTGGCTCCGTCGTGAATGGCGGCCTTTAGGTTGAACCAACCCTCCATTACATTCTCAGCTTGGGATCATATGACTCCATCAGGGATCACTAGACGGAGTTGTGTATGTATTTGAACGATAAGCCAGCAATTTCAAAGAGCGGTTCGGCTGTTGAGGCAAAAGCAGAAAAGACTGATGGATCCCATTTACAATGGAATTATTGTTGATTTATTGTCATCTGCTTTACACGAAAGCCCAAGCCAAAATGTAACCATTTCAAACTATACACACCTCTTTCACTCCTACATCTTTTCTTTGAAGAAAATTCACCCTAAAGCCGCCCCAAGTGCACGTCTGAAATTGTTGGTTTTAAGTGTGAGCCAAAACTCTTGATCGTTCTTGAATCCACTCAATAAGGTCACAGATTTCAGTCCTCAATTACCTTCCAATGTATCAAGATTACCTGCTAAATTACAAACCTACTCTATGGCCATTCAAGAATCTCTTCATGGCCAGTCATGAACGTTCGACCAAGGTTTGCCTTTTAAGTTCGAGATTCAGGCTTGAAAGATCCTCCACAACTCCATCAAGAATCTGGATTTTACCCACATCGTCTCCCACATCGTATGACTCTGCTGGTAGAAATCGTAACTACTTTGAAGTAAAATTTAAATTGAAACCTTTTCCACTTTCGATGTATTGAACCTTCACTTCCCAAGTCGTACAAAATAATTAGACTTAAAAATTTCCCTTCAGAGAAAATTCGTGTCTTTGAACTGCTCCCTAGAATGCAGGAGTTCGGTTGATTTCCACTTTTCACGGACATGGTATCTCAATGCACTTTCGAAATGACGTTCACATTTGCACTGAACCTGCTCTACAAGTGAACATAGTGAATTCAAGGAGTTTTCGTGCATCGGTTTTTGCCATTTAGCGATTTATATTCTTCCATATTGGCCGTTGTTACCGTCAAAACGCAGATTACGCGCTAAAACTCGACTATTTTCTGACAAATTATTTGATTCAACTTCTGCGTACTTGAAGTGCGTATTGATTAATTTTTTTCTGTAAAAAAATACATCTTTGCCACGTAGTTCTATAATAAATCGTTATTTTCTTTTTTTTGATTTACATGTTTTAGGAATTTATGAATTTTACGAGAAAAAAAAACATTTTTTGCAGTGTATATAATTGTATATCTTGTCCTCTTATGAATTTTTGGCCTCATACCAGAAAATGTATTTTTTTAGACATGTAAATAAATAATAATAAATTAAATAAGGAGTATAGAAATACATGAGTATAAATATATATTTATCTATAATTGGGTTCGGTGATTTGTTAAAAACAGATGTAAAACAAATAAGAGAAGGACACAGTTTCTTGTTATTTATTCCATGTTGTTGTTTCTTCAGAAATATTGTAAATATATATAATTGATTAAAATTATGGTTGGAAACAGGAGTGAGCTGCTTTGTGACGAAAAATGGATTATTGATGTTCATTATCGAATTTTGAAAAAATTTCCAGGGTCAATTTTTGGACTCACAATTCCTCAAGTCTCCGCAGGAGGTGAGTTTTTTAGGTGCAAAAGAAATGTGGACAAAAGATGTCCACGATTTTGAGATTCCACGTCGATAAATGATGTCCTGTATTGTCCAAGACTTGTGCGATGACAACCCCTGGACGCGTTGAAATTCTGGTCTTCCTGTTGTCCATTTGGTGATTGTCCAGGATTCGACGGGTGTATTGTCTGCCATTTCATTTTCCTATTGTTTGTCAAGTACGGGTTGTTTCGATGATTTAGTTGTTTTGTTGGTAAGAGAGATGTGCCGATAATGATGGGGAGTGTTCTCACCTGCTCGAGTTCCACGCATGGAGTTTTTTGAATTTCTCGATCCAGTTCCATTTAAACAAACAAGAGGCATCACAATCATGGATATTATACTCGTAGGCCCGAGGACTAGTGGATGATGTCAAATGGGCACTTTTTGCTCCCCTGTTACCATACAACTCTACCCTGTGGCATAGAATAAGGAGAGGAAGAGTCACTTCATGAGGGGTCCAGTGGTGCCATCTCTGGAAGCATAATGGAACTAATAGCTTGCAATGTGAAACACTGGAGTATGTGGATGAAATAATTGCTCTACGAAAAATGGTTCAACCTTCAAGAGTAGATAGCTAATTGAATAATGAAAACGTGTTTCCACAGTAATCTACCTTCTTTTCCCCAATTTTGGAAGCCATCATGGCCGAGTAGGTTTAGTTTGAAGGACTTTAGGTTAGCTGCCTGAGTTAAAATCTCCCTAGGGCATGAAACTTTTACGTAAGTAATTATGGCTCCTGTGATAATTTAAAAATTCTGTTGTGCCAACAACTCCATCTGTTGGCTTCTTCTGATACTCTTTCCTGAACTTCTCTTACTCTTCACCAGAGCAGCCTGCTTCCTTTTGGCAGTTGGAGATGGGGCGTTCTGCCAGTATGTTTTTTATTCTTGAGTGAACCTTCCTCTCTTCATTCCATACAAGCTGTAAGTGTATTTTATCTTATGCAAGTGACTCTCTTTACACTTTCAGCGTGGCAACTTATTCAAAGAAGTTGAATCATCAAAAATTAACTTCCCTCGACCGAGGATCGATCTCTTATCATTCCGATTCTAAATCGGAGCTCCTACCACTTGAGCTAAGGATGTGAATGGACAGAAATGCGAAGAGGTAGCTGATCATAACAAAGAATAACGCCCTAACGGGATTTTTAACTGAAAAATAACTCGAAATTAAACATAAGCCTCCTAATTATTGTCAACGAGGTAGGTATTTAGATGCATGTAGATAGAAAAAAGCTAAATTTTATAAATTTCCAAGAATGTTGCCATGTGGCAACGTCCACCAGGGGCATAAAACGTAGATAGGCTAACGCGCAACAACGCCTTTTTTTCTGTTGACCTGTTCCGAAATTTCTGGAGATTTTACTAGTTTTCCAGGGTAATTAACTTAGTACTGTTTTGTGCATACATTATTATTATTGAAAATATTTTATTTTCTAACTTTTTGAAAGAAAGAATACCCACTTAAATAAGTTGCTATGCACTACATGAAAACGAGTTGCCACCTTTTGGTTGGTCTGCACATACTGAAGGTGCTGAACCCTAACGGGACCCTTTTAGGGCTACCGAATCCAATCACGGTAAAAAATAACCTGGGGAGAAATTCCTATCATTGTGTTGCCATAAGGAAACGGCCGTCAGAGGCAACGCCCGCGCTGAGAGTGTTGATGTCTCCTGTGTGTGGTCTGCTAAAACCTTCTGTTGATAGTTTTGAAGTCAGTCAAATTTGCATAAGAACGTTATGGGGTTCATTGTAGATCTAGATTGGAAGAATGCTGAAAACATCCTGGGGCAATAGTCACGTTGCTGTTTCTTCCAAATGGAAGTGGAAGGAGGATATTATATTGGATATCTACTTCTTCCATGGTTTTGATGAACGCGACTGCTGTATCATGGATAGGTACCAACTTGTAGTATCCACCAAAGGACTCTTGGAAAAATCTCTCTCCACATTCCCGTAGAAGAATTTTGGTAACTCGAGCCGGCTGGAACAGTTCCCCGAGAGAATCAGAAATCGGCACTCTTGTAGTCTGCACATCATCTGCATAGATTGGTTTATCAATTTATATTACCTTCAGTAACTTGTGTTTGCCAACACGATGGTTCTTAAGAAGTGCGTTGCTCTCTTTTCCGTGTGTTTTGGGGTAAAATTTCATTTTTGAAGTAGAAAGTAATCAATTTTCTAGTAGGTAGGTACGTATTCTAGTCGTCAAGGTAGTTTGCATTCTTACAATAAAGAATTCGGCTTGATTAACAATTCATCATTCATTCGTCGGTCATTCTCACTTTTGCTCCCAACTGTTCATTTTGAAACTGTCACAGGCCAGGAATCGAGTCTACAGCTCATTTCCAGCAAAACGTGTCTCTTGGTAATTTTTTTTTTAGAGGCTTCGTTTTCGAGTTATTTCACTTTCAAGATTTGTTCGTGATTTTGACCTTATCTCAGTAAAACGGCTATAACTCCCCGAATTTCCATGAAAATTCAAATCTTATTACACCGTTGGAAAGAGCGTTAAATTTCTTAACTCCTTGATGGAAAAACGAGTGAAAATTGGTAAAACCTTGAGTCTTAACTTTTTTCGGGAGGCCTCGCTGTCTTCTGCGCCTCCCGCCCTACCCATCGGCGAACCCCTCATATCGGCTTAGCAGGAACGCTGATTTCTTTGAGAAAATTCACGTTTTTCCGCGTTTAAACACAAAGTTCTGTAATAAATCCTACTTCAAAAATGAAAATGACTGGACCGTTGGAAAGCCGAGATTTCGGCGTATCTTTTTGGCCTACAGGTAAAAATTCACGTGCCGGTTTAAGGAACCTATGAGCGTTGAAAAAAGTCAGATTCTCAAGATTTTATAAATTTTTCGAAATATGGATTTTTCCATCAAGGAGTTAGGAAATTTTATGCTCTTTTCAACGGTGTAATCAGATTTGAATTTGCACGGAAATTCGGAGAGTTATAGCCGTTTTATTGAGATATAAGGTCAAAATTATGAAAAAATCTTGAAACTGAAAGAGGTAACTCGATAACGAAGCCTATAAACAAATTACCGAGAGACTTTTTTCGCTGGAAATGAGTTGTAGAATCGACTCCTGGCCTGTGACCGTTTTAAAATGTAACACCCTGTATAGTTTGAAACCCTACAGTCGAGATTAGTTGAAATTTACCTTTTTCACTCGACTAACCATTCTTTCATTTGCCCTGTTTACACAGGTAACGCACTCCATCCTACTGGCACTGACAGTATTATTTTTCAGTCAATCTATTTGAAGAGAGTTTCGCATTTCTTATTTCCTTGTGCATGGGATCTGGAGGTGGTCAGATTTTGAACCTTCAATTCAAACTGCCGATGATCCCACAAAGCCTGTTTTTACGCTGTTAACTTAAGTGCCATACATCGTGAGATCACCGACTAAAGTTTGTGGAAGACGGAGCTGAAAACCCCGCTCTTTGTTGATTGGTGGTCGCCAACTGCTCAAATGGTCTAGTTTGATGGAACACATATTGACTCATAAAGCCCAAAGAAACAATCTCTGTACCTGTGCAGGAACGATGCAGGAAGGTGAAGTTGGTTGGTCGCTCACACTCCAACTTTGACATCACCAATAGTGGAAAAAACTGTGCTGAAGCCGATCAGCTGATTTTCTCTCGACCATTGTGGTTTTTGGCTTCCTCACTACAAACTTTGGTCAGTTGCCTAGCGATGTATGGGTTAGCCCTTTATTTTAGAACTCGGTCAAAATAGACCGACTGTTGTTGAACCTAAAAACATCATTTCTCTATCCATGAGCTGCAATCACGCATTGTCTTGTCGGCACAATTACGTTAACGTGGTTGCGGCAGTATTAATTTTACATTACACCCAATTAAGATTGTTGAAGTTTGTTGTCTTACGTGTGACAGCTTGAGGACTTGTGTTAAATGTTGAGTTTGATCAAATTTTGTTTCCCCTGAATTTTGGGTGTCTAATTTCGGTGTCTGGAGTGTCTCAAAGTCCTCGAGCTCTTTACTGCTGTTGTAATACCGTCGAGAGAGCCGTCGAAAACGATTGACTAATTTCGAGGAGACAAAAATGGTCTTTCCTCTCAAATATGTATTATTAAATCGTGCGCGAATGCGATTTTTCGCGCACGGGGTGTAAACTTATTTCAATTCAACCGTGTTATGTACTTTGTAACATGTACAAAATATAATTTAATTAATTACATTTGGCTTTTATTATTTCTTTTCAGGATATACCTACATACCTACTAAGAAAAACAAAGTTTTAAAGTTCAAGAAGGAATTTACTTGTAGTAGGCAAGGCAAAACGCCTGAGCTCGATTTGCAGAATAGTTGGTCCTTGCAGCACTTATAAGTACCTTCCTAATGGAATCAAGTATAATATTGGAGACCCATGAAAACGGTAAAGGTGGGGACAAAGCCCAGCAATTTAGGGTATTCGACCATTGTTACCATTCAGATTGGATTTCCTCGAAATTATATGCTTGGATCAGGGGCAGCAACTGATGGGAGCAAAGGCGCAAGTGCACCCCCAGCCAATTTTAAAAAATTCAAAGTTCGTTCCTCTTTGTTTGAAGAGCAAGTTGGCTAGTGACAGAAGACAAGATCATACTGTGCTAGTTGAATCTACGTGACAGAACAGAGGTGGGAGCTCCCTCCTCCCTTCAGCAGCAGTTGGAGCATCAGAGATTTAGGGATGGGTATCTTTACAAAAGTATCGATATTTTTTATCGATACAGTATCGTTTTCGAGTATCGATATCCCATGTATCTTTTGACATGAGTATCGATATTTCATAATATCGAGTATCTATACTATTAATACAGTATCCATAACCCGATTATATAGATGATCCGATGCATAGTAGTTAATCTCAAAACACCAATCTATAAGTACCTTCCACTACCCTCATAGGGGACCATCTACACGCTAATCTGGACAGAAAATTTCATCAAATTCAGACGAAAAATGTAAGTGAGTAGTGATTGGATCAAAAAATGTCTTAGCTTGACTGGGAGTCGAACTTGGGACTCCTGGGTGGGAGTCCAGAGCACTGCTCAGTGATCTATAGAGGCCAGGTGATTGGTTGAATAGGATTTGAGATTCTCACGTCACACGCGAGAGCGACAAATGTACGGCTGTTACAAGGATTTTACGTTTGCGCATGCGCAGTCGCTTCTATCAGTCCGGGGATGATGATTTTCATAGGGTCTACACACCAACCCACACAATCACTGAAAATTTCATAGAAATCGGACAATAACTTCGTATAGTTATGCGCGTTAAAAGGAATTCATGACAGACAGACACGGAACCAAAATTGTTCAGAAAGGTCTAAAACGCAAAACGCGAGTGAAAATTTTGATTTTGGAGAACTTTTTTTATTCATCCTTGAAAAGTGAAAACAAAGCTTCCGCTACCTTGGTAGACTCAGAAGCAATATCAACATTATCCAATATTCTCAAGGAAAATATTTTTCTCAACAATTTTTATTCATTTCTTACTATCATGTCCAAGCTGAGTGTATTTTCATAACATACCTTTAATCATTAATAACTGTGAATATATTATTGAACATGTTCCCCATAATATTAATTATTTTATCCAAGTATGACCCACAGCCTCTCTACATTCCTCATCTTTTCATTTATTAGCCATTGCGTTGAATGGGGTAGTTGCATGGGTCGGAATTTCGTGTTTTTGACTTCAGATTCGTATTTAGCGCACTTAAAAACGTATATGGACCAGTTTTCAGTTCGAAATTCCATTTAGTTTAGCCGTATTTCAATAAAGAAGTACCATCCTTTTTGTGTTGGCGGGCCACACCTCTTACGTCATCCCTAAACGAGAATCTCACGATAGAGTGCGTTGAGATCACTGCCATCGAGGACAATTCGAGTCAGAAACATTGAAATGTACTTGCAAAATAATGGTGATGATTGAAAAAACTTTGAAATATATTTTTCAGGCTTTACATGTTTGAATAAATCGTTTAAATTGAAAATTTTGAAGCATAATTTTGGCTGTTTTGCCGAAGCCCGGGGGGCACATCGGCGCGGGGTACTTCGATTAACCCCGTTGCTACGGTCATAGTTATCACGTTATCAGTTTTTCGGGAGGCCCTTTCTCGTAGTGCGGTCCGAGTTGTTACAGTTGTTAGTTGTTATAGTTTACACCAGTATTTACCATAATTTATTAGTTGATTGGTTTGGAAAGGATAATGTTCACTGTAAAGTTTCAAGAAGCTTTTAATAAACGCTTGCATACGAGTCTGCAACACGTCTTCGCTTTTCCCCGCTACCTACCCGATAATCTGCTTTCGAATGTTGTTGATAGTTATTTTAACTCAGGGGTAGGTATATCTCATTTTCTTCCGTAATTACAACGGTTTTGGCAGTATATCATTCATGCGTAAATGTAGGGCTTTCCAACGAATGGTGAACGATTTTTCTACGAACGCGAATGACGAAGATAAAGTTCGATAGGAACAACTTGGCTGTAAGTAGAAATCATCAGAAAAACAACCGTAACTTTTTTTTCGTTTATGTGCCAAAGTATTGACATAAAATGTCAATATGCCAAAAAGGAGAGCCATCGACTAGAGTTTCGAGGTAGCTTCCCTGGAAAATATTCCGTACATAAATATTGGCATGTTGTACGATTTTTACGTCAATAACAACAAGTTCGTCAGCGCCGAAATAAAAGGAGCCAATAATGTGAAGTAAGTTGACACTTTTATAGTAAAAGGTCAGTTGTAATTGTGATTTCTTGTGTGTAGTACTTCTTCATCCAAATGGTTGCTCATTTATTGGAAGTTTCATTGTAGTGTCATTATCCTGTACAACGTAGTACCAATGAGTGTTTGTAAATTGTTAAATAAAACGATGTTGGTTATGTCCAACTTAGAAGAATCTAGCAAATTTGCGAGGTTGTGGCTCGAGTAACACCAGAACACCGCATTTCTTCACAACCATATGAGGTTTAAGTTACAGTGGAGGGAATGCCAGTAGGAAACAAAATCTTTGATGCAACATGTTTCGATTGCACAGCTAGCAAAATTCAGTATGAAAGCACCACAAAGTGTGAGTGATTCTCCAATTTTATTGCCACAATCGAACGTAAACAAACCCAACAGAGGGTTGCTATCAAAGGACCCCCGGGCAAAGGAAGGGGTCACTTGGCCCCCTTCACACCCGTGACGTGGCCCCCACCCCGCAGTGTCCAAGCCGTGAGTAGGTTTTCCCGCCTGAATCCGAAATCCCGTTTTTCGAAAAAATCTCTAAATTTTTTGGAAGCGTTTCCGGGAGTTTTATTTGCAGATTCGTACTTCAATAGAGATTCTCTACACAGAAAAAATACAAAAAAATATCATGCAACTACCCCATTGTCAGCGAGAACTGTATCGATATTTGATATTTAGAAATATCGGATTCAAAGTGTCGATGTCAAAAAATATTGGATAGTGCAGTACCGATACTAAAATATCGAGTATTGATATTTTGAAATATCGGGTATCGCTACCCATACCTACAGCGGTTATCTGCTCTGTGCATTAGGGGGGGTTGACGTGTTTCGAGGGAGGCGGCCACCTGAGATTGACCAACCAGAGAGGAAGAAATTGCCTCGTGTTGAGCAGAATTGATTCATTGCGCCCCCGTCAGAGAGCTCTGGACTCAAGGTGGGTTCACATGCATTCGACTCTGCGTTCTGCCCACTGATTGGCCAAGAACAGACGGAAAGAGGCCAATCAGCGGGCAGAACGCAGAGTCGGACGCCTGTGAACCCAGCGTCAGAGTTTCCTTATTGAGTTTGAGGCAAAAAAAAACTGATTAGGGATTTTCGTTTTTTTGTCAGCCGTTTTGTTTACTGCCTCGCCAGTCCCTGTCTCTGGCTTTTCAAAGTATTGTGATTATTTATGAGTGTAGGTATGATGAATAATTTGATGCATTATATTAAAGTAAACTATTCAAGTTTGTCTGTGGTGGAAAAGTGCGACATTCGAGAAACTGGCGGCCCCTTGCCGTCTCTTCTTGGACTCCAGCAGACGTTCAAATTAAAAAATCGTGTACCGTAAGGTTAACCTCGAGTATTATAAGAAGGCAGATTAGATTGGCTTTGTGGGAGTGAAGTGACTATCAAATTATTTTGCTACATTTCCGCTATTGCAATAAGATGGATTAAGTATTAAATACTTAATAATTAACAAATTTTGTTAATTATTAAGTATTGGTGATTGATACTTAAGGATTAAGTATTTCAGAATTTCTGTGTACCTCTAGAGAACATTTTTCGTGTCTATTGTACGTATTTAGTACCGTTTACAATTTTAAGATGAAAAAGTTACCAAGATTTATCCCTTTGCATATCGTTGAAATTTCTATTTGGCTGAGAAAAGCACCTATTCTGTCCCTTATCGATAGCCTCTCCTGGTCTCTGTGCACCCCTTGAGTTTCGGGGAAGGTGCCGCACTGGCTTGGATCTTAGTTTTTGATTTTACCTGTAATCACGTACTCGCAGGGGTAAGTCGCACGTACATTAGGACTGTTTGGGAATGGCTAATCAGCAAGGTCGAGTCAAGTGAAGTGAAGCAAAAGATAATCCAAAAAATTGAAGCTGCCCGCCAAGCCAATCCTACATTCATCTCTGCATTCATTCTTAATTTTGCTGTTAAGTGAGTGAGTGACATTCATAACTTACCAGCATCCATCGCAGTAAATGGAGAGCCCTTGAATTTCGTAAGGTAATTATTCATGAAATTGCTGAAACGTAAGTAGAAGATTATTTTGGCTCATAAGATTTTGTATACAAGGCACTTGTCCAGAGCATCATTGGCTTCGGAATTATTGCTTGGGGAGGAGCCACTTCCGCGGTATTGAATCTACTGAATATCATGCAAAAATCCATTCTCAAAGTAATGACAAAAAAACCACGTAGATTTCCTACAGTAGATCTTTATAACTATGTCCGTGTTTTCTCAGTCCATCAGTTGATATCAAGTCGGCGCTCACCTTTTTCCACAAACACCCGGAATTTTTCAATTTTTCTAAAAACACTCCGTACGCTTTCCGGTTCACTACACAAGCTGTAGTTCCTGCACCGAAAACTCGTATATGGAGTACTGCTAGACACATTTTCTACAGCATGCCATTCCAGAAAATTTGCGATCCCCCTCCAATCTTACTCGTTCGGATTATAAAAAGAAAGTTTTGTCGTGGCTAATCCAATATGGGTTGGAAAACTGCCAAACTCTTCTTACAAGCATTTATGTCCATTGAATTATCTAATAATTATCATGCCAGTTCCCTTTATTATTATTTTCTAATGAATTGATAGTTTAGTTGTTGATCCTCTTTCTCCTCTATAACAGAAGGAAGCAGTGTAATCTGATAACAGCTCAAGCATCTCCCCTTAACCGCACAGGGCCTGCCCTATGGTTAAGGTGTATATTCCATATTGCCATATATTATGTACTTATACGCGTTTTTGTAATTTACTGTTTTTCGGAATTAAACTTACTTTCATTCATTCATTCATTCAAGAACCCAATAACATTGTTGGGTACGACGCATAATTCTTCTTTGAAATTCTTCTTCGAAAAATCGTCACGAAACCTAAGCAAGTCTTGCTTACGCGACCAATAAATAAAATAGACTCACTGTGTTGCGTAGAGAACAATCAATCGTGTTCTTATTTTGATGCTTGGGTACATGAACTAACAACCTTACTTCACTACCTTGTTGTGTAGTGGTTGACATGAAAATGTCCCATTTTGTGTTTCATTCCGTCCAACCCGGTGAGAAGCGCATCCTAGCGTCCTAACCTGTAAACTCTCATTTCTTTACTATTAACTACCTTATCGACTACTCTTATCGATATTCGAACCCTTTTGATGGATCGCGCATGCGCGCAGAGGCACCTTCGAGCGGTGCTGTTCAAATTGTTTCAATTGCGCCATCTTTGGCATCCTGGCCTGTGTAACTCCGTTTTCTGTAGAAATAATTTAAACTGTGATTTGTGACCGTTCAGTTCTTCTATGCAAACGGACAAGGTGAGTTAAATTCAATTTTTTTTTAATTTCTAGGTATAGGATACCCTCTCCGTTCAGCGTTTTTTCTCCATCTATCAGCAAATTTGTGCCGACTTCTACGATTTTTTAAGACTCAGCCATTTATTCGTCTTTTTGTAGACGCATTCTCGACCTCACAGTCCACTATTCTTACTTTATGCTCGTCCCATTGACGACACCTGAGTTTAAAAGCTCGTTAAATACCGCATACTCGTTCACCGATGAGTTTAACAAAATATTATTGCAACCGAGATGTTGCGGCGCTATATTCGGCCACCGGCACGGCACACACTTTCATTGGCCGACGGGGTCGTTCGTCCGACGCTCGCCCAACGATCGTCCAGCGGTCGTCGCTCGTTCTACGATCGTTCGCCGCTCGTCCTGCGATCGTTTTTCCGCTCGTCCTGCGATCGTTTTCCACTCGTCCTGCGATCGTTTTCCGCTCGCTCTGCGATCGTTTTCCGCTCGCCCAGAGTTCGCCTGTCGCCATAATGTCGTGTGGCTCATTATTTTGAGCTCATTCAGCAATAATTCGGTTCATTGGGTTATAAACACATGCAAAAGTTATTGTATCTACCTGATAAATATGCTGTATTATTAAATTGATTATTCGATCTATTCTCCTGTAATAAATAATTTTAGTAGATGAATAGATAAATCGATTTTAATAAAAATTATAATAATTATTAACGCTGAACGGTGGGGGGGGGAATTATGCTTTAATTTTGTAATGTTGTTTTGTTGTTACAATGAAGGTATTTTATCCACTTGCAGATGCAAGAGATAAGAGTGGGGGATTTATTCGACCTGGAACCGGTGGACCAGAGGTTAGTTCCAGTTAAAGAAGTTATTGCAAATTCCCTGCCTGAGGGATGGCGGGATTGGAGAGTAACTGACGCCATACTCAACTTACCACAGGAGGTCATTCAAAAAGGCGGTTTCAGGTTCGGAATTCCCACAGTTCCTCTTCTGAGAGCTTTCTTCCCTGGTTCAGTTCAGGTTAGTGAAAAGAACTTTCGGTCCTTGTTACAGACCTTGACAAGTTGGGTTATGGGCAGAGTTCTCATTTACTATCCTCGCTCTTTGGCAGAAAGTTACCGCTCCCAAGAAAATTTCGAGATATTCTGGTTGGCAATGAATCAATTGCGAGCAAAATGTGTATCCAGACCAGAGGCCAATGAAGAGCTAAGTCGCAGTGAAGTTTTACTGTCAGGGGATGAGGAACCTGACGGTCTGTCTGTTAGAGACCCTAGGTCCAAGGAATTGCTGAAGAAGTTGGGTGATGAGGTTAGTTCCTTGAAGGCTCTACCTTCCAGAGTTGGTCAACTTGAATCCAAGCTAGATTCAATTGAGAGTGGGATTCAAAAATTGATCTCAGAGCGCAGCAAGCACACTTATTCTAGCTCAGAGGATGGAAACTCAGAACTTGATGAATCTGACCAAGGCAGTGAGGGCCAGGAAATGCTGTCGTGGCAAGACACCCTCCAACCCCTGGGTCGTTCTGAGGACCCCCCACTGGGTGAGAAGCTGTGGGTGGGTCCTACTCCATCAGTCGTTGGGCCTGGCTTGTCTCCACTGACATCAGCATCCTCCTCATTCCTAAACCCCTCGACGGTGGAACAGGCTCCAGAGTATGCTCTGCCAGAGGAGGAGATCAATTCAAGAGCAATTGACTGCCAGCACTTGGGGCGTGAGTCATGGAATAGAGTTCGTTATGCGGAAGCAGCTCAACGACTTCATCGCGGTGGAGTATTCCAACCCTTGCAGGTCAATGGCACCTTCCTTAAGCAGTACATGCCACTTGATAATATTCACAAGAAACGTGAAAGGTTCTTAGCAACTCTGTCATATGGAGTATTGGCAGAGCGACAAGCATTCAATGAGGCACAAACCGCTTTCTTGTTGGCCCACCCTGAGGTTAAAGAAGCTTTTGAGAAACAATTTTTACAGGGGTCAAAATTCCGATCTGTCGCAGATGTCATCCTGCAGATGATTTTTGGAGGGCGGGCAGAGGTGATTGCTGAGAGGCGCAAAATGTTAGAGCCGTCTGATTTTGCCAGCAGACGAGCCTTACAGGCTATTCCTCCCTCCACAACACATTTGTTTGAGGAGGAGGCCTTGAGGAAGTTGGTGACGTCTTCAGGCTTTAAGTTGGCTCCTGAGGCTTCCTACGTGCAGAAAAGGAAACGGATTTTTTCTGAGTCAGGTACATCGAATCCTCCAGCGAAGAAATTTCGCCAGAATAGCCAACCATTGCAACCCCGTACTTCCTCTTCTAATCGATTTCGCTCTTCCTCGGGAAAACATAAGCTCCGTTCCTCATCATCCAAGGGACATGACACTAAACTTCGTCAAGAGAATTTCCACAGACGGCAATCAAATCAAAATGGAGGTAGCCGTTCCTTTCGTAAATTTTGAAGGTTCCAGGGGGGAGACAGAGGGAGGGCAGTTACTGCGGTTTGTCCCAACTTGGGAAGCCCTAGGGGCTCCCAGGGCTATCTGCAAGGTCATCAGCGGTTATGTCATACCATTTGCTGTAAGACCCCCTCTGAGGAATCTTTCTCCCCCCTTCAATCTGCCACTGGTTACTACTCCATCCAAGGAAATGGATGCAGTGGTCAATTCTTTACTAAGACAACGCATGATCGTGCCATGTTCAGCGACAACAGGGTTCATTTCACCAATGTTCCTAGTACAAAAATCAGATGGGTCAAGCCGTCCAGTGTTCAACCTACGGAAATTGAACAGTTTCCTCATCACCAAACCATTTCGACTAATAAACCACTTCAAGGTCCCTCAATTTCTTCAGTCAGGCGATTTCATGGCAAGCATAGATCTATCACAGGCATACTGTCACATTCCAATTGCAGCTCGTCATCAACGCTACCTGGCTTTTGTGTACAAAGAAGTGGTATACAATTGGACATGTCTTCCATTTGGTCTCGCTTCTGCTCCTCAAGTGTTTGGTCAGTTGACCAACTGGGTTGCTTCTGTTCTGCGAGAAAGGGCTATCCGCACGATTGTCTACCTCGACGACTTTTTATTTGCTCATCAGGACGCAGCACTTTTACAGGCTCAAGTGAACGAGGTTCTCAGTTGCCTATCCTTACTAGGCTGGCAGGTGAACTGGAAAAAGTGCCAGCTGCTCCCAGTACAAAGGATGAATTTTCTGGGTCTCACTTGGGATACCAGGGAGAATCAGATATCCCTCCCACCGAGAAAGATCCAGGGCCTTCAAGGTCAGCTAGACAAGATCCTTCTTCAGAAAACCTGGAGCCTTCGTTCAGCACAGAGCTTGATGGGCTCCCTGAACTTCGCGGCATTTGCGATTCCACTTGGCCGCCTCCATCTACGTCCCATTCAACTGGAGGCACGACACCTGTGTCAGGGGACCCCACGTTCCAAAGTTCCATTATCAGACAAGACCTTACACCCACTACTGTGGTGGAAAACTCATCTCGACGACCATGTTCCTCTTCACCCTCCACCTCGACGAGTATTTTTGTCCACGGGTGCATCCGATATGGGTTGGGGGGCAGTACTTTCAGGTCAGCTGTTCCAAGGCTCTTGGACAGCTCAACAAAAGAGATGGCATATCAACAGAAAAGAACTGTTTGCAGTAAGAGTGGCTCTTTGGCAGAACCATCATTGGTTAGCAAATCATACAGTTGTTGTTCAGTCAGACAACATGACTGTGGTAGCTTACATTCGCAAGCAGGGAGGACTGCGTTCATTGGCTCTCCTGGCCGAAGTGTGGGAACTATTCGAGCTGACGACATCCCTTGGAGTTCATCTCCAACCATTTTACATTCCTGGCAGGTTCAACTCATGGGCAGACAGTCTTTCACGCCAGATGCCACTTCCAGATTGGCATCTTGGTCCCACGATCACACATATTGTCTTTCGTCAATGGGGAATTCCAGAGATAGATCTGTTTGCATCCAACAGCTCCAAAGTAGTTCAGCAGTATGTGTCGATAAACCTGAACGACGGGAAGCCAGTCTTCATCGATGCCTTTTCTCAACAGTGGGTTTACAGGCTAGCCTGGGTGTTTCCCCCACCCCCCTTACTGCCACAAGTGCTACATCATCTGAACACAGCCACTGGCCATTTCATGATAGTAGCTCCCCGATGGGAAAAAGCCTTCTGGAGGGCAGATCTCAAAGCACGTGCGGTAGCACCACCTCTGGTGTTCAGAGACTTACTTCAACACCTTGTGGACCTAGCAACCAATCAACCGCCTCCACAAGTCGAGGAGATGACGTTAGAGATCTGGCTAGTACAGGGTGGCAATCACACACGTCCAGTTGGTCGAACAGAGAGAAAGAATTACTGATGGCAGCATGGCGACCATCAACAAAATCAACTTATGCTAAACCTTGGTCACGGTGGGTGTCTTGGACTGGAACCCATAATGTTGATGCTTCAGCACCCTCACCTTCTCAAGTGGCTCAATTCTTAGCCTTCCTTTTCTTTGAAGAGAAATTAGCATTGAGTTCGATTTTAACTCACAAATCAGTAATTGTTACCATGTGTGATCCAGATTACTCAACTGCTCTTGCTTCACATCCAATCGTAACTAAAATGATCAGGGGAATAGCAGCATCGCGTTCACCTCCTGAAACTCGTAAGATTTGGAATGTAGCTGATTTACAAATCTGGATGGAAGCCCATCCACCAGCCGAATCCAGTTTCTTTGAAATGTCTCGTTTTCTGGCCTTGCTCATGCTATTGTCTTCAGGGAGGCGTGTACATGATCTCACACTTCTCAGAGTTGAGAGTCACCATCTACAGCGTTCTCAAGATGCAGTGGTTTTATGGCCAGCATTTGGGTCAAAGACAGACTCTGCTTCCTTTCGCCAATCAGGGTGGAGGTTTGAATGTTCTTCATCTCAAAGTCACTGCAATGTCCCCCAGTGCCTGGACACCTTCTTGAAATTAAGGGCTCGTCGTTGTGGGTTACTAGATGAGTCAGCTCTGTTCATTTCAACTTTTGGTACAGTTCGTCCAGCTTCACGTACCACTATTGCTGGCTGGATCAAAACAGCACTTTCAGCAGCAGGGATACCATATCCGGCAGGAAGTATCAGATCTGCAGTCAACTCCTCATTGGCTCGAGTTAATCTCCCACTCGATGACATCCTCTGTAGAGCCAATTGGAGATCAGCAGGGACTTTTCTACGACATTATTATCGCCCTATTGACACCCGAGGACCAGGAATGACGGCTCCTATGCAGGACCTCGGTTTCTCTCCTGCCCAGTAGAACTTGTCATTGGTTGAGTTAATGTACAATTCTTGATTACGAAATACAATTTTCAATTATATTCCTGGTGTGGTTTTTGGTCAGGCTGGATGCCAAATTCTAATTTTGAAGCCTTTAGCTTCACGTGTGTAATTTTTTTTTTTTGAAGGTACAATACCATTTATCACAATTGCGCCATTTTCATCATGATCAATATTCGACCCACCTTCGAGCTGTCAGATAACAAACACTTCTCACCGGGTTGGACGGAATGAAACACAAAATATTTCAGTTTTTCCCCCGAAGGGAATAAAAACTGTTATTTTGGGTTGAATGTAGTCCAACCCGAAATTTAATCGCTTGACAGCTTGAGCGCAATTGAAACAATTTGAACAGCACCGCTCGAAGGTGCCTCTGCGCGCATGCGCGATCCATCAAAAGGGTTCGAATATCGATAAGAGTAGTCGATAAGGTAGTTAATAGTAAAGAAATGAGAGTTTACAGGTTAGGACGCTAGGATGCGCTTCTCACCGGGTTGGACTACATTCAACCCAAAATAACAGTTTTTATTCCCTTCGGGGGAAAAACTGAAATAATGTGTTGCAGACTCGTATGCAAGCATTTTACTTTGTTTTTTTTTTTTCACAAGAAGTGAGTTTAGGGGAGGAGCAACATCGTCTTGTTACATACCAACTCCTCAACATCATTATAGAGCTGCACAAATCTTCAGAGGCCACTCACTACACTATTTCACGAAACTGGAAAACTGAAACCGTTTTCTTCTTGCCTCTGCTCCGTGGATCTAACCTTTGGGGTTGTGTGTCCAATAAATGATACCGATTTCACATTCACAGCAAGAGCAAATAACAAAACGACAACAAAATACTGAAGGTAAAAGTAACTTCAAATTGGAAAGTGATTAAGAGCAGCTATTTGAGCACAGAAGAAGTAGGTACTCAATGATACGTGATTCAGCTGTATGGAAGATAAAACTTGATGTTTCGAGAAAATGTAATCTAATGATGATAGTGTTACGATTTCGAGTTGGAATTGATTGATTCTGGCCACCTGAGATTTCCACAATAGTGTACGGTAGAGATGGGCACAAACATATGATTAATTCATGCATCCCAGTAGACGTCCCATTGGATAAGCATTAGGCCAATGGGGTATTTCGGTGGGTCGGAATTTAGGTTTTTGACGTCACAACATTCAAATCTTCCACTTTTATTAGCTTCCCTAATTTCTTCTAAAGATTTTCTCGACGAACAGACCCAATTATCGTTATTCCTGACCCATGCTCTTTTGAAAAAAAATTATTAAAAATTGACTGAAAAACCCAATTAAAACCATTTGGAAAGCGATAAAACTGGTATTTTTATGGTACCTTCCTGCTGCACAAAACAGTTTCACTCAATGTAATTTAGTTAGTATTTTGAGTAAGAAATAGTGGATGAACCTCAGATTTGAATAGCATTTTAAAATCCATAATCTACGATACCCATCATGCGAATTTGAGTTCACCCCCCCCCCCCCCCCATAGTACCAGCCTGGTACCAAAACGGTAATACGTCGTAACGTTGAACTTTCATCTGTTAGTTTTGGTAGACGTCCGTAAAAGTTTACTATTATTTTTTAATTTTTTAATTTTTATTTTTTTTTATTTTTTAATTTTTTTATTATACTATTTATTTTTTTACTATTATTTTATTATTCAAGGTGAAACACACAAAAACCCACGAAACATGAGGTTTATGGTGTCCTGGCACCACTAATTTGTTCCATGATGTTACAAAGAATAATTCATGAAAATCCAAAGGTAAGTATAATGAGAATTTTCCCTCAATTTCAAAGCTTAGATAGGTACAATTAGTAAGCTATAAAGGAACCAAAATTCAGAAAAATAATAAATTTTGTGAATATTATGCTCCTACTCGCCCCTCTCCATCTAATTTTGATACTCTGGTGAAATAATGTGCCACTAAGAAGTTATGTGAGTCGAATACAAAAAGAATCACGCAAATCGGTTGGAAATTGAGGCCTGGGCAGAGTTTACAAGATAATGCCCACAAACGCACATTTTTTTAAGCATTAACCCCCCAAAATTCAAAATTTCGGCGACGCTGTGCACAACTAGATAGATTTCCGCGTCGAATGAAAAAGAACCAGCAAAATCGGTTGAAAACTAAGGCCTGGGCAGAATACACAAGATTAACCCCCCCATTCAAGGGAGTTAAATTCAAGAAAGAAGAAGAAGGAGAAGTTATTTTAGGTTTTAATTAGTGTTCCTACTTGTTGCTTGTCTCGTGTCCTTTGTCTTCGAGTAGGTTCACCTGTACTATTACTATCCTATTGAAGTGATTGCAAGGAACGAAAGTTTGAAATTAAGTTTTTATTGAGAGTAGTTTCCTGCTTCTTTCCTCAAATTTGTTTCAAAATTTTCAAATTTCAAAAGTTAGTTTCAAATTGGGTTTTCTTGCTTCTTTCCTGAGTTTTTAGTGTTACCAATAATTCTACAATGAGAGTCTACCGCCATCGTCCGATCTGAAATGAACTGATCCGTTTTCCCCCAGGAAGAAATGGCCCTCGCCAACTGCAGGTAGGTGGGATATTTTTTTCAGATTTAATTCAACAATTAACTTCCTTCAATCGTCAGTTTCTTACCTAAATTTGAAGCATTGGCAATCACCAGTTTTTGGACCAGAAAAAACCGTCTTTTTTTTCTGGATATATTATTTTTACGCTGATTTTTGATTGCAATTATTGGTAGAATTATTCTACCGTAGTCTGGTATTATCGGTTATCATCGTGTTATCGGAAAGTGAGCTTGCAAATTTTGAATTCCACCTAGTAGTGTGACCGTGACATAAGTGACTTTGCGTGACACTCTGTCGAGACATAAGTGACTGCCTTGGCGGGTTACGTTTCAACAAAGGTCGGACAAAAATTTGGACTGGATGAAAGGGAAATGACAGAACAAGGTAGGCTAAACCTGCAAGACCGGAGAGTCGTGAGGGAGGTGTAGCTTCAGCCCCTCCGAAGCCCTCAAGTCAACTTGTTTCTCCGTTTAGATGTAGCAGCTTTACGAAGACAGTAACGGATTTCGAGATTTCGAACTCACACTGTTCACTGTTATTCTGGTTACAATAATTAGGGATGAAATATTTTAAAATTATGCAGTTAACACGAACAAGAATAATTATTGGTGTCCGCTTCAGCGAACGTTTCTATTAAAATCTAAATTTCAACTTCTGGCCATATGATTTTCTAAATCCATTTTCGATATGTTTTTGAATGTGACATGTGAGTTGGAATTATTGGAAAAATAAATTATTCGCTTTTGAAGTTTCTTACGGAAAAGTTTTGTATTTTCTCGTAGAGATAAGTTTTGAAAGTAGTGTCGATAAAACTGTAAAGTGTTGTCTTGGTCAGTTTCGAGTAGAACTGTCTATAGTATCAGACTTTATATAAGTGGTGCCGAAATTCATAAAGACCAGTATGGATGGAATGAAGTTGAGAAATTCCAAAGTTTTGCAAGCCCGAAGGAATCAAGCCTTGACAGAGAAGCAAGAATACGATAGGATCTCTTCAGCTAGCAGCAGCTATACGACCTCCAGCCAGAACAGTGTAATGAGCAAGATCGAAAAGCTGAGAGCCCTCGATAAGCTGCAAGAAGAAAAGCAACGCCAACTTCAACAAGAAATGCAAGCTCAACGGGAACAGTTGCTGATGGAGATTGAAAGTGGGAGTCAAGGAGGTTCTCGTCACTCGTCCAGGCGTTCTGCTCGAAAATCTCATCCGGAGGAAGAGGACCGACTGAATTGGAATAGGATCCAGGTGCAAGCCCTAGTTGAACCTCGCCCAAAAATAAAACCTAATTCGACCCTTATACATCCTAAAGAAAACCACGTCACAGAACCCCAGGTACCTCATTGTCAACATGAACGTAAGTACCCAGCTCATGATTTGGGGTTTTTCGTTGCAAGGCAGAGTGAGGGGAAGAAATTACCAACGTTCAGCGGTGACCCGATGGAATGGCCGAATTTTATCAGCCAATTCCAGAGGACAACAAAACTGTGTGGTTATTCTGATGAAGAGAATTTAAGTAGGTTGCAGCAGTGTTTGACGGGTGAAGCAAGAAAAGCAGTTTATGCATTACTAGCTCTTCCGGAGGGTGTGGGCAAAATAATGGAAATCCTGCAAAGGCGTTTTGGTAGGGCAGAGTACGTCATAAGTAAGATTGGTGAGCAACTACTAAGCAAACCAAGCATGAAAGAAGGAGATTACGGTGCTCTTGTGTCATTTTCGTCTGAAGTGCAAAATTATGTAACCACGATTCAGATTCTAGATTGTAACGATTTTTTGACTGAGCCTTCGACGTTATCCAAGTTAGCCTGTAAGTTGCCCGGTAGCCTAAGAGTCCAATGGGGAGAATATGTGGCCAGCCTTGGTCTTTCCATGCCCCATATCAACGAGTTTGCGGTATGGCTTGAGCGCAGAGCGGATGCCTACAGCGTGATTGCCGGACAGGGATGGGTAGAAGGAACTTCAAGTTTTCAATCGACCAGTGGGACTTCTGTTAGCAAAGTTGTGTCTGGGGGCACAAGAAGTTGTCAGTTTTGCGCAAATGGTTCGCATTATTTGGGTAACTGCGACAAATGGCTGAAAGAGTCGTTGAATAATCGCTATACATGGGCCAGTAAGTCAAATTTGTGTTTTAGGTGTCTAAAACCAGCCCATAGCGCTTTCAGATGTAGGGACCAGAGTGTTTGCGGAAAATGTAAGGGAAAACATCACACAACCCTACATAAGACCGAGAATAAACCTGAGGGAGCGTCCAACGTGCCAGTACAGGCGCATGAGGTGACCAAGAAGCCAGAGGGAACCAATAAATGGACGGCTGTTCTCAAAGTTTTACCAGTCAGGGTATCGGGACCGGCGGGTTCGCGGGATACTTTCGCGCTCCTCGATGAAGGATCCTGTGTGACGATGATCGAGAGTGACTTGGCCCAAGAGATTGGTTTGAAAGGGGAAATAAAACCTTTGTCTTTGTCGTGGACAGGGAATGTGAGTCGTGTAGAAGAAGAGTCCGAAATAGTGTCATTTAAAATTTCAAAGTGTGCTAATGATGCAAAAGAATTCAGTGTTTTTAATGCTCGAACAGTGAAAGACCTCGGATTACAACCTCAGTCTGTGGATGTACAGCAGCTAGCGGCAGACTGGCCTTTCATCAAGAAAGGGGAAGTAACCGAGTTCAAAGACGAGATTCCGAGGGTGATAGTGGGGCAGGATAACTGGCCTCTCTTATTTGTCCGGAAATCCTACTCAGGACCATGGAAAGGACCAGTTGTCTCCCTAACTTGGCTCGGATGGGTACTTTATGGGAACATCCCACAGAAAGTAACCAGTACTTCATCTTGCACCGCTACCCATTTCCAATTGACGCATTGGAGCGACAACATGGTTGAAAATGAAAATCAAGAACTCAAGAGTTTAGTCGAAAATAATCGGATTCATGATAATTTGCCAGTTGTTCGTTGTGAAAGACCGTCTGTTTCAGAGAAAGATAATGCTGCGATTCGTATTTTTGACGCTACTACAAAACGGATTGGACAACGGTGGAAGACAGGTCTCTTGTGGAAGGAGAGTGTCACAACGCTCCCTGACAGTCAAACGATGGCAGTAAAGCGGTTCCATTCATTAGAAAGCCGTTTTGAATGTGATCCAGGTTTTTGCGAGCGGTATCGTTCATACTACGCACCCCAAGAAATTAGATCCAGGAATGCAGAAGAATTTCCTGAAGCTCATGAAGCACTTAAGAAGAAACTTTACATGGACGACAATGTGAATTGTGTACCATCTGAGGAGGAAGCCATAAGGTTGGTACAAGATGTAATCAAGGTGCCTGCGAGAGGAGGATTTGTCGTGGGCGATTGGGTGACCAATTCAGCATCATTGCGAGAGACTATGCCGACGGAACTACGTGATGCGTCCAAATCATCGACTAGCAAAATCTTTGGGAGAAGAATATTTAAGGGTATTTGGAAGAAGAAATTACCTTGGGATGAGGAAGGCCATGGTGAACTCTTCCAAAGACGGTGTAAATGGTTGGAACGGTTTGACGTGGTTCCCCGAACGAAATGGAAACGTGCGAAGACTTGCCCAAGACGCCAGGATTGAAATGATCATCGACAAGACTCAAGCTAACAGAGGAAGAATGACAGCCGTCAGCGTGGGGGAGGATGTCCGCTTCAGCGAACGTTTCTATTAAAATCTAAATTTCAACTTCTGGCCATATGATTTTCTAAATCCATTTTCGATATGTTTTTGAATGTGACATGTGAGTTGGAATTATTGGAAAAATAAATTATTCGCTTTTGAAGTTTCTTACGGAAAAGTTTTGTATTTTCTCGTAGAGATAAGTTTTGAAAGTAGTGTCGATAAAACTGTAAAGTGTTGTCTTGGTCAGTTTCGAGTAGAACTGTCTATAGTATCAGACTTTATAATTGGCAATGAAAAGATGTGAGTAAAAATCATAGAAATTGGCCCTTTATTCTCCCTATCCTTTCCCTTATAGATGGAAAGAACAAAGAAGGCCATAAATGATTAATGCGTTTCGATTTTCTTTGCCCAGCACTTACTTGAGTTTTTGGTTTTTCGAAAGAGGCACTTCTCTGCTTCCTTTTATATCCTCTCGCCCTCGGACTAGTGTCAGGTACTGTTTGCATATTGAAAGAATGCGGATGGTTTGGTGAGGTGTCCATGTGTAATGCAATCCCAAAAACATCGTCCTTCCTCTACCTGCCACTCAAGAAGGAAAATGAGACCGACGGTTGTTGACTACCGACCGATGATGAAGTGAAAGGATTGATTTATTACAGGCAAAACAAAACAAATACAGAACACTAATAAAAAATAAAACAATTACAATTATTATTTTAATAATTTTAGTATTTGTTTTAAATAATAATTTAAATGAACTTATTTTTTAATTTTTTATAATACCTACTTACGACTATTTGCTGTTTAATTTATTAATTTAAAAACTTGTATTAAATTTTGATTAATTGTGGCAAGTTGTGAAATTTTGTTTCACCTATCAAAAAGTATAAATGGAAAATTCTTGGCTACTTTCTGTTGAGTCATCATAACACTTTGAATTTATCTACTAAAATCCAAGTCAAAACACTCTCAATTTACCTGCCGAAGTTGGTAGCGATTCACAATCGTGTTTCTGACTACTTTTCGGCAAGTGACCAAAATATGATCGTAAATTGCTTTCCATTTTTCTTCCTAATTTCCAAATTGGGAAAGCAGGCTTTAATTCCCTACCTGGGAGTAGAGGAGGGTGATGATGGACTTAGTACTGGGGCGATTTCTAGGGCCGCAGGAGAAAATCAAAATTAGGGAGCCTCATTATTTCACGCTTATGCCTCCTTATCTGCCGGCCGAAACGCTCTCTGGACGTCACCAATGACACCAGCCACCTGGAGGCGAGATGCCAGTACTTCATGGAAGTGGCGGAAGACTACCGAGGACACTGAGATCAGTCAATAGCCTCCAGGCCCACTTCCCCCTTTCTTGGGAATAAATACGGTTCGGGTACGGGTTAATGCTTTTGGGGGTCTTCCCGCAAGGATGAGCAGGATGAGGATGAGCAGCTTATTCGTGTTTGGTGCTTTATTCCAGCAACGGGCAGAAACACCATCCAGTCCAGCGGATGTGGAGTTCTTGACACAGCACTTGTGTGCCTCATCAAGTAGCACCGGCGAACACAAGATGCTGCATATGGAATCCCTGGTGGAGATTGGGGGAACCACTCGCTCCGCAGGGTTGTGGCTGGGTGCACTAAAAGTGGCTCCCAGAAATCCACAAACTCCTGAAGAGGGTGCTGAACTTGATCTTCCCCAGGCTCCTCTAGTACCTCCGCAGCTACACGTGCCGGATGCTTCCTCCACATACTCTGAACCCGGTGGTACTCCCGCCGCCTTGCTTGCTTAGCTGCTCTTCGACCTCCACGCAACACCACTCTGGTCACGGCCGCATCCCCAACCAGGGAAGATTCTCCCTAGATAGGCTGCAACCTTGTCTTCCAGGTTGTCCAGCCCTTCAGCAGCCCGCCTCGCCAGATCCTGCAGGTAGGTGCTTTCATAGCCTTCAATACGACCCACCTGCCACCCTCAAGACTTCGGTCTTCAAATCGGTGAGAAGACCGGAGGTCCCGGGGGAGGGATACTGGATGGCAGACTGCTGGTCCACGCCAGCAATAGGAGATGCGGGAGAAGATGCCCCACCAGTATTTGCCAGGATAGCTTCCTGGACAAGCTGCTTATAGTGGGGCTTCAGGTGGAGGTTCTTGATGTCAATGACTGTGCGCGTGGGAAAACGTTCGCTTAAATAAACATTTATATTACGTACCCCATTGCGCACAGCCACCACCTCATCTGCCGCCACCCTGCGCAAATCCTCGGAAGCATACCTAGGCTGCACTCGTTCAACATCAATTTCATCATTTGCAGCAACAGGATGCTTCCGTCTGATGTGGGCACCAAGGCCAGACCTGGAGGTGAATGCCCGCTCACAATGGGCACACTGGTGGTCTAAAGAGGCTGTGGGAGAGGAAGAGGGTAGGGATGATGAGGAAGAGGAGGAGGGAGAGGATGCCAGTATGAAGGAGCCGTTGGATACCCGCCTTAGGAAAGAACAGCAGGGTTCTGCAAGGGTAGACCCTGCACTGACTAGATAAACACTCTGCGTCTCATCGTCGAGCAACATAGAGAGTTCCAGGCTAGCATTTATCGCCTGTTTATTGACTTTGAGATGGCCTTCGATAGAATCAACCGCGACAAGATTTGGAAGTGCTTGAGGAAGTATGGTGTTCCACAAAAGTTGATCACGATGCTGACTGAGGCGTACAATGGCTTTGCATGCCAAGTTGTGCATCAAAGTAACTTGTCTGCACCTATCTCTATGACGTCAGGTGTGAAACAATGTTGCATCCTTTCACCTACTATCTTCCTGGTCGTCATGGACGAGGTATTGCGCAGGGTGAATGAGGGGAAGAATAGAGGGATCCAGTGGACACTCACCCAAAGGCTCGAGGACCTAGATTTTGCAGGTGATATTTTTCTTCTGGCATCTAGGTTCCAAGACATCCGGGACAAGCTTGCAGACCTGGAATCCATTGCTCGGGATTATGGTCTGAAGGTGAACGCCGGCAAAACCAAAGCCATGAGAGTCAACGTTTCTACCAACCATCCCCTCCATGTAAATGGAACGACGATCGAGGACGTTGAAACCTTCACATACCTGGGCAGTGTAGTAACAAAGAAGGGTTGCACAACTGAGGACGTAGCAGCGAGAATCCGCACGCTAAGCGCTAGGGAGATCACACTCAACGCGAAACTGAGAATCTTCAGCTCGAACGTCAAGGCAGTCCTCCTGTACGGTTGTGAGACTTGGTGAGTCACGACGAGCGAAATGAATAAGCTCCAAGTGTTTATCAACCGATGTCTAAGGAGAATTTTCCGCATCTTCTGGCCCAACGTGATCTCCAACCAAGACCTATGGAAGAGAGCCAACGAGTCCCCGATTGACGCCCAGATCAGAAGAAGGAAATGGAATTGGCTGGGGCACACTCTCCGCAAGGAGCACGATGCAGTTGAGCGGCATGCACTCAGCTGGACTCCGCAAGGAAGGCGCAAGAAGGGACGGCCGCCTATAATATATATATTATAATTATAATTAATATAATATATAATACATAATAATATAATATAACTATAATAATAATATATAATAAGTATATAAAATAATATAATACATGTATAATATAATTTTATATCTAAGCAGCAGAGGAATTCAATGCAAGTACTCTAGCTTGCAATCGTCGACTGTGATACCTATCTATGTTTTGGTTCCTATTACTGTAATTATGTTGATGTGATTGTTTGTGTGTCAATTGTGTTTTGTTATGGAGTGTGAATGTAAATTATTAAGTATGAATGTGATTGTTATAGTTTGTCCCCTTGTGATTTTGGCCGGGTCATGCTGATCCGGCCGGTCTCGGGCGGCGGTCTCCATTGGCGATTTTGGTTCTGGATCGGTGTCCGGTTTGAGGGGGGGGGGGGGGTGTCTCACCTCTTTCCCTCCTCGGCTGTTGGTCCTGGGAAGCCGCCATGGTGGGTGGGGCCCGAGGCCGGTCGGGTGGCGCCCGGCCGGCACGCGGGAGGTTTCCTCTTACACTCCATTAATTTTACCTAGATGATTTATATATATGTATTCTATGGACCATTGTCACTGCAAAATGTTGTAACGACAAATAAAATTGAAATAAAATTGAAATGAAAATGAAATAACCTGGCGCAGAAGCGTGGAAGCGGAGGTTCTGACGGCTGGGAAGTCCTGTGGTCAGTTGAGGAGCCTGGCTCAGAACAGGGTTCGCTGGCGATCCTTTGTCGAGGCCCTTTGCTCTGATAAAGAGCCATAGGAAATAAGTGAAGTAAGTCAGGGATGGCAACAATGTATCGATATATTTTCTTCGATATATCAATATATTTTCTCCGACATATTGTAGGTATTGATATCTCATTGACGATATATCATTCGATCAGGATATCGATATATTTCATCGATAGGCCATCCCATGCTGTGTGGAGTGGGGAGTGCGATGGAAAGGAGAGTCACATCTGACGGGTCAACTCCGGGTGATTAACCCCTTCAGTGCATGCAAAACACGAGAGATACGACGACGAGGGTCCTTCCGAGAGGGCGATTAGTCGACGAGGGGCCGAAGAGAGAGGGTCAAACTTGAATAATAATCCGCTATTTAGAGGTCAGAAAACGAGGGGCAGCATAAAACGAGGAGGGCGGGATAGATGATTGAGGGAGGAAGTTGGTAATGTGTTTGGAACTACCCCCACCACGTCGGTTTGTGTTTGGTAAGTCCTTATCTGGGAAGCGGAATGGTCGCCGGCTCCGCGGGGTCAGATTAAATAATTAACGGATTCGAAAGAGGTCGCTCCAGAGTGCGACAACAAAGCACCGCCAGCGTGTGAGTGTTTTCAACGGGGTTTTGCGCTCTGTTGTACGTTTTTACGCGTATCTCGCCGACCCCCAGGTCCGAGCAAAACCTTTGTTTGCCACAGAATCGCGTACTCCGCTACCTCGCGGCTTTCCCTCTATTCATCCCCGTTCAAGTTGTCCCCTTTTCTGTCCTGTAGTTTGAGGGGGTCTAATCTGTTTCCATTGCCAATTTAACTTTTCTCTTCCTGGTCCCATAAACCTCTCCGTAGGAGCGTTTTTCCTGGCTTTCTCGTTCTATTCGAGGAAGTTGAAATGAAAGCTCGCATAGTTGGCGTTGAAAAGGATGATCCAGTTATTGTTGCCCACCGAAAAGTTTGTACTCGGACGAACCTACAGTCCTGCATAGTTATGTTATGAGCGTGAAAACTCAAATTTTGATGATCCTAGGCTCCCAAAGTTTTTGCCGCTTCGTGTTCACGTGAAAGGGGAAAATTCCCGTCATAGAATTCCCGCACTTGAAACAGGGTTGTTCCAGGGGATCTGGAGAATCTGATTAATTATTGAGAATAATTTAATCGTTGCTGTATTCTACCCCTAGAGAACTATACGTGAAATTTGAATACCTATTCCTTGTTGGAGATGGACCTAGGACTAGGGATCATGAATGAAAGATACAAAATTGAATATGGAAAGATAAATAGATATATCTACTATATACATAAAACACCAACCGTACGTACGTACGTATGCACGTCGCAGATCGCGGGGAGTTGGAGGAGTTAGAGGGGTCGTGGGAGTGGGGAGAGTCGGAAGAATCGGAGACGGGAGGAGTCGGGGGCAGGAGGAGTCGGAGACGAGAGGAGTCGGAGGGTGGGAGGAGAGGATAGTCAGAGAAATCAGAGGCGGGAGGAGTCGGAGGGAGTGGGAGGCGAGGACAGTCAGAGGAATCCGAGGCGGGAGGAGTCGGAGGAAGTAGGAGGCGAGGATAGTCAGAGGAATCGGAGGTGGGAGGAGTCGGAGGGAGTGGGAGGCGAGGACAGTCAGAGGAATCCGAGGTGGGAGGAGTCGGAGGAAGTAGGAGGCGAGGATAGTCAGAGGAATAAGTGGCGGGAGGAGTCGGAGGAAGTGGGAGGCGAGGACAGTCAGAGGGATTGGAGGCAGTAGGAGTCGGAGGCGAGAGGAGTCGGAGGAGAGGATAGTCAGAGAAATCAGAGGCGGGAGGAGTCGAAGGGAGTGGGAGGCGAGGATAGTCAGAGAAATCCGAGGCGGGAGGAGTCGGAGGAAGTAGGAGGCAAGGATAGTCAGAGGAATCGGAGGCGGGAGGAGTCGGAGGAAGTGGGAGGCGAGGATACTCAGAGGAATCGGAGGCGGGAGGAGTCGGAGGAAGTGGGAGGCGAGGACAGTCAGAGGGATTGGAGGCGAGAGGAGTGGGAGGCGAGGATAGTCAGAGGAATCGGAGGCGGGAGGAGTCGGAGGAAGTGGGAGGCGAGGACAGTCAGAGGGATTGGAGGCAGGAGGAGTCGGTGGCGGGAGGAGTCAGAGGGAGTGGGAGGCGAGGATAGTCAGAGGAATCGGAGGCAGGAGGAGTCGATGGCGGGAGGAGTCGGAGGAAGTGGGAGGCGAGGACAGTCAGAGGGATTGGAGGCGAGAGGAGTCGGAGGAAGTGGGAGGCGAGGACAGTCAGAGGAATCGGAGGCGGGAGAAGGCGGAGGGAGTGGGAGGCGAGGACAGTCAGAGGGATTGAAGGCGAGAGGATTCGGAGGGAGTAGGAGGCGAGGATAGTCAGAGGGATTGGAGGGGGGTGGAGTCGGAGGGAGTGGGAGGAGAGGATAGTCAGATGAATCGGAGGCAGGAGGAATTGGTGGTGGGAGGAGTCGGAGGGAGTGGGAGGCGAGGATGGTCAGAGGAATCGGAGGGAGGAGAGGATAGTCAGAGGAATCGGAGGCAGGAGGAGTCGGTGGTGGGAGGAGACGGAGGGAGTGGGAGGCGAGGATGGTCAGAGGAATCGGAGGCAGGAGGAGTCGGTGGTGGGAGGAGTCGGAGGGAGTGGGAGGATAGGATAGTCAGAGGAATCGGAGGCGGGAGGAGTCAGTGGCGAGAGGAGTCGGAGGGAGTGGGAGGAGAGGATAGTCAGAGGAATCGGAGGCAGGAGGAGTCAGTAGCGGGAGGAGTCGGAGAGAGTGGGAGGAGAGGATAGTCAGAGGAATCGGAGGCAGGAGGAGTCGGTGGCGGGAGGAGTCGGAGGGAGTGGGAGGAGAGGATAGTCAGAGGAATCGGAGGCAGGAGGAGTCATTGGCGGGAGGAGTCGGAGAGAGTGGGTGGCGAGGAGAGTCGGAGGAATCGTTTTTGCCCGCTTTTCGTCAGCTTTAATTTGAACTGAGATTAGGCCTCTTTTGCGATTCACACTCGTGTTTCTGATTTCTCGTACGTAAAACCCTTAAATTCTCGTAGGGAGCGAACGGTTTGTCCTACAGAGCTCCGCGTGGTCTCCAAAATTCTAAAAATTCTATAGAATCTTAAATTGAAGGAAAACAATACCTTTATATCAAAATTTTTTGAGTTAGGGCGTTTTCAAAATTCATTTTTGAACCCTTAGAAGTGACCTACATTAACCAAAATGTTCTGAGCACAACTAGACCCCAAAAGAAGCCTGTAAACATTGATTGGTATCAGGGTCTGAGAACCGACCTCGGACATTGGGGTGAGGGACAAGGTCGAATCACCTTATCCCACGACTGATGGAGGGAGGATTGTGCCTCTTCTGGCTTTGCCACCAGTCGACGCTTCTCCTCCCCATTGGGTTCGAGTTCAGCTCCAAGTCCTACGGGGCCCATTTACTCGAGCCGTGGCACGCCCTCGTGTGGCCGTAGCCCTGAATTTAGACCAGATGAATGATTCTCCTGTTAGGACTCGGGTGGTCACCCACTCGATGTTTTTCTTCATCTTGGTTGGTGGTAACAATGGCAAAGCCGTGTTCTTTGTAAACGAGTGATCTATTTAGAAAAATAATAAACCTGTGTGATATAATTTGCAGCGTTTTGTCTGGCAATTATTCTTCGGTTTTGATGATTCTAGCGGCAATCTTTTAGTATTTAAATTCCCTAGGCTGGTGCGCTAATGAATTTCGAAAATACAAAAAAAGTCTACCAAGTGGGTGTGGCACATAGCTTCCTCGTATTCATAACCCGATTATATAGATGATCCGATGCATAGTAGTTAATATAAAAACATCAATCTCTAAGTACCTTCCACTACCCCCAAAGGGGACCATCGACACGCTAATCTGAACAATCCTAGAAAATTTCATCAAATACGGATGAAAAATGTAAGTGTTATGGCTGTTACAAGGATTTTACGTATGCGCATTCGCAGTCGCTTCTATCAGTCCGGGGATGATGATTTTCATAGGGGACCGTCTGCACACCAACCCGCACAATCCCTGAAAATTTCATCGAAATCGGACAATAACGTCGTATAGTTATGCTCGTTACAAGGATTTCATGACAGACACACAGACAGACAGACACGGAACCAAAATTGTTCAGAAAGGTCTGAAACGCAAAACGCGAGTGAAAATATTGATTTTGAAGAACTTTTTTTTCGTCCTTGAAAAGTGAAAACAAAGCTTCCGCTACCTTGGTAGACTCGGAAGCAAAAATTCAAATTTTGGTACAACTTTTAAAGTTTGTGCGCCTGTAATTTAGGGAAATACTGTACAAGGCCTTGGTTCTACCAAAACTGGAATATGCGTCAACGGTCGGGAGCCCTTTTTATTCAATCCACCGGTATGCCTTGGAAAGGGTACAGAATAAATTTCTGAGATACGTGAGTTTTAAACTGAGAATTCCGTCCGACGAATTCAGCTATCCAAACATGTTGGAGACCTGTAAACTGCAAGCACTATATAAAAGAAGGATCCTTGCTGATTTGGTGTTCCTGCATAAACTGATCAATAATACAATCAATTGCTCGTCTCTTATCGCCAAGTTCCAGTTTACCACTCCTCGTCTCACCAGTCGCCATCCCACTTTGTTCCATGTTCCGTTTTCAGCACCAAATTATTTACTAAATTCCCCCTTAAACCGTATCCGCCGATCAGCAAATCTTCTTCTCCATCTTCATCCTGATTTTGACTTTTTCCATAGTACTTCATCACAATTCAAACCACTGATATATTTATCTCCTGTTAGCGAATTTTCAAAGAAAATGAAGCTATTGCAATGGCCTCAAAATTTTTAGAATCGACTTTTTCGAAAAATTTTCACACTGAAATCCGTTTTGGAACATTCTGAAACAATCCCTGAAGTTTTTCCAAAAATCATATGTATATATATATGTGTCATTCCGGACGATAACTTGAGTAATTGTTTAAAAATTTTTTTTTAGTTTTTGCCAAAATGTTTGTAACAACAAACCATAGGTCAAGTTCGTTAACCAGCAATTTTGGACAATCCAAAGTGGTCCAAAATCCAAAAAAACTCAAAAAAAAATGGGTTTTTCCCGTTTTTTGAGGTTTTTACATTGAAAATGATGGTAATTTATGGTATATTCGGATTCAGCACAAAATTTCTGATATGAATGCTTTTTTCAAAAATGAAAATTGTCCAAAATTAAGAAAAGTTTGTAGCTATATATATATATAATGAATACGTGCGTATATTTGTTGTAACCAGAAATGCAGTAGCCGTGTGGGTACTCTATGAGTTCGTAGAGACGACTAGAACATGAATATGGACTCCTAAGACCTTCAAAGCATACCCAGCAATAATTTGCAGCGTGTTATTAGCGAATTTTCAAAGAAAATGAAGCTATTGCAATGGCCTCAAAATTTTTAGAATCGACTTTTTCGAAAAATTTTCACACTGAAATCCGTTTTGGAACATTCTGAAACGATCCCTGAAGTTTTTCCAAAAATCATATGTATATATATATGTGTCATTCCGGACGATAACTTGAGTAATTGTTTAAAAATTTTTTTTTAGTTTTTGCCAAAATGTTTGTAACAACAAACCATAGGTCAAGTTCGTTAACCAGCAATTTTGAACAATCCAAAGTGGTCCAAAATCCAATAAAACTAAAAAAAAATGGGTTTTTCCCGTTTTTTGAGGTTTTTACATTGAAAATGATGGTAATTTATGGTATATTCGGATTCAGCACAAAATTTCTGATATGAATGCTTTTTTCAAAAATGAAAATTGTCCAAAATTAAGAAAAGTTTGTAGCTATATATATATAATGAATACGTGCGTATATTTGTTGTAACCAGAAATGCAGTAGCCGTGTGGGTACTCTATGAGTTCGTAGAGACGACTAGAACATGAATATGGACTCCTAAGACCTTCAAAGCATACCCAGCAATAATTTGCAGCGTGTTATTAGCGAATTTTCAAAGAAAATGAAGCTATTGCAATGGCCTCAAAATTTTTAGAATCGACTTTTTCGAAAAATTTTCACACTGAAATCCGTTTTGGAACATTCTGAAACGATCCCTGAAGTTTTTCCAAAAATCATATGTATATATATATGTGTCATTCCGGACGATAACTTGAGTAATTGTTTAAAAATTTTTTTTTAGTTTTTGCCAAAATGTTTGTAACAACAAACCATAGGTCAAGTTCGTTAACCAGCAATTTTGGACAATCCAAAGTGGTCCAAAATCCAATAAAACTCAAAAAAATGGGTTTTTCCCGTTTTTTGAGGTTTTTACATTGAAAATGATGGTAATTTATGGTATATTCGGATTCAGCACAAAATTTCTGATATGAATGCTTTTTTCAAAAATGAAAATTGTCCAAAATTAAGAAAAGTTTGTAGCTATATATATATATAATGAATACGTGCGTATATTTGTTGTAACCAGAAATGCAGTAGCCGTGTGGGTACTCTATGAGTTCGTAGAGACGACTAGAACATGAATATGGACTCCTAAGACCTTCAAAGCATACCCAGCAATAATTTGCAGCGTGTTATTAGCGAATTTTCAAAGAAAATGAAGCTATTGCAATGGCCTCAAAATTTTTAGAATCGACTTTTTCGAAAAATTTTCACACTGAAATCCGTTTTGGAACATTCTGAAACGATCCCTGAAGTTTTTCCAAAAATCATATGTATATATATATGTGTCATTCCGGACGATAACTTGAGTAATTGTTTAAAAATTTTTTTTTAGTTTTTGCCAAAATGTTTGTAACAGCAAACCATAGGTCAAGTTCGTTAACCAGCAATTTTGGACAATCCAAAGTGGTCCAAAATCCAATAAAACTCAAAAAAAATGGGTTTTTCCCGTTTTTTGAGGTTTTTACATTGAAAATGATGGTAATTTATGGTATATTCGGATTCAGCACAAAATTTCTGATATGAATGCTTTTTTCAAAAATGAAAATTGTCCAAAATTAAGAAAAGTTTGTAGCTATATATATATAATGAATACGTGCGTATATTTCTGTAGTAAGATGGCAAAAGATGATAAGTCACTTTTTCACAAAATAGAGATTTTATACACTGCAAGGTTGCTTTAGATGGTTGCTAGATGGTGTCAAAATATTACGTCTCCACGGAAACCCCTTCAAAAGTTAAAACAGTAACAATAATGTGATAAGTCAAAAACCGTCAAATTTAAGATGGCAAAATATGATAAATAAGTTTATTTTTTTATTCATTCGTTGAAAACAAAATTTATTTGAAAGAATGGAGTTGACATGATATGATAAGAAGATCTATGATATATAGCCATCTAAGGTTTTAAAAAAATCTTACTTTCTCTCAGATGGCAAAAAGTGATAAACCTACTTATAACTCCAATGAGTACCACAAACTTTCTCGCTTTCAGTAATTTTCTTTCCAAAGGAAACATTATAATCAAGAGGGCTGCTGACACCAATAGGGAAAAGGTGGAGTGGATGAAAATGAAGTGGATAAGGTATGAATCTACATTTGGGGTGATAAAATTTAAATATACACTTGACGAAGATTCGCCATTTCGAAAAGTAGAACTCCGAAGGCAAAAACGAGGAAGGCCATTATCAGGAAGTAATAATTCATTGACGGTTCCTCAATCTTACACAGGACCAGTACCAATCAACCCTCTCAAGAAACAAGACCTTCTGTCGATTCTGTCATTGATTGACGTCGATTGCCATGATTTTTATAAACAGCTTATAACAACAACAGATGCAGCTGAGTTTGATGAACTTGAAGACAATAATATTGTTCTGGAAGACACTGAAATTGTGCCCAATTAAGCGCAAAATTTCTGTTTTAGTTTTCATTATTTTTTATCAACACATTGCTGTGATGTTTTGCTTTTAATAAAATTGTATTACAATAATACAATTAAATAATAATTTACAGCTCATTTTTCTGTATGTTTTATGGGGTTTTTTTTTCGTTTTAAATTTTTTTTGTAGTTGTGTTGAGAAGAGTTTTTAAAAATGAAGTTTTGTGTAAAACAAATTTAATTTATTACCTTTTCGAGATTTTTTTGGTCTAAAATTTTAAAAAAATCAAAAATTAATAATAAAAAGAGCAATGCTGTTTTACCTATATTCCTATTCCTGATTTTGAAAATTTTACCTTGAAAATTGAGCCTCTTTGTATAAAAGTTACCTACCTATTTTTTTCAAGTTTAATGGGTCTGACTGACTCCATGCAAACACGGTAGTACAGGGTAACAAGAGTGCAAACACATGACTTATCATGTTTTACCATCTTCAGATGAAGTTGGCAAAATATGATAAGTAGGTACATCGATCCGAAAACGGTTTATTGGCAACCATTGTGAAGAAAAAAAAATAAGTACTCACTGAATCTCATTATCAGATGTTTTTTCAAATCATCTGTAGAGAAAAATTGCTTTTTAACCTTCATCCGCTCGCGCCCCCCTGAGTCACACTAGCGATCGCGGGGCGGCTGATAGCCGCCCGTCACATTTTTCCTTATTTCAATGGATTTTTTGGTACTTCAACTCGATAACGACAAGGATTTGGGTTGGTCATCTTGTAAGTGAGTTCATACACATTATTTAGAATGAAAAACTTTTATTGAAAATAATTATAAACTTTGGTAAACAAAAATTAAAAAAAATAACGTCATAATATTCTTTCTGGGCTTACTGCCTAGTGACTAAACTATCACACTCTGTTCAATAAATCAAATTGTTCTTCACAGCAGAAGATATATAATCACATTATTGGAAGGAACCATGCAAAAAAATTTATTATAAACTTTGGTAAAAAAGAAATAACGTCTAAATATTTTTCTTGAGCTTACTGCCTAGTGACTAAAGTATCACATTTTCTTCGATAAATCAAATTGTCCTTCATAGCAGAAGATATCAAATCTTTAGAAGAAACCATGCAAAATTACGAAATAATACCTAAGGATAAAAATGGTAGGTATGTAGGTACCTGGTAGAAAACTAGAAAAATAACGTACTTACGAAAAAAGCGAATCACGAGTAGGTACCAAAGCAAACATCACAAATGATAAATGATACTCAGGTTTTTATCGGCATTTCTTCCGAAACATACATAGCTACGCATAACGAGGCTGAATGAAGTAATAATATATACTTACATTTCACCGTGGACGTTCAAAAAAATGTTGCACTGCCGATCGCGGGGCGGCAGTTAGCCGCCGAACTTAGTCACTCAAACTTTGAACGTGTATTGACAGCCACCAACGTAACGCAGGAGGAAAAGGTTAACGACATTTTGCGGAGGAAAGTCCAACTAGAGAATACAACTGCATTTTCCCGCTCTCTTGCGTGCCAGTTATGTTTTGCCGCGCAAAATTCATCGGGGGCGGCAGTTTGCCGCCCACGCGAGCGGATGAAGGTTAAGAAAACTGCTGATTTTTCAGGCCGGACCAAAACTTGAAGCTGCCCTCCTGAAAATGCGAGAAATTTGACTTATCACCTTTTGCCATCTTGCCACAGATTTGTTGTAACCAGAAATGCAGTAGCCGTGTGGGTACTCTATAAGTTCATGTGAAAAAGAAAAAAAAAAAAAAAAAAAAAAAAGTCCTCGTTCAAATATTTAATCGACAACTGCCACCGATAGAAACGTTTAAAACCGAGTGTATTATTGAAAATCGCACGATTTTTTCGTACATATCGCGAATATATTTAAATGTTATTAAATTAATTACTTAGATGCAGCAGGTAACGCACCAAGGAGAAAAATATGTGATAAACAAGGTGACTCGTTGTGTGAGGTTGGGAACAAGTGATCATGAACGCGATCTGTCGCACTCATCTTTAACTACATCCAGGAGCTTCCCCAATCAGAACGCTTCTCGGGCTCCCAGATTCAGCTTTCAGCCCAGTGATTTCACGTATTCCGGGACGTCGATTATTGGTGTAAAAGCAAGTAAAAAAAAATATATATACATATATATAAACCGAGAATCGAAAAAAAAACTTTCTACAACAAATTGCAACACCATTGGTCCTTTTCTTAACCACACCTTAAACTGAATGATTTCTTTGAAAATTCGCTCATTAATTCATGCTGCATGAATGGACTTTTTATTTTAAATTCCATTCATCTGTCAATAGTATGTATTTCTTTATTAATTAATTTCCCTCTAACAGTAGTTTTTTATTTTTGTATCACGTTTTTTTATCATGTAAATTGGGCTTGCCCGTATTATTATAAATAAATAAATAAATAAAT
Source organism: Apolygus lucorum (assembly GCA_009739505.2). Taxonomy (NCBI): domain Eukaryota; kingdom Metazoa; phylum Arthropoda; class Insecta; order Hemiptera; family Miridae; genus Apolygus; species Apolygus lucorum. The sequence goes on from CM019176.2 coordinate 24,880,755, forward strand.
ACTAACCCGGAACGAGGAACGAACGGCGACCGACCTAGATCGCCTCAATAATAGGTACTTGTTTTATGTGGGTCATTGTAGTGTTAATTATATCTTAATTATAAGGAATAATATTATATGACGGTTGATTGGAAGGAGGAGCTGCTGTATCCCCTCGCGTTGTAGATTTCGTATTTCTCGGATAAGCGAGGGTTGACAGGAGCGAAGGGCGGAGGGATAAACTTCCATCTCCTCCGTCCTGCCGAGGGGAGGCGCCGCCTCATCCCTGTACTTCCACAGGGGGCCGCCCTCGGTCCTCCAGTCTCCACTCGGCTCCCCGCGGCGAACGGTCGTCACTCCTGTTGCTCACCGGCTCTCGGCGAACTCCCTCACGTCATGAGACCCCGCGTCGAGTGAATCCCCGAGTCGTCCTCGAGAACTCACGAGAAAAAACCTCCCTCCGAATTTTCGCCGCCTCTCGCCGACCGCCTCCCGTCCTTCCGCGGTCGTCCAGAGCTCTTCCTCCTGGTCTCAACTCAACGTCCAAATTGGTGAGTCCGACTCTCGGAACCGTCGTGACCTTCATTCCAGGGGTGTGCCGGTCGGGCGGGCGGCTCAAACACGATTCAATCACCCTCAACTCGGTCATAACTCACGAATTCCACAAGAAATCGTTCCATTCTTGCAGCATGAGTCCCTGAGCGAATTTTCAAAAACCAATTCAAACCCACTTTCCTGTTACATTATATTTATTTGTAATCACGCACCTCCCTAAACTACAGCTGCCATCAATCGAGAAAAACAATAATAAAAGTTAAATAGTAATAATAAAATGTGATTGTTGAAGGGTGTTGAGTCGGATGATATCGATACCTTAAAGCACAAAGGCGCTATGTCCAAAAACGGAGTTTTCAGAAAAACGCAAAAGAAGTTTTTACCAGTGCACAATTCCTTAAAAATGGCTTTCCACACTAAACTCTTTAATTCTTCAATAAATCTTCAAGCCATAATCATCAAGAAGGTCAGTAATAGTTTTGTTGAACTTGTTTTTCCTAAATTAAAAAAATTAAAAATTTGGAAGATGGATGGACATAGCGCCTTTGTGCTTTAAGGTATCGATATAGTCTTGTAGGTGGTCGAAACGACTCTGGGTCCTCTGTGAATAAAAAGGGGAAACGTTGATTTTCTGTTGTTTAATTCTCTTTCTAGCTACAGTTTCGCTGGGGCAACTTGCCAGCATCTTCAGGCTAAAACATATTTGAGAACAGCAGATCTCTTAATTAGTCATCTAAAACTATGGTCACTATACACCAGACATACCTTCCACCTAAATCATGAAATTTACCTTATCAGTTTTATGTAGAATGTACACTTCTTGCTTTGTTTCGTTATCCAGTCTTTCTAAAGTCATTCAAAATCGATCGTTTTAATAGATCCGAACTGAAAGTCGGCGCTTTGCGCCTCGGCGGGGGGCTCCGCCCCCCTGCACCCCCCTGCACCCCCGGTTTATTTCTTTTTCCATACTCTGTATGAAATCATAGGAACACAGAATGTGTTTTTGCGATACTAGTCATCCGTTAAATAAAAAACAACAATAATAAATGTGGAGTTGACATTAACATGACAACCAATAAACATATCACCAGATGTTTTTTCTGTCGCTTTTTCGTGACGATTTTTTTTCCGGTAGGTCATCGCAAAAACACATTCTGTGTTAAAAAACGACTCTTATTATAGTGCAGTAAATGGAGACATTTCAAACAAATGGGAAAATAAACTGTACTCCTTCGAAGGAAAAAACAGTGCCTGAACAAGTCAGTTAGGTACCTACCTTGTTTGATGGTATAATTGTTTGTTAATACGTCCTTTAAAATTGATTAAGAAAGAGTTTAGAACAAGCATTACTTTAAAATAACTGCGAAAAATGTTTTTCTCATAGAAACAAAGGAATCTGATATTCTCCATTGGCATGGGGGCAGTGTTGATCTACACTATTAGGTTTTACAAAAAACACAACAAACAACACACACTGCACTATAATAAGCATAGTTTATTTCCAGTTTGGATCTATTAAAACGATCGATTCTGAATGAATTTAGAAAGACTGGATAATGAAACAAGCAAGAAGTATACATTCTACATAAAAGTGATAAGGTAAATTTCATGATTTAGGTGTAAGGTATGTCTAGTGTATAGTGACCATAGTTTTATATGACTAATTAAGAGATCTGCTGTTCTCAAATACGTTTTAGCCTGAAGATGCTGGCAAGTTGCCCCAGCGAAACTGTAGCTAGAAAGAGAATTAAACAACAGAAAATCAACGTTTCCCCTTTTGGTTTATTATTTTCAATAATGATCCTTTGGAATCGACCGAGAAAAACATTTTTTTAACACCCCCTCAAAATTTGATGGTTTACGTTTCAAGGTACGTAGAATCCAAAAATCGAATAAAAATTTGGCCGTCCGTCCGCCGTACGCGGCACTTTTGCCACTTAGCATGAACGATTTTGATGAAATTTGATAGGTAGGCTCCATTTAGGGTCTAGTTGTGCCCCGAAGATTTTGGTATATGTAGGTCACTTCTAAGGGTTGAAAAATGAATTTTGCAATTTTGAAAACGCCCTAACTCAAAACATTTTGATATAAATGTATTGTTTTTCCATCATTTTAAGATAGTATAGAGTTTTTAGAACATTTGAGACCACGCGGAGCCCTATAGGACAAACCGTTCACTCCCTACGAGAAATTAAGGGTTGGACTTACGATAAATCAGAAACACGAGTGTGAATCGCAAAAGAGGCCTAATCTCCGTTCAAATGTTAGCTGACCGAAATGCGATCGATGTTTTTCTTCATGTTGGATGGTTGGTGGATTTGCAGACGATTGATATATAGAAAAATAATAAACCATTGTGTAATAATTTGCAGCGTTTTATTCACAAAGAGGACCCAGAGTCGTTCAACAAGATAATAAAATGTGTTACACAAAGGGGCTAAATTTCCATTCGTGCAGCTATGAGCGTATTTCCAAACAAATATTTTAACCGATTTTTGACTTCAACATTTTTAGATAATTTTCAAAAAAATTAAGCTGTTGCAATGGCTTGAAATTTCTTCATGGATACCCGTTTTGAAACATTCTAAAACGTTTTCTGAAGTTTAACACTTTTGGTTTATTTTCATATGTGGTATTCATGTATCACGTATTTATATTGCGGTGGTGGGTGTCGACCGTAGAATTATATAATAACTATGTCAACTGATTGGGATGGGGCCAACTGGAATAAACTCTTCCTTGGCGAGCTTTCGGTAAATTTATTACCTTCTTTAGGGCTCGAAGGACGAGTATCTCAGCTCATACTAAGCGTCAATATCAACTGAGCTGGTGAAGACGCTACCATAATTATTGGAAATTAATTTTATCGTATTTAACGAAGAAAAATTAATAAAACACCAGCTCTCAGGAAAATTGGGGGTCAGAACAATTGGCCATTTGTTTGACGTGTGTTTTGTTGGGTCGATCTACTTATTTGCTATACAATCAACCTCTTAGTTAAAATTAACAAAAAAATAACACACACAAACACTTACTGCACTATAATAAGCATATTTTTTTCCAGTTTGGATCTATTAAAACGATCGATTTTGAATGAATTTAGAAAGACTGAATAATGAAACAAGCAAGAAGTGTACATTTTACGTATAACTGATAAGGTAAATTTCATGATTTAGGTGTAAGGTATTTCTAGTGTATAGTGACCATAGTTTTAGATGACTAATTAAGAGATCTGCTGTTCTCAAATACGTTTTAGCCTGAAGATGCTGGCAAGTTGCCCCAGCGAAACTGTAGCTAGAAAGGGAATTAAACAACAGAAAATCAACGTTTCCCCTTTTGGTTTATTATTTTCAATAATGATCCTTTGGAATCGACCGAGAAAAACATTTTTTTAACACCCCCTCAAAATTTGATGGTTTACGTTTCAAGGTACGTAGAATCCAAAAATCGAATAAAAATTTGGCCGTCCGTCCGCCGTACGCGGCACTTTCCCCACTTAGCATTGACAGATTTTGATGAAATTTGGTATGTAGGCTCCATTTGGGGTCTAGTTGTGCCCCAAAGATTTTGGTTGATGTAGGTCACTTCTAAGCGTTCAAAAATTAATTTTGAAATTTTGAAAACGCCCTAACTCAAAAAATGTTGATATAAAGGTATTGTTTTTCCTTCAATTTATGATTCTATAGAATTTTTAGAATTTTTTGAGACCACGCGGAGCTCTGTAGGACAAACCGTTCGCTCCCTTCGGGAATTTAAGGTTTGGACGTACGATAAATCAGAAACACGATTGTGAATCGCAAATGAGGCCTAATCTCCGTTCAAATTATAGCTGACCGAAATGCGATCGATGTTTTTCTTCATGTTGGATGGTTGGTGGCTTTGCAGACGATTGATATATAGAAAAATAATAAACCATTGTGTAATAATTTGCAGCGTTTTATTCACAAAGAGGACCCAGAGTCGTTACGACCACCAACATGATAATATAATGTGTTTTACACAAAGGGGGTAAATTTCCATTCTTGCAGCAATGAGCGTATTTCCAAACAAATATTTTAACCGATTTTTGACTTCAACATTTTTAGATAATTTTCAAAAAAATTAAGCTGTTGCAATGGCTTGAAATTTCTTCATGGATACCCGTTTTGAAACATTCTAAAACGTTTTCTGAAGTTTAACACTTTTGGTTTATTTTCATATGTGGTATTCATGTATCACATATTTATATTGCGGTGGTGGGTGTCGACCGTAGAATTATATAATCAACTATGTCAACTGATAGGGATGGGGCCAACTGGAATAAACTCTTCCTTGGCGAGCTTTCGGTAAATTTTTTACCTTCTTTAGGGCTCGAAGGACGAGTTACTCAGCTCATACTAAGCGTCAATATCAACTGAGCTGGTGGAGACGCTACCATAATTATTGGAAATTAATTCCATCGTGTTTAATGAAGAAAAATTAATAAAACACCAGCTCTCAGGAAAATTGGAAGTCAGAACAATTGGCCATTTGTTTGTCATAGTAGGTATGTTTTGTTGGGTCGATCTACTTATTTGCTATACAATCAATCTCTTAAAAAAATCAACCTCGTTAAAATTAACAAAAAAAAAAAACCTCAATCAATACTCTCCTCGTCACCCCAATCTCATAGAGTACCCACACGTAAATGGTTATTTGTGATTTTTTCGCACAGGGTACGTTTTGAAGATGTTAATAGTCCTTATTCATGTTCTACTCATCTCGAAAAAATCATAAAGTACCCACTTGACGATTGAATTTATGGGAACAACACGTATAACGCAGATTTTCAATATTTATACAAACTTTACTTGAATGAAATCGTACTTATAACAGAAATTTTGTGATCCATCACCCTTTGTTATTTACCCTTTAATTTACCTTGCCTTTTATTTACCTTATGATTATGATGGAAATAACCACAAAAACTCTAAAAACACGTTTTTTTTTGTCGTTGTTTGTCGATTTTGGTTTATTATTTTCAATAATGAACCTTTGGAATCTACCGAGAGAATTTTTTTTTTAACCTCCATCAAAATTTATTGGTTTACGTTTTAAGGTATACGTAGAATCCAAAAATCGAATAAAAATTTGGCCGTCCGTCTGCCGTACGCGGCACTTTCCCCACTTAGCATTGAGCGATTTCGATGAAATTTGGTATGTAGGCTCCATTCGGGGTCTAGTTGTGCCCCGAAGATTTTGGTTGATGTAGGTCATTCCTAAGGGTTGAAATTTTGAAAACGCCCTAACTCAAAAAATGTTGATATAAAGGTATTGTTTATCCATCAAATTAAGATTCTATAGAATTTTTAGAAATTTTTGCGACCACACAGAGCCCTGTAGGACAAACCGTTCGCTCCCTACGAGAAATTAAGGGTTGGACGTACGATAAATCAGAAACACGAGTGTGAATCGCAAGAGGCCTGATCTTCGTTCAAAGGTTAGCTGACCGAAATGCGATCGATGTTTTTCTTCACTTTGGTAACAATGGCAAGGCCGTGTTCTTTGCAGACGAGTGATCTATATAGAAAAATAATAAACCTTTGTGTAAAAATTTGCTGCGATTTTTGAAATTTGGAGCCCTTAGGGTTGGGCAAAATTCCTTGCTAACGAACTCGTCTTTTCGATTATTATTACGAACATTTGGCACCAATTTCGATTTTTTAGATGCTACCTAGCCTAAGTTTTAGTGTGGAATTACACGAATATTATAATACATACATATTTACTTGAAATTGTTGGAAGATTTGCTTCTGTTTGTCGAGGCGCGGTCAGGATTAAATGAACTGCTGAGATGCTTTCCGATGATTCATTTAATCTGATGAACTTTGTGGTGTCGTGAGATATTGTTACACTTGTTGGTCGAATCGACTCGAGATCCTCTTCATAGTAAGAAAATGGTAAAACTTTGGTTTGATCATGTTTGTTGTTTAGCAACAATTTCGCTGGCCAACTTACCAGCATCTTCAGGCCGTTAAAAAAAAAAAAAAAAATCTTTCATAATATTTCCATCGTTGTCTTGTAGTTATTCTACTCCTCTCTATCCGCCTCCTTCCAAAACATCTACGGTCTTGTCAGTTCAAAAGGAAAGCAAAAAAAGAAAAAAAAAAAAAAAATACATCGTATTCTTGGTAGTTACATTTTCAAAAACAAACCGTCTTTCTGATACAAGTTTTGTACAAGTAAATATACCAGTTCCTCGCTGTCTGTTTGTCTTTCAAGTTGTCTCTTTTTTGTCTAATCGCATAAGTTTTTCGTTTTTTGGGTATTTTTCCAAATTAAATAAAATTCTTCCGCCTTCGTTCTGAAGTACTAGGTTTTTTTGCTCTATTTTTGTACAAAAAATGATTTTTCTTCTCTCTATGGAATATGTGACCAGTGAGGAACTGGTACATGTACTAGTACAAAACTTGTACTGGTACATGTACTAGTACAAAACTTGTATCAGAAAGAGGGTTTGTTTTTGAAAAATGTATCTACCAAGAATACGATATAAAGTTTCTTTTTGGTTTATTATTTTCAATAATGAACCTTTGGAATCGACCAAGAAAAAAAAATTTTAACACCCCCTCAAAATTTGATGGTTTACGTTTCAAGTTACGTAGAATCCAAAAATCGAATAAAAATTTGGCCGTCCGTCCGCCGTCCGCCGTACGCCATACGCCGTACGCGGCACTTTTGCCACTTAGCATTGACCGATTTTGATGAAATTTGGTATGTAGGCTCCATTTGGGGTCTAGTTGTACCCCGAAGCTTTTGGTTAATGTAGGTCACTCCTAAGGGTTCCAAAATCAATTTTGAAATTTTGAAAACGCCCTAACTCAAAAAATTTTGATATAAAGGTACTGTTTTTCCTTCAAATTAAGATTCTATAGAATTTTTAGAATTTTTTGAGACCACGCGGAGCTCTGTAGGACAAACCGTTCGCTCCCTACGAAAATTTAAGGGTTTATATTGAGATATATATATATATAAATCAAAACACGAGTGTGAATCGCAAAAGAGGCCTAATCTCCGTTCAAATTAGAGCTGACCGAAATGCGATCGATGGTTGGTGATTTTGATGTTTTTTTAAAATTTTTTTTTATTATTTTTTTATTTATTTTTCTCTTCATATTGGATGGTTGGTGAATTTGTAGACGAGTGATCTATATTAAAATAATAAACCGTTGTGTAATAATATGCAGCGTTTTTTGATTTCCTTTTGGATTGACATGCTCATCCGTAGAGAAGCCTGGATGTTTGGGAAGGAGGCGGATAGGACTAGTACAACTACCGGAAGATGCTGGTACCTAAGTTGGCCCGCGAAACTGTTGCTAAACAATAATAATAAAACCAACGTCTTGCGTTTTTCTTACTAAGAAGAGGACCCCGAGTCGATTCGGCCGACAAGTGTAATTCATTTAATCATTATCACAGAAAATCTACAACAAGGATGAGATATTCTTCACTACTAAATTGAAGAAGGTATGAAATATGATCTTGAGAGCCGACCAGTTAGGTAGGTACAAATGTTGTAAAATTTTTTGTACATGAATTAACTTACATTTTTGAGTTGAGAAGTTTAGATGGTGAAACTAAAACACTATATGTAGTTATAATTTCAAAACAACACTGATTAGTAGACTAGTGTGTCAGAGCTCTTCAACTTTTCGACTGGGGTTTGTGGTTTCTGGGGATTTGTTTGTGGAAAAACGGGTACGTAGGTACCTCCTACGCAGGGTGTCTACAGTTAAGTTGGGCATAAATTCAGGATTCGATTCTGCAAGGTATTTCCATCAAAAAATATCTCATAGACATTTTGTTTTGACATTTTGTTTTATTAATGGCGTGCCCCCTCCGTCACATCAAGGCTATTTGTCTTTGAGGGGAGATCTTAAAAAAAAATAAATAAATAAATAAATAGATAAAAAATAAAATTAGGAGAACTTTTTTTTTCATCCTTGAAAAGTGAAAACAAAGCTTCCGCTACCTTGGTAGACTCGGAAGCAATATAGTGACAATGGCAAAGCTGTGTTCTTTGCAGATGAGTGATCTATACAGAATAATAATAAACCTTTGTGAAATAATTTGCAGCGTTTTCTGCATTTTGTGAACTGTGATCACAAAGTAATTGGCTGGGATATTAATATGACATGTTGTTATTATGAGTGTAAGTCTCATAATAACAATATGAGACAACATTTTTCATCTTGCCGACTTCTAGATAGTGGCAACGAAGTGTTTCATTCGTCTTTTAATCATTCCCGTCTCTTCAGCATATTTTTCCAACTTTGAAGTCCATCTTTTATGTTCGTTAATAATAATAAGTTCTTCAGTCCTCTTAGCGAGTACAAAAGCCTCACATTGTGAATAGGGTACGAAGGAGATGAATGAACGTATAGAAGGCTGGTTCCCAACCATCTCATAATAATCTTCAAGATGTCAAGGCCGTGTTTGGCAGCGCCGTTTTCCTACTTTGGCTCAGAGGGCTTTTGGAAAAGTCAGTCACAGCCGCTTTGAATATGAATGTCGGGGCCTCACGAATGATTGAAGTCCCCAAGTCTTTCTGACTTTGTATATATTACGAGGGAAGCCTGAGTTAGAGAGTTGTTTGTGATGACTTGGTGGCTGAAGCTTGGAATCCCGCAAGAAAACGTCGTTTGAGGAAGTGTTGAATTTCGGTGGGAATTGGACTCACAAGTCAATCTTAGTCGTATAAGGTTTTAAAAGACTCGTTGGATGTCAGAAAATACTATGTGCCTATTCGTCTATAATAATTATCCAATGTAATAAGGAACCCTTGACACGTACGCCGAGCTATACCTAGATGTCGTCTGGCCAAAATAAATTACACAATTATTACTGATAATGATGAGGTGTGAGCCATTTACGAATATTGAATAAACATGAAATTATTGCAGTGGGTCCAATTTTTAGGAATGGGCAATTTTGGTTCATTGAGAGTACCTGCAGAATAAATTTGATTTCGATGAGATTTTTTGGGCCTCCGGTTTGATTGCAGCATACATCGGCTTCAATAATGAATTCGAAAAACCAATGTTAAAATCACTTCATTGTACCGATATTGATGTCGAACATTAATCTGGTCGATGTATTCGTATTCGTATTCGTATGTATTCCTTGTGTAAGCCTGGGGGCGGGGTATCGATCCGATCGGGAATAAAAGACTCTAAATTTTGCGGTTACTGTTAAAAAGGGGAAGTGTAACGGTTCCAGGAACAACTGAAAAGACAAAAAACTTATACTAGAAAATAGAATAATACTTAGCTTGTAACGTGTCGTTGGTAGCTTGACTCGATACGGCTTGGGAGATGAGGCTGCGTTCTACTTTGAAGTTACTCTTGATATTTATATAATTGTTACCTGTTTGTACCAATGCGGTGTATCGGTTGTTGAAATAAAGAATGATTTTACGTTACTCGTTTCTGTGCAAGTGAATTTAACTACCTAGTTACCGATACCCGATACTCATGAACCAGAATCAGAACCAGGGTAAGATTGTAAGAAAATGTAGAGTAATGCAAGGTTATTTATTAGGAACAAAATGAGACTAGAGGGTTCCACGACCCAGTTCTGCCAGAAGGGCGTTCTACGAGAGGCAAATGTGATTAGAGTGATTCGACTAGGCGTTACAGCTTTCTTAAACTTAGTTACAGGTAAGATGTTAAATTTTGATTTCAATGTTCCAGTTCCAAATACTGTTCTGCTTAATGTTACTGAGTTACTCTTCACTAACTACCTACTATTGGCCAATAAGATAGGTGTTACACTGTATTCACTCACGTGACGGAGTACCGGAGCGAGTCCGCACACGATGAGAGGCGAGATGTAGATGTTGAGAGGAGTAGCCGGGATCGGACTGGATCGCGTCGCGGTTCCTTCGGACGGTTCCAGGGGAGGCAGGACGGAAGCCGAGTTACACTGAGGAGCACCACTCACTGGTTATAGCCTACAATGGTCGACTGGGAGGCAGGAGGACGATTTTTGTACAGCTCGATACAGGGTCGACACTGGTACGGGGGAGAACGCTTCACGGACGGGGGGGATAGCTTCATAGACTGTGCTGGCTAGGCGCGCTTCAAAGGACTGAGATGTTCAGGTCTTCACCTTGTTATTTGACTGCTCTCCCTCTCCAGTCTGGCCAACTTAACAATGCCAAAAACCGCAGATCTTATGGTCTTTCTTGATCAGGGCTTCTCCTGCTGGCTTGACAATTGTTGTTGGTTGTTTTTTGTGCCCAAGGTGGTGGGAGGGCACGTTGAATGGCCACGCCCATTTGTGTGTGTGGCTGTGGGCTCCTTCTCCTGCTGCTGATCAGGTCTTACTGGCCTCTGTGGCCTGGGTCTTCCTGTGTTGAGGGTTGGTTCAGGGCTTACTGGCCTCTACGGCCTGGGGTCTTTCTCCCGGGGGTTGTCAGGGCTTACTGGCCTCGATGGCCTGATAGGGGGAACAGTGAGCTGCTGAGCGGCAGCTCACACTTGCTTTTCCAATCGAATAAAAACATTGGAAAAACAGACTATATGACTTCAATCAATTGATTGGAAAACATCGATGTTAAACATATTTTGGGTTCAATAAATTGATTGGAAAAACATCGAGGTTTTTCAATAAATTAATTGAAAAAATATTGATGTTGAATATGCATTGGGTTCAATAAATTGATTGGAAAACATCGAGGTTTTTCAATAAATTAATTGCAAAAAAACATCGATGTTGAACATACATTGGGTTCAATGAATTGATTGGAAAAACAACGATATTGAACTTGGCTATACTTCAATATACCGATTCGAAAAACATCAATGATAATCATAAATCTGCTTCAATAAACTGATTGGAAAAACAACGAAGTTAAAACTACTCGCAACGGTTTTAATAAATTGATTGCAAAAACTTCAATGTTAAATATAAATTGAGTTCAATAAATTAATTGAAAAATTTCGATGTTGTGCATAGATCGGAATAAATCGATTAAAAAACAAGTGGGTGTGGCACATAGCTTCCTCGTATCCATAACCCGATTATATAGATGATCCGATGCAAAGTAATTAGTCTCAACACATAATTCACTAAGTACCTTCCACTACCCTCATAGTGGACCGTCTACACGCTAATCTGAACAATCCTGAGAAATTTCGTCGAAATCGGACAATAACTTTGCATAAAAAATGTAGAAGTTGTGGCTGTTCTAAGGTATCTACGTTTGCTCATGTGCAGCAACTAATATTAGTGTGGGGGAGATGATTTTCATAGGAGACTATCTACATGCCAATCTGAACAATCCTAGAAAATTTCATCAAATTTGGATGAAAAATGTGAGTGTTATGGCTGTTACAAGGATTTCACGTTTGCGCATGCGCAGCGGCTACTATCAGTCCGGGAGTGATGATTTTCATAGGGAACCATTTACAACCTTATCCGCATAATCCCTGACAATTTCATCGAAATCGGACAATAACTTCGTATAGTTATGCCGTTTACAAGGATTTCATGACAGACACACAGACAGACTGTCACGGAACCAAAATTGTTCAGGAAGGTCTGAAACGTAAACTGAAACGGAGAACTTTTTTTAAAATCTTGAATAGTGAAAACAAAGCTCCCACAACCGTGGTAGACTCTGATACGGGGTTTAAAAAAATAATACATCGAATCGATCATGCATCCGACGGTGAGAGTACACCCACCTTCTATTGCTTCCGAGTCTACCGAGGTAGCGGAAGCCTTGTACTTTTCAAGGATGAAAAAAAAAGTTTTCCAAAATCAAAATTTTCACTCGCGTTTTGCGTTTTAGACCTTTCTTAACAATTTTGGTTCCGTGTCTGTGTGTCTGTCCGTCTGTCATGAATTCCTTGTAACGCGCATAACTATACGAAGTTATTGTCCGATTTCTATGAAATTTTGAGGGATTGTGCGAGTTGGCGTGTAGATGGTCCCCTATGAGGGTAGTGAAAGGTACTTAGAGATTGGTGTTTTGAAATTAACTACTATGCATCGGCTCATCTATAAAATCGGGTTATGGATACGAGGTAGCTATGTGCCACACCTACTTGGCAGACGGTTTTTTGTTCTCCCAGGTTTGGTGGAACGCAGCCTGCGTAGTGGTGTACCCTGTGTAATACAGGGAAGTACACTTCAAATTTTATCGACCATCCCTGAATAATTGCATCGTGCAGCGAACGATCGATACGATGATTGTCGTTCTCAAAAACCTCTCTCTGGTAATTGCTCCTGTCTCGTGATTATTTTGTGTTCCTATGGGTAATAGGCGGCTCCTTCATCATAACTGAAATAATTTCATCATTTCATACTATGCCGAATTGGGTAGTTGCGACTTGGAGATTGACGTTTTTATGAGCTCATTCATCATCTTTACAATCGTGTTATCGATTGAAGGAATGGTGACTTGACCCAGGATTATTCCCCTTTTTCAGTTCTCAAATTATGAGTTTTTTTTTAGATGAATTGGAGGGTAGATGGATAGTCTTTATTGCCAGACGATGACTTCAACAATCGGCCTCAGGAAATCAACCGACTTCCACAGGCAGTACAAGAGCGATTGACCATCAGCTCAAACGGGATTCGGTTTGCGGTGATGAGACGGCGGCCCTTTGCCAAGGCTTTGGATTTAACGTGTGAAACGTTAGGTTGATGAAATTCTATTCGTTGCTTTGAACTCTAGTTCGGGAGTGATATCCAATCAGGTCTTCAGTGAACCGCGAGGATCTAGGTCAATCAATCCACGAAGGGCCGGCAATTCAGACGAGGGATTTGCGAATAAATTGGAATACCTACTTAAGCTTTGGAATCCGTTGAATGGGATAACGAATTGGACTTCCAAGAACTTTTCGTTTCACAACGACCGTCGAGTACTTTCACGATGTTCTTGATAGAGACTTTTTGTTGGACCAAGTCGGGCGACAACTGCAAAAACCTGTTCTTGAGACAAGCGCGCAAATTCAGATGCTAACGTCTCTCTTTATATTTTCTCAGTCCACACTGTGGCCGAAATGCCCCATGCCAGGGTGTTGATAACAATCTGAGTGAATAAGCGAATTTTAAACTAATAAAATTTTATTATATTATAAATATAATTTTAGACAGAGAAGCACACTTGTCGATTGCTTGACGAGAACAGAACATTTTATTGTTTACAAAATTTGTAATACATTGGGTACAAAATATGATTTGCTAACTATTGTAGTCGACAATATGCGTGCCGACACTTCTCCTCGAATTGGGCGACTTCAATTCCTTGGTAAATAATTGATGCTTCACCTGGGTATTTTGTAAAGACATCAGCCGGCATGTTAGCAGTTGGCATGTATTTATATCTACCATGTTTTCTGTGGTACAATTTCTTATAAAATGATGTCTCACGTCTGTGTGTTTTGTTCGTGAATGGTTTATACAGTTTTTCGCAAGTTGTTGGGCACCTTGATTATCGTTGTGTATTACCGTTACAGAATTTGGACAGTTTCAGTTCACTCAGCATTTACCGAATGTTAAGAGCTTTCTTTTGGTGCTTCGCATAGGGCTATGTATTCAGCTTCTATGCTAGATAAGGCTATTGTGCGTTGCTTTCGTGCTTCCCAAGCTACCGCGGCACCGCCCAGAGTGGAAAAATACCCTGAATATGACCTTCGGTCAACCCCGCAGCTTGCCCAGTCAGCATCAGCATAACCATGGAGAGGCTTTCCTGTCTTCTGGAACATTATTCCATGTTCGGATGTATTTACCTTTTAGGGTTGGTGATTTTCAGCCAATTTTGACTTGAATATTTCTTGGACTCGTACTTTGTAGTCATCCGGAGTGACCCATATACACATACAGCGTTGAACTTCAGGATTATAATGTTTAAAAACGGGTTTGAGTGAAGAAAATATCTAAAACTTTCCATTCTGAAAAAAAGAGCCCATTGCAGTTGCTTTTTTTGACAATTCGATAAGAGGTGCGTTTGAAAAAAGTCAAAACAAGCCATGACAAGAAATAGATCCTATGAATAAACCGAACTTTTTTTTCTAAAATTCGGGATCACATGGTTCTCGAATGAACTTCTATTTAGTCTTGATTCATTGAAATGGTATTTGATTTTGAGTGCGATATAAGAGAAGACTTTCTTTCAGAACCTTTGAGTTTTGTGAAGTTGGAAATTGAGTATGCAACATAAATTTCTCCCTTAGAGGGAAAAACAATAGATCATGGATATGTTCATTGTTGTAGGTATAATTTGAAAATTAAATTCTTTTTCTAAAAGAAAAACTCCGATGGCACGTAATATATCGCAGTATTCTAGAGAACCTTGCTTCATACCTACCGATATGTAGCTAAAACAGGATGCATGTATAAAAAAATCCAACAAGAAACAAAAAAAAAAAAAAAAAAACGCTGCAAATGATTACGATGATGAAGAAAAACATCGATCAAGTTCGGTGAGCTAAAATTTGAACGGAGATTAGTCCTCTTGCGATTCACACTCATGTTTCTGATTTATCGTAAGTCCAACCCTTAAATTCTCGTAGGGAGCGAACAGATTGTCCTTCAGGGCTCCGCGCGGTCTCAAAAAATTCAAAAAATCCTATACTATCTTAAATTGACCTTTATATACGAATTTTTTGAGTTAGGGCGTTTTCAAAATTTCAACCCTTATTTTAAAACCCTTAGAAGTGACCTACATCAACCAAAATCTTCGGGGCACAACTAGACCCCAAATGAAGCCTACATACCGGATTTCATCAAAATCGGTCAATGCTAAGTGAAGAAAATGACGCGTACGGCGGGCGGACGGAAAATTTGTTATTCGATTTTCGGATTCTACATATCTTCAAACGTAAACCAACAAATTGTGAGGGGGTTAAACTTTTTTTTTCTTGTTCGATTTCAAAGGGTCATTATTATTAAAATGTGTACCTAGTAGATATTGGTATTACAGAAAATAAATGAGAACGACTTGCTTGGGCAAATTCAAAAGACATAATGTATTTTTCAATTCGTGATTAAACGGGTGATAAATATGACGGGTGGTGTTGTGTTGGTAATCAAAATGTTATAATTTAGTAGTGACTTCAACAATTATTGAAAATTGTAAACCAAAAGCAATGGGCAATAGATTCACTATAAATACAAGTCAATGCGGCAAATTATTACAAGAGAGGTTTATTAGGTCACTCGCCAGCAAATAGCACAGCTTTGCCATTGCCACTACCTACCAACCATATTAGGAAATTTGATTAAGTACTGGTTGATAAGGACGCAAAACTGAGTGCAACTTGAAGAAACGAACAACAATCGCATTTTGGTCAGTTTTATTTTGAACGCATATTCACACTCTTTACGATTCATACACTTTACGGATGGTTCTACACAGCTCTGAGTGGTCTCATTCGATTCTAAAAATTCTATATTATTTTAAATTTATGTAAAAACAATACCTTTATATCAAAAGTACCTAATAAGTGAGTAAAAAGTGACTGACATCAACCAAAACCTAGACCCCAAATGGAGCCCATAAATCAAATTTCATAAAAATCGAATCATGGTTACTAAGGAAAGTGCCGCGTATGGTGGACGGCAAAATTTTATTCGATTTTCGGATTCTACGTTCCTTGAAACGTAAACCAACCAATTTTGAGGGGGTGTTAACTTTTTTTCTTGGTCGATTCCAAAGGTTGATTAATGAAAATAGACTAATAAACTAGAATAATAAACCAAAATTCTTGACTAATTTCACCATTTTTTTCTTCAATTTCGAGTTTTAAAAATAAAACTTTACTGAAAGCAATATTGTTTGCTGATCTCAATAGATGGTTGTGTATTTGCGCAAACGTTGCTTCATACCTGTTCCTAAGGTTCATTGGGAATCCATTGTAATATTCTGAAAAGCTCACAAAATACAAAATTTCCCAACTTTAGGTAGGGAGGGAGCACCATCAACCAATGTGAAGCTACAGTTCATGAAAATAGGTAGGTTTAAATTGTAGTAGTGGAAATGTGATTAAATTTTTCAAGAGATTTTTCCTAATGCTGAAAAAGTCTACTATAACATCAGTAGGGAAATACCTCAAATATGACACAATTTCATTCCTGTAAAGCGAATATTGGCATCACAACTCGCAGAACTACGTAAAGGCGTAATTGGAATCTTAGGCGAGCAGCATTCCATGTATGTAGTTTTACACCCTTCGACCCCTCTCATCTCTCCTCAACCTTACTTTCCTTCGTATTTTCCTCACTTGTCTCTCGATTCTCTCTTCACCCGGAAGATTTCCAGTTCCTCGAGGGGATCAGCGGTCTCTTCGCTACGACAAACGAAGTCTTATTGCTTCCACCCACACGCTCCTTCTTCACTGGTCGACCAACAATATTGGCGTCAAGTCGGGTCAACTTGTGTCAACTTTCGGGGGACTTTGGGGGATATTTAGAGTTTTATTTTTGATCCGGTTGATTCCCGTGGCATGGCACCTACTTTCGAAATAAGTTGAGCGAAGTTGACAAGGAGGATCGTCTGGTGACAGAGGTGGATGGCCTATCTAGGAGGAGATTATTCAACGCCGAACTACGCAAGACAATTTTAGGTTGATTCCTAATATCCTAAACCAACCAATCTGTTGTGAAAACAACAGCAGATTAGTAGGTAGTTTAACCCTTAACTTGACAAAAAAAAAAATGCAGATCCACCAATCGCTCCAAATTTTTTTTTATAAGTGCCAAGTACGCTAACAAACAAGGGGATAATACTGTTTAAAAAACATGATGGCCTCAGGCCATCGCAATCATCAGTTTTACAGATGTAGCTTTAAAGTTAAATTGGTAAGATATCGATAGATCGGGTCATTATAATATAATGACCATATTATGCAACATATTATGTTGCTTTAAAGATACAGTGCCAAGATACTGATGCGCTTGTTGCATTTAACCAGAACCTTCATCAAAGTCGATATCGAGGTGAATTCTCGAAATTATGTTGAAAAAATCATTCCTTTCCAAATGAACAAAAAATTAAGGCAATTAAGGTAAATTAGGGTTAATTTCGCGAGATTTGTCTTCACATAATATGTGAAGACATAATTGTGAAGACATAATATTATGCGAATTTGAACCATTAAAACATTTTGGAATTTAAAGCTACTTACATTGGCAAGGGTTAAACAGGACACTTATTAGTCAAAACAATAAAACAAAAAGAAAAAAACAAACAAATAAAACAGAAAAAATAATAATAAAATGTAATAAATAATAAATAAAATGTAATAAAATGTAATAAATAAAATAGTAATAAAATTCGTATTACAGTTTTATCTTACACTTACTCTGACTTTTCTATTTGACAAGATTCGATTATAATTCCACCAGTTCGGCTTTGGTGTAAGTAATTATTTTTGACAAAATATAAAAAAAACCTAAAATACGTTTTTGACGTTTTTACGCGAGCAGAATACATTAATAATAGGTTCACATTCCTTCAACAGTTTGATTTATCGCTCTTTACAATGTTACCCTCACCAGTGTTTGAGCTCCCTTCACTTTGTCTGCCTTCATTGGCATCGGAGGATCCTCCCGTCCTTTTCAATTCTCTGAGCCAATAGGATTTAAATTCACAGTTTTACCTTGTCTGCCTTGATTGGCATAAGATGATCCTCCTACTAGACCTTTTCACTTATCTGATCTACCTTATCGTCGAAATCGATTTAATATTGTTGCTCATTTTTCTTTAAAATAGACAACGTTCACAAACTCAGGTTTTTATGTCGGATAGTTTGTCCGTTGAAATTTTTAGGGATTGTGCAGGTTGGCGAGTAGATGGTCCCCTATGAAATTTAATTTATTTATTTTTATTTTATTTATTTTAATTTAAATAGATAGTAGCAAACGCATGCGCTCTCGTATCATACACACCGATTTTGGACGGCCGGTAAAGAGATTTTATCGGTGGTTGGTGTCAAACGACCAGTTTTAATCATTCTACCAATGGAGAGTGGTGATCTGGGAATTTTATTAATTTAAAATTTATTTCAAGTCCTCTTTGCAGTAGCAAATTCTAGCATATTATATTCCTATAGGAAATGGAATCCCTGAGCATAATCCTATTGTACCCATAACATGAGTATAGTATGAGTAACCTACTTTCTACACAAGAGACTATCGAAAGAATCGATATATAAATTGTAGGTGTTGTTTTCATAATAATAACAAGCACATGATGCGATATAGGTGCCCACGAAAAAAGTTCGGTAAGTATTCCTGTCAAGCTGAAATGCTCGACTAAATTAAATGATGACTGAAATGCTGCTAAAAAAATGTTGCTGCCTGGAACTGGAACAGCCTGGAATCGAACCCGCGTCTCCCACGTTCGGACGAGGTACACGTACCTGGGATTTTATGTATTAGATATTCTTATTTGAGACTTGTCTTTCAATGCTTTTCTTTTGCAATGCCTATTTCAGTATGATTAATTTCTTCGAGGAGGTATCTCGTAGCATCGGGAGAAATGATGAAATTCTATTTTTAAAAAGTGGTATCGAATGACACTCTAGCTCTTGGTATTTTATTTTTTCGACATTTTGTTGAAATCAGTACCGAGCTTTTAATACTGTTTTGTGATACCATTTATCGGGTAAACGGAAGAATCGAAACGTCACAGATCGTTGATTCGAATGGATTTGTAGCGAGAACCTCTGAGGACGGCCGGTAAAAATCGGTGTCTCCAAGCGCTAAATGCAAGGGACAGTCATTACTTCTATATTTTCCACCCAATTTTGATGGAATTTTTAGGGATTGCAAGAGTTGCCGTTTAGATGATGTCCTATGAGGGCAGTGCTAGGTACACATAGATTGGTGTTTTGAGATTATCTAATATGCATCGGATCTTCTAAACAATCGGGTTATGATTTGAAGAAGCTATGTGCAACATCCTCTTTGCATACGTTTTAAAATTGACAATTTTCAAAGTTTGTTGGGAGATTCAGTTGGGAGTAACTGGTTGAAAAAAAAGCTGAAAAGATAAATCGAATTTTCCGTTTTCAGTCTTGTGTACATGTGTTTGGTACTGGAATGGATCCCGAGCATTTTTCTGTTTCAACAGTTACTCGTAACTACAATAATTCTAGGATCCTTCTACCAAAAATAAATAGCGAGTTTTATAAGAGAAATTTTTATATACTTAGTTGCCCTTAAAACTTTTTACCAAAAAGAAATATAATATATTTTCATTTTACAGCCTCTCAGTATTGAATAACTGTATTCAACTTGTTATCTTTAAAACGTTTTGTTTCTCTCTCTAACTTTTATTTACTTTGTGTGAAACGCAATTCCAACGTTATAAGTTTATAGCCACCTGTAATTATTATTTCTAAGTAAAAATTACCTGTTTGAACTCCTCCGAAGAGCACAAGTTCCCTGGAACTTATTCTTCAATGGGCAATATCTGTTTTCCTTTTTTTGTATTTTGAAATACCTACCGTTATTTTACTTTATCTCTCGAATTGCTTTATTTCAAAATGAAAATGTACTTTGTGTTTAATGTTTTTGCCAATGAATCTAAATCTAAATCTAAAAATCACTGTAATTTTATTATTTTCAGATGGGGGAGGAAGTGGTGGGGTAGAGACATGTAGAGGTGGAGAAGCATGTGGTTGTCTACGACTCTGGTCTTCGCGAGCCTCCACCTTGTCCTGGGCTTCTCGTGCGTCTGCTCGCCGAGCGAATGCGAGCCGGTGGCGGAAGATGACTGCCCGCCCGGCGCCGGCACCGTCTGGGATCCGTGCGGCTGCTGCAGGGTCTGCGCCCGAACGGAGAACGAGCCCTGCGGCGGCCCCTACGGCTTCTACGGCACGTGTGGCACCGGCCTCCAGTGCGTCGTCTCCGACGTTCGCTCGGAAGGCGTCGAGGGAACCTGCAGAAGTGAGTTACCTTCATCTACTATGTCGTAGCAAACTGTGAAATGCTCTATTCGAACAGCATTAGAGAAGAAAGATTCTTACCAAATTTAACCCATTATTGAACCATGACACATTTGTGTCTCTTTATAACATCTTTCAAGAAATTTTACACGAATATACGAATACAAAAATGAAGTGATCTGGATATTTCCATGAATCGGATATTAGTAAAGCCAAAGGCCTCACTTACAGGGTGGGGCAACCTTATTTCGTAACGAAATAAAACAAAAAGTATTAAATGTATTTGTTTAGTTATTCTATAAAGTGTAGGAAATGTCTTCATGCACTGAACGAATCGGTTTCACGTCTAATCGTCTCTGATCACCCTCTAACAGACAAAAAAATACAAAAATCCCCTCTTAAGATAAAATTGTTATGGAGGTATATTTGATTTGATTTTTTAAACAAATCATTTTGATGAAGGATTTGTAAAGTAGGGTACGTAGAATGTATATGAAGTGAAGCTATCTACTAATATCCCTGGTGGTTGAATAAAGAGCTCAATCAATCAATCTCTATCGTGTCGATAAAAACGGAGTTGAGTAGAATGTTGTCTATTTCCACGAAAATAATGAGTTACAAGTTAAATCGATTTCGACGGTTAGGTCATCATCAGTAACAAACAATAACTCTGATGACCATCAGATATATATACAGATATACTGATGACAAACAATACTGATGATGACCCAACCGTCGAAATCGATTTAACTTGTAACTCATTATTTTCGTGGAAATAGACAACATTCTACTCAACTCCGTTTTTATTAAAATGATTTCCCACAATCTCATCGCGAGTGATTTTATTCGTATCTATCGTGTCGACCGGTATGTTGGCTACTTCCTCGCGAATATTGGTCTTCAGGTCTGTGGGTGGTCGTTGAAGGCTTGGGATGTCGATGGTCTTGTTTAGAGACCACTTCCCAGGGCGCCTCATCTCTCTCAGAGGCGTTTTGGACTAGTTGTCTCGATCTGTAAGTCCCAGGCCTTCAAAAACCGTCCACGGACTTTCGAGGTGTATATTTGTGGTCGTATCAGAGCATTGTATCAGAATGGTAGAGCCTGCATAGATTTAAGTGCCCATAGGGCATGCGCAAATGTAATTACCTCTCTACATCCCAGTTCCTGATTGATAGGTAGGTACGAGGAAGCTTCGTGCCACACACTCAGCAGACTTTTTCGAGGGTATTCTCATGATAAATTTAATTTTCGTAATGCTCCATAATACTCGGCGTTTACCTACCTCGATAATTTAGATCATGATGCAAACTCAAATCACATATATATAAATGAATACATTAAAATCAATGTGGAATAATAATTCCATACATGTTTGTGAAAAACCCCAGTTTAAGTAGGTAACGTATTTTTCTGTTTGGATGTTAGCAGAGAAATGCATCCTCAAAGCAAGATAAGATAACAACTGATAACTGATGAAAGCATCCATCGAGTTGAATCGAAACTTTTAATGATCAGAGAGAATAAAATCGATTTTGTCTTCCCTGGCAGGGCCCACGAAAGGGAGGAGGTAAATGGACGAGACCTGCATTTTTACACTACAGGGCTTGCGTGGCCGGGGCATAATCTAAAAAAACCATGTTACCATGGTAACTCCGGGGTCCAAACTGTCTGAGCCCCAGTGTTTCCTTGGCAACGTGTTTTTTCCTCAAACATTGGAAATTCGAGAGTAGACAATCGATTGTTGGATACCTATAGATTCCCTCCTACTTCTTCGTATTCTTCTTCTCTCTAGGTCCATGGTGCTGGTCGTGGGGAGACCCTCTGGTGACCAACTTCCACTTTCTATTTTCACCATTTATACTTGACACAATAATTACTTGACACAATAATTACTTGACAGCGAGTGGGCGTCGGTGGTCTAGTGGACAGTGTACCCGACTGCGGTGATAAGATAAGGACCGTCTAGCGGGGACGCGCGTTCGAGTCTGGTCGCCGCAGAAAGTTTTCTGTCTATTAGACGATCGGCAATCTCTCGTTCCAACCAAGGGCGGTGATGTTTGGGAAGCCATGAGCGAAATCATCAGAACAAATTCTGATCTCCCCTTAGGGAGACAGCTGATGACGTCCGCGACGCCAAGAATGGCAGTCGGACGAAAATTCAACCTGAAATGGTTGCTTACTTTACTTTTTACTTTTTTTACTTGACAGCGTAAAATTATTTTACAATTGTAAAATATCCATGCTTCTATGGAAAAACACTTTCATTCCAACTAGGGATTTTTTTCTACTTTGGGGAGAAGACTTTTCGAAGCGAGTTTTTACAACTTTGAGGTCAAAATCTAACTTTTTAGGGGAATTTTGCCGGGGCTAGACCCTGAGTGGCCTTATGAGCCACTATTCTTGCCCCAGGCAAGCAGTAATAAAATTTCCTAATGAAGGCACCCACAACTCTTTATTTCTTTGAATCGAGTATGAAGCGTTTATTTCTTCAAAATAAACTGGATTGTGTAGCGAAAATGTGGTTGGTAGGTAGTGGCAATGGCAACGCTGTGTTCTTCGCAGGAGAGTGATTTATGCAGATAAATAATAAACCTTTGTGTAATAATTGCAGCGTTTTGATATTGATAATCCATGGGATGAAATAGTTTATGGCATCGTCATGGCAGAAGACGGAGTTTGACAGAAGAAAGCCGCGGAGAACAACGAAGGGAGTCTTGTAATGGACTCGTGTAATAGACTCATTCATTGATGGACTCCCCCGAATCAATAAAAGTCTCGCAAAAAACTGGTAATCATTCAAGAGGAAGTTGCCTTCGCGAAGGTGCCGCGCCGAGTCAACAAAAAGCCCGGAGTGAGGTTTTTGCGGTCCCGGACCGCGCCATTACGAACATTGGGAGAAGAGAGATAGCGACGAGGGGGAGCGGCTTTTTGCTGGGGTAGTTTTCTTGCGATAAGAGAAAAGCCGAGAGCTCCGCCCCCGCTTCAGAACGCGAATTTCTTCTCTTCCCGCTTCCACCCTCCGAATTTCAGTACATCAGGTTGCGACCTTCGCGACATCTAATTATACTCAGGGCCTCCAAGTGCTCTTGAGGGCCTCTAAGATTTAAAACTTCCTATAAACTTCCACCCTAAAACTTTCCCAGTCCTGACGATAAATCGGCGAGTTGCATTTTATGTTATGCTTCAAAGTTCTCCAGTCTTTTTTCCCCGTCCATCTTTTTATTGCGTTTAGCCGTCCTTCATTTTGTTTTCTTTCATTTATCCTAACAGTAAAAAAGTAAGTATCACAATAGGCCCAAAATTTAATTTCTTTTGTCCCTGTTTCCTTCGCCCAGCTAGAGGGTTGGCTGTTGGCACCCCTTGTTATGCTGCCAAAGAATAAGAGGCGGAAGGAGTTGATGAAGAAGGAAAAAAGGGTTCGGGGGCTCCTGGAAAACAGCTGGCCCGAGAAGTTGCCGTCAACATTAAACTTGACCAGTGGGATGACCCCTTTCCTTTTTAAGACGTCCCACAGTAAGGATTGGGCGTGAAGTTGGACAACACTCAACAGAAAAAAAATTCCTCACATCCATAACTCGATCGTATAGTAGTTAATTTCAAAAAATCAATCTCCAAGTACCTTCCACTACCCTCATAGGGGACCATCTGCACGCTAATCTGAACAAACCTGAGAAATTTCGTCGAAATCGGCTGGAAAACGTAGAAGTTATGGCTGTTATTAGGAATTCACGTTTGCGCATGCGCAGTCACTACTATTAGTCTGGGGGAGATGATTTCCATAGGGGATCATCTACACGCCAATGTGACCCTGGAGAATTTCATCAAATTCGGATGAAAAAAGTAAGTGTCATGGCTATTATAAGGATTTTACGTTTGCGCATGCGCAGAGGCTACTGTCAATTTTAAGGGCTTGATTTTCATAGAGGACCGTCTACACGCGAACCCGCACAGTCATGTAAAACGCGAGTGGAAATTTCGATTTTAGAGAACTTTTTTTTTCAACCTCAAAAACGCTGCAAATCATTGCTCAAAGGTTTATTATTTTCTGTATAGATCACCCTTCTGTATAGATCACTGGTTCTCCATCAATAGCACCTACCACCATCTGTATTCTCCCTTGACCTTCCCTCTCAAATTTCAGCTTCCTGCGTTCAATAGGATTGAAAATGACTTCGGAGCTCACTCAGCTGATCAGTGATCTGAAGAGTGAAGAAGATCTCCTCGAATGCTGAAGACGCCTGGAAGAGCACTTCCATTCAATAGGATTGAAAATGGCTTCGGAGCTCACTCAGCTGATCAGTGATCTGAAGAATGAAGAAGCAATGATTTGCAGCGTTTTTTACCCACCAACATTTTTTTTACCTACCAACTTTTTTTTACCTACCAGCTAGGTACTACCTACCACACCATACTGGCTTCACACCTTCACAATCAAGTTTATTAGAAAGAACTAAACGCTTCACACTTGATTGGAAAAATAGAAAGCTTCATATTGAAATTTGATTACTGGTTACGCTGAAGGCAAAACTGTATACAAATCGAAGAAATGAACAGCGATCGCATTTTAGTCCGATAAAATTTGAATGGAGATTAGACCTCTTTTGCGATTCACACTCATGATTCTGTTTTATCGAAGGAAAACCTTCAAGTACTCGTAGGGACCGAACTGTTTGTCCTACAGAGCTCCGGGTGGTCTCAAAAATTTTTAAAAATTCAATACTATTTAAAATTGGTGAAAAAACGATACCTTTATTTCGAGAGTTTTCGAGCTAGGACACTCTTGAAAACTTCAACCCTTAATTTTCACCCCTTAGAAGTTACCTACATCAACCAAAAGCTTCGCGGCACAACTAGACCCCAAATGGAGCCCATATACCAAATTTGAACCAAATCGGTCCAGTGTTGCTAAGAAAAGTGCCGCGGACGGCGGACGGCGGACGGGGGACGGCGGACGGCGGACGGACATTGCAAATTTGGATTCTACGCACCTTGAAACGTAAAGTGACAAAGTTTGAGGGGGGGGGGGGGGGTTATAAAAATTTTTTGCGATACGATCACATAGGCTTATTATTAGAAATAATAAACCAAAAGTGAAAACAAAGCTTCCGCTACCTTGGTAGACTCGGAAGCAATAACCACACAATAATACGTTTTAGATCATTCTGAATCCAAATATGCGAAAAAAACCAAAGGTGAATGTCTGTGTGTGTATATGCATGTATGTATGTGATAAAATCTTGTGTACCCTGCCCAGGCCTCAATTTCTAACCGATTTGCATCTTTCTTTTTTTTTTTTTGTTTAACTCCGGAATCTTATTAAATTTTTTTTTTTTAACTCGAATTTGTAAGTTGGGTATCGTAGATCATGCATTTTAAAATGCTGTTCAAATGGGAGTCCACAATTCCTTACTCAAAATACTAACTACATTACATTGAGTGAAACAGTTTTTTGCTGTAGGAAGGTAAATAAACCAACCAGCACAGCATAAACAATTGCAGGGAGGTATCCGAGAATAAAAGAAAACGCTTGCATAAGAGTCTGCGAACACATTGTGACATTTTGTCTTTAATTTTTCCCGGTCTTATACAAAATTATAGATCATTTAAAGAAAAAAAGCCAGTTTAGTAGATAGATAGATAGAGTATGTAGTTGTACAATAAGGCATTTATTATATTTTATAATATCATGACTACCTACTTAATTTATTATAACAATTAACAAATTAGTGTATATAAATACCTTTCAGGTTATACCCAATACCGATCAATGGAGAACAACAAAAAACACAATAAATAATACGATTTCCTGATTTCCCAACCACCTCCTCCAGCATTACTACAACTATGAATATAACCCTTCAGTTGGGAGTACGCGAATGTCTACTTATTTTATGAAGTTTAATTTACCAATTAAAAGCTGCTTTGCAGTATCGCGTTAGTGCTTCCCAGCCTCTTCCATTCAAGATGTGAATAACCTCGTCTCGCCCCAATCGACCAGCTCCGAGGTAAGGGAACCTGAACTCGCTCAATATAAGACATTATCCTATGAAATGGTATACGTCCTCCGTCACCCCCATATTGCACATGGAACACTCCTCCCGTCTTCGGTAGTTTGGCAGAAAAGGTCGATGATTGAGAGCCAGCAGCGATCCTCTCAGCTTCACAGCCCATCTAAGCACATGCGATGGGTATGTTGGTGAACAAAACAGTCTAGTATCTGTCGTTGCTGCATAATGAGTTAGAGGTATTCTTGTCTGGGTCATCAGTGATCCTTCTTTTGAGAGCTGGTCGGCCGTTTCGTTCCCATGTAGTCCACAGAGGGAGGGCACCCAAAGGAATACAAGCCGGTTGCCTTTATTTTGCTAATACTTATCCATTTTTTTGCCATAAAATGTAATTTTCAATAATTATGGTGGCATCTCCACCAGCTCATTTTTTATTGACTATTATGATGCTCACTTACACTTGATGCTCAGTAACACGTCCTTCGAGCACTGAAGAAGGTAATAAATTTAACAAAAGCACGCATAGCACCCCATTCCCAATCAGTTGACGTAGTGTGTTTGTTGGGTCTATCTTCATTTTTGCTGTAATGGTTTGTACTATAGCTAATCTGGCTTATGGTTTTCTGGTCTATAGCTTGTCTGGTTTTGACAAAATTCTGCCAGTTTTCTCGTACCCTTAACCATTTATGGTGAATTTACCGACCATGGAAAGTTATGTTGACATGAAAAATTCTCCGTAGGTAGTAATCTTAGTATAAAATAGGATTTAAAAAACCTTTACAATTCGTTCAAGCTCCTTCAGCCTTTTCTTGCCTTTGAGTGTAAATGGTTAAGCAAGGAATGCTGAAACACGATGATCTAACCAGTACCAACTGCCAACGCCCGCAGCTATATGTTTTCCAAACCAAAAGACGATGGAAGGAAAAACCTTCTCTCATCGGTCGTAATTAAAACGTTTAGCAGAATCCCAGATGCTGCCTCGACCTATTTTCCTTAGCGTTGGCCACAGGAGCTCTCAAAAGCTCCCTGGAGGTCGAACCGACTCTGTTTCCATCACAATAAACAACCCGCCGCTTTTCCAGATGGCGGAAGTTAATTGGCATCAACGGTGTTGCGGTTGAGGAGCAGGTGGGAAACAAAAAAACAAAAAAAAAACCCTCCCGTTGTTTTTCTCCCCAGTCGTTTTCCCTTCAAAGCTTTTAATTAAAATCCTTGCTTCCTCCCTCCTCGATTCTATTCAACGTTTTTGGCAGGAAGAGGTCGGGAGAAAAGAGGAAAGAACTCGGAATGCGTTTTTGCAGTGTATCTGGCGTTGTAGCGCTCCCTCTCATCCTTCTCACCAATTTCACTTTTGAAACGATATTTTTTCGCTTTTGCGGGGAAATTCCCTTCAACCTGACTCGAACATTTGCCTGGAGAGTTCAAAGTTATGAAACAGCGTAGGAAGAGGTTTAGTTTCAACGCTTTTCAACTCGACTCTCTTCTGGTATGTCTGCGGCAAAGTTGTATGATGTTTGGTTTCGTGGTGAACTCAGAAGAGCTCGAGCAAAATACGAGTTGCTGTTATTATTTAACGTCGTGTGGGTGTAGTTTAAGAAGGAGTTTTTGATCTACAATTGATTAAAGTTGGGAATGAAAATTGTAGAGCTTACAATTAATTAGAAATCGACAGGAAATCTGATGCTTTGAGGCTGAGTTTGTAAACGTAGAACATGGTAAGAGAAAACGTGGGAGGTGCGAGTAAAAAACCTATGAGACGAGGAGTAGAGGGGCTTTTAATGAAGATACTGATCTTTGAAACTAGGGCGAAAGAGGTTTGCTTGGATACTAAGGAACACTGTTTTACAGGATATGGATAAGTAAAAAATTGTAAACAACCATATCAGGTTGGATTATTGTCCGACTGCCATTCCTGGCGTCGCGGACGTCATCAGCTTTCTCCCAAAGGGAAGATCAGAATTAAATTCTGATCATCAGAACGAATTATGTTCTGATGATTTCGCTCATGGCTTCCCATTGCCTCACCGCCCTTGGTTGTTACGAGGGGGGCGATGAGAGCACTGGACGCACAAAAAAGCACGCTGCCGGTTATTAGATTTGAACCCACGATCCGCGCAGAAGTTGGGCCAAATTCCACCACTCTCGTGGTGGAATTCCACAACGTTCGTCCCAGCGATAGTGGCTACACCGGACCCCCTACAGGAAAATTATGAACGAAAGCAGTGCATGAAATGAGGAGTGGAGAGAAAAAGGAACCCACAAATCGACTTCGTCCCAACTTGGGACTCCCAAGATACCTACTTTAACCAGACAGGAAAGGTGAGGAGTGAGAAAAGTAAGGTCGATTCTGTAGTAGGAAGCACCCGGCAATACTTTGGATGTCAGGATTTGTTTGACATCCTACTACAAGTCCAAGCCGAAATTTTATTCACTACAACTGATGTACGCAACTCCTGAAAGCTGATAAAAGCAAGGTATATACCTTCACAGCTGGTGCTTTACAGTGAGATGTCCTGGAGATGGTGGTCTGCAGGTGGCAATATCATTGGGTATGGAATTTGATGCGAAAACGCGCCATTTAACGTAAATTTTGCACTAATAATATGAATGTACTCTTTTTACAGAAAAGATTTCAAGTTAATATGACGGTTGAGTTGATTTTGGAGCTGTTATTTTGTACTAGGTTTCAGAAGAGCTGTGGTGGATTCCAGTAATTCTTTATCCCACTTGTTGTTAATACCTGGTATCTTAACATATTACCTAAATAAGGCCCCATCAACTTTTTGTTAACCTAACAAATTCTTTTGTATTTATGCCTGGATAATATTAAGTTGCAAGCTGCATCTACTTCTGGGGCAGGGCAGGTTTTGTGGGTTGCCACCGAGTGAGAAACTAATGGAATGGCCCGAGGGCGAACCGACATAATCCGCTAGGTAACGTCAGAGTATTTGCCTCGAGGCCAAATGCAGTGCGGACATCTGTGGGTGATGGTGCTGTATTTTGTTGGTCATTCCGTGCCTCAGGGGTAACAATGTGTACATGTGGTGATGAAGGAAAAAAAGATTGCACGTGGCCTGACTTCAGAAATTGAATTCATTCATATCTTCGTTAGTGCAATCATCAACGATTCGCGATGAATGTGATTGTGATGATCATTGTTATTAGAAAAACGCTGCAAATCATTGCTCAAAGGTTTATTATTTTCTGTATAGATCACCCTGCTGTATAGATCACTGGTTCTCCATCAATAGCACCTACCACCATCTGTATTCTCCCTTGACCTTCCCTCTCAAATTTCAGAGTCCTGCGTTCAATAGGATTGAAAATGGCTTCGGAGCTCACTCAGCTGATCAGTGATCTGAAGAGTGAAGAAGATCTCCTCGAATGCTGGAGACGCCTGGAAGAGCACTTCCATTCAAAAGGATTGAAAATGGCTCCGCAGCTCACTCAGCTGATCAGTGATCTGAAGAGTGAAGAAGCCTTAGAGCAATGATTTGCAGCGTTTTTTACCCACCAACATTTTTT
This sequence comes from Apolygus lucorum, assembly GCA_009739505.2. NCBI lineage: Eukaryota > Metazoa > Arthropoda > Insecta > Hemiptera > Miridae > Apolygus > Apolygus lucorum. Next base: position 24,910,741 of record CM019176.2, read on the forward strand.
TTTTCCTACCAACTTTTTTGCTTCCCCACTACCGAAGGTAGGGAAGCTTTGTAATCGTGAAAGAAGTGAAAAAAAAAAAAAAATGTCCTCCAAAATCAAAATTTTCACTTGCTTTTTGCGTTTTAGAGCTTCCCGAACAATTTTGGTTCCGTGTCTGTCTGTCGGTCTGTCTGTCTGTCGGTCTGTGTGTGGTCAATCCTTGTCCCGGGCAAAACTATACTAACCTGTGGTCCGATTTTGATGAAATTTTCGGGGATTGTGCGGGTTAGGTCCTAGACGGTCCCCTATAAATTTCAGCACCTTCGGACTAATAGGAGCGAGTGCGCATGCGCAAACGTGAATTTCCTGGAACCTCGGTTTCTCGGTTTCTAGTGAACCGATTTTGCTCAAATTTGGAGGTTAGTTAGGGACTAACTTCTAAGAGACACCCTATAAGTTTCGATCAAATTGGTCAAGCAATAGCCGCTGCGCATGCAATGGAGAATGCTGAAGGCGCCTGAGTGATCACTGATCAGCTGAGTGAGCTCCAAGGCCATTTTCTCTCCTGTTGAACGCAGGAAGGTGAAATTTGAGAGGCAGGGTCAATGGAGAATGCTGAAGGTGCCTGAGTGGTCACTGATCAGCTGAGTGAGCTCCAAGGCCATTTCCTCTCCTGTTGAACGCAGGAACCTGAAATTTGAGAGGGCGGGTCAATGGAGAATGCTGAAGGTGCCTGAGTGGTCACTGATCAGCTGAGTGAGCTTAAATATTACAGTGGAAGAAAGATAAAGAGGGAGAGGGAGCAAAAACCTTTTCAAGGTATGTCACATTTTAGCCATTAGGCTCTAAGCGGAAATCATTCGGGGGTGCAGGGGGCGAAGCCCCCGCCGAGGCGCGCAGCGCCGAGTTTTCGCCAACTGATTCTATACGTCCATGTTACAATGAGTGAGGAAGCTATACTGCCCACCCAACTTGGCAGACGTTTTTTACCTACCAGCTATATATAGCTTTTACCTACCACACTATAATGGCTTCACACCTTCACAATCAAGTTTATTAGAAAGAACTAAACGCTTCACACTCGATTGGAAAAATGGAAAGCTTCATATGGAAATTTGATTACTGGTTACGCAGAAGGCAAAACTGTATACAAATCGAAGAAATGAACAGCGATCGCATTTTAGTCCGATAAAGTTTGAATGGAGATTAGACCTCTTTTGCGATTCACACTCATGATTCTGTTTTATCGAAGGAAAAACTTCAAGTACTCGTAGGGACCGAACGGTTTGTCCTACAGAGCTCCGGGTGGTCTCAAAAATTTTTAAAAATTCAATACTATTTAAAATTGGTGAAAAACGATACCTCTATTTCGAAAGTTTTCGAGCTAGGGCACTCTTGAAAATTTCAACCCTTAATTTTCACCCCTTAGAAGTGACTGACATCAACCAAAAGCTTCGCGGCACAACTAGACCCCAAATGGAGCCCATATACCAAATTTGAACCAAATCGGTCCAGTGTTGCTAAGAAAAGTGCCGCGTACGGCGTACGGCGGACGGACGGAAATTTTGGTTTATTATTTTCAATAATAAGCCTTTGGAATCGAGCAAGAAAAAAAAATTTTAACCCCCCCTCAAAATTTGATGTTTTACGTTTCAAGGTACGTAGAATCCGAAATTCGAATAAAAAAATTTCCGTCCGCCGTACGCCGTACGCGGCACTTTTCTTAGCAACACTGGACCGATTTTGTTCAAATTTGGTATATGGGCTCCATTTGGGGTCTAGTTGTGCCGCGAAGCCTTCGGTTGATGCAGGTCACTTCTAAGGGGTGAAAATTAAGGGTTGAAATTTTCAAGAGTGCCCTAGCTCGAAAACTCTCGAAATAAAGGTATCGTTTTTTCACCAATTTTAAAAAGTACAGAATGTTTAAAAATTTTTGAGACCACCCGGAGCTCTGTAGGACAAACCGTTCGGTCCCTACGAGTATTTGAAGGTTTTCCTTCGATAAAACAGAATCATGAGTGTGAATCGCAAAAGAGGTCTAATCGCCGTTCAAATTTTATCACACTAAAATGCGATCGCTGTTCATTTCTTCGATTTGTATACAGTTTTGCCTTCTGCGTAACCAGTAATCAAATTTCCATATCAAGCTTTCTATTTTCGAATCGAGTGTGAAGCGTTTAGTTCTTTCTAATAAACTTGATTGTGAAGGTGTGAAGCCATTATAGTGTGGTAGATAGTACCTACCAATAGTTGGTAGGTAAAAAAAAATTGGTAGGTAAAACAATGTTTGTAGGTAAAAAACCCTACAAATCATTGCTCACTGATCAGATCACTGATCAGCTGAGTGAGCTCCGAAGCCATTTTCAATGCTATTGAATGGAAGTGCTCTTCCAGGCGTCTCCAGGATTCGAGGATATCTTCTTCACTCCTCACATCACTGATCAGCTGAGTGAGCTCCAAAGCCATTTTCAATCCTATTGAATGGAGGTGCTCTTCCAGGCGTCTCCAGCATTCGAGGAGATCTTCTTCACTCCTCACATCACTGATCAGCTGAGTGAGCTCGAAAGCCATTTTCAATCCTATTGAATGGAAGTGCTCTTCCAGGCGTCTCCAGCATTTGAGGAGATCTTCTTCACTCTTCTGATCACTGATCAGCTGAGTGAGCTCCGAAGCCATTTTCAATCCTATTGAACGCAGGAGCTGAAATTTGAGAGGGAAGGTCAAGGGAGAATACAGATTGTGATAGGTGCTATCAATGGAGAACCAGTGATCTATACAGAAGGATGATCTATACAGAAAATAATAAACCTTTGAGCAATGATTTGCAGCGTTTTTTATTCGATTTTCGTATTCTACGTACCTTGAAACGTAAAACACCAAATTTTGAGGGGAGGGTAAATTTTTTTTCTTGCTCGATTCCAAAGGCTTATTATTGAAAATAATAAACCAAAATTCGAATTGGTTATGCATATTGGCAATCATTTTAAGTTTGCGCATCCACAGAAGATACCGGTGGCTACTCTCCAAGTTTCAGCAAATTGTGATAATTATTACGTGGAATGAGTAAATGATGAATGGATGATTTAACCATGAGTTGAGGTACTACCAATCCGTGAACGGTAAAATACCTTGGAGACTAGAAGAAGAAGACATTCTTTTTGTGGAGAAAACTATTTTAAAATAATATACAGGGTTAAATCAAATGTAAACCGGATCTTTTGTTCAAATATTTACCTATTGAGACAAGATAAAACGCTGTAAATCATTGCCCAAAGGTTTATTATTTTCTGTATAGATCATCCTTCTGTATCAGTGCTCTTCCCGGCGTCTCCAGCATTCGAGAAGATCTTCTTCACTCTTCAGATCACTGATCAGCTGAGTGAGCTCCGAAGCTATTTTTAATCCTATTGAACGCAGGAAGCTGAAATTTGAGAGGAAGGGTCAAGAGAGAATACTCAATATCAAGGATTATTGGGGCCCTCTTTGGGTCCAACCGCCTACCTATTTTCGAATATTTGTTACTCACGTAACAAACAGGTCGGCCGAGACTGAATCGCATTTCTGATTCAGCCTCGCACAAGAAACCTAACATCTTAGAATGCATGGTTATAACAATGGTCCATTTGATAAAGAAAGTTCAAAAACATTGAGGACAAGTGAAATTAAATAAATGTAATTTTGCGGGGTACTCCCAGTAGCGATAATTAGGTAAGTAGTTATATAGCTCGAGCTGCATTAGTTTCAACTTTTTATTGTCCAGTTCAGCTCAGTAGCACCCTGTCACTCGTCAAAAGTTTGCCACAACATCGGCGGCGTTCGAGATCTGAATTATGCGTACTCTGGAGAGTACGGATACTTGTACCTGCCAGCTGAAACAGGAATACTCCACACATGACAAACGCGCAGAAAAAGGAGAACTCTCCAACTCATGCATATTGCACATTAAGCAGGCCTCTCTACTTTCCGTTGAAGGAAGAAAGAAGAACCTGAGAGAGAACCTGTCCGCTTCGTCATCCATCGCCGCATACATAAAGAACGTTTGGCTTCTCCTCGGTCGTTTCAATTGGGCACATGCTCAATTCCAGCTCCTGGGATCAAACCTAGGCCTGGCCAGATGGAAACTCGGAAGTGAACTAAAGCGAAAAATAGTCTTTCGGAAATAACCGCGTTTTATATAATGAGAAAAGAAAAATTACGATCCTTCAACTGCAAATCTAGGTTGGCTCTTGGGTGGGTCGGAAAGTTTTAACGACACTTGGCGTTTCTTTCACTGTAAATAATGGATGAGACAATCTGTGAGGAAAGGTTTGTTTAAATCCACTGGGGGGAAAATGTTATATAGTGTTCCTCCTCTTCGTTTCCGTGAGGGAAATGGAGTTTCCGAAAGAGGTCACATAACGTGATTGCAAAGTGTTATGTAAATCACGAGACGTGAGTGCGATGTTGAGGACAGTTCTGCTGTTTGAAGGAAAACGCCTTATCTCAAAAATGTAAACCTTTCAGAAATTAGCTTCAAAATTGTTCATAGGAGCCCTTGCTATAGCCCTCCTCCAGCTTGTGCTACCCCATTTTTTGACCATACTTCAATAACATTTAAAATTACTTAATTATTGGGAAAACATTGAGAAAAAACGCTGCAAATCATTGCTCAAAGGTTTATTATTTTCTGTATAGATCACCCTTCTGTATAGATCACTGGTTCTCCATCAATAGCACCTACCACCATCTGTATTCTCCATTGACCCGCCCTCTCAAATTTCAGCTTCCTGCGTTCAACAGAAGAGAAAATGGCCTTGGAGCTCACTCAGCTGATCAGTGACCACTCATGCGCCTTCAGCATTCTCCATTGACCCGCCCTCTCAAATTACAGGTTCCTGCGTTCAACAGGAGAGGAAATGGCCTTGGAGCTCACTCAGCTGATCAGTTACCACTCAGGCGCCTTCAGCATTCTCCTTTGACCCTGCCTCTAAAATTTCAGCTTCCTGAGTTCAACAGGAGAGGAAATGGCCTTGGAGCTCACTCAACTGATCAGTGACCACTCAGGCGCCTTCAGCATTCTCCATTGACCCGCCCTCTCAAATTTCAGGTTCCTGCGTCCAACAGGAGAGGAAATGGCCTTGGAGCTCACTCAGCTGATCAGTTACCACTCAGGCGCCTTCAACAATCTCCATTGACCCTGCCTCTCAAATTTTAGGTTCCTGCGTTCAACAGGAGAGAAAATGGCCTTGGAGCTCACTCAGCTGATCAGTGACCACTCAGGCACCTTCAGCAATCTCCATTGACCCGCCCTCTAAAATTTCAGCTTCCTGCGTTCAACAGGAGAGGAAATGGCCTTGGAGCTCACTCAGCTGATCAGTGACCACTCAGGCGCCTTCAGCATTCTCAATTGACCCGCCCTCTCAAATTTCAGGTTCCTGCGTTCAACAGGAGAGGAAATGGCCTTGGAGCTCACTCAGCTGATCAGTGACCACTCAGGCGCCTTCAGTATTCTCCATTGACTTTTGATTATGGAAATTTGATTACTGGTTACGCAGAAGGCAAAACTGTATACAAATCGAAGAAATGAACAGCGATCGCATTTTAGTCAGAAAAAATTTCAACGGAGATTAGACCTCTTTTGCGATTCACACTCATGATTCTGTTTTATCGAAGGAAAACCTTCAAGTACTCGTAGGGACTGAACGGTTTGCCCTACAGAGCTCCGGGTGGTCTCAAAAATTTTTTAAAATTCAGTACTATTTAAAATTAGTGAAAAAACGATACCTTTATTTCGAGAGTTTTCGAGCTAGGGCACTCTTGAAAATTTCAACCCTTAATTTTCACCCCTTAGAAGTGACCTACATCAACCAAAAGCTTCGCGGCACAACAAGACCCCAAATGGAGCCCATATACCAAATTTCATCGAAATCGGTCCATGGTAACTAAGAAAAGTGCCGCGTACGGCGTACGGCGTACGGCGGACGGACGGAAATTTTTTTATTCGATTTTCGGATTCTACGTACCTTGAAACGTAAAACATCAAATTTTGAGGGGGGGTTAAAATTTTTTTTTTCTTGCTCGATTCCAAAGGCTTATTATTGAAAATAATAAACCAAAAAAGTTTCATTCAAATGTTTCCACGTAACAAGGTGGAATTAATTTGAATCATTTTTCTTGCCATGTTTTTGAAACTGAAACGCTACAATATGTTCAATTTTCGGTAGGTACTCGGTCAGTTGTAATCATCCACCTGAATACCATTTTGACAACTCCATGTCAATGATGTCATGGGAAGAAAACCTCACTTTGCAGAAAATTCTAATGTAAGAGAAGATTGAGTGCACAGGAGAACAGGCATATTGAGTGCACAACCTTGACTGGAGAAGAGAAGGATTGAGTGCACAGCCTTGACTAGTGAAGAAGAGGATTGAGTGCATAGCCTTGACAGGAGAAGAGGAGGATTGAGTGCACAGCCTTGACAGGAGAAGTGGAGGATTGAGTGCACAGCCTTGACTAGTGAAGAGGAGGATTGAGAGCACAGCCTTTTCTGGAGAAGAGGAGGATTGAGTGCACAGCCTTGACTGGAGAAGAGGAGGATTGAGTGCACAGCCTTGTCAGGAGAGGTGGAGGATTGAGAGCACAGCGTTGACTGGAGAAGAGGAGGATTGAGTGCATAGCCTTGATAGGAGAATTTAGTGCACAGCCTTGACAGGAGAAGAGGATTGAGTGTACAGCCTTGACTGGAGAAGAGGATTGAGTGTACAGCCTTGACTGGAGAAGAGGAGGATTGAGTGCACAGCCTTGACTGGAGAAGAGGAGAATTGAGTGCACAGCCTTGATTGGAGAAGAGGAGGATTGAGTGCACAACCTTGACAGGAGAAAAGGATTGAGTGCACAGCCTTGACAGGAGAAGAGGATTGAGTGCACAGCCTTGATTGGAGAAGAGGAGGATTGAGTGAACAGCCTTGACTGGAGAAGTGGATTGAGTGCACAGCCTTGACAAGAGAAGGGGAATGAGTGCACAGCCTTGATTGGAAAAGAGGAGGATTGAGTGCACAACCTTGACAGGAGAAGAGGAGGATTGAGTGAACAGCCTTGACTGGAGAAGTGGATTGAGTGCACAGCCTTGATTGAAGAAGGGGATTGAGTGCACAGCCTTGATTGGAGAAGAGGAGGATTTAGTGCACAACCTTGACAGGAGAAGAGAATTGAGTGCACGGCCTTGCCAGGAGAAGTGGATTGAGTGCACAGCCTTGATTGGAGAAGAGGAGGATTGAGTGCACAGTCTTGACTGGAGAAGATGAGGATTGAGTGCACAGCCTTGACAGGAGAAGGGGAATGAGTGCACAGCCTTGATTGGAGAAGAGGAGGATTGAGTGCACAACCTTGACAGGAGAAGAGAATTGAGTGCACGGCCTTGCCAGGAGAAGAGGATTGAGTGCACAGCCTTGATTGGAGAAGAGGAGGATTGAGTGAACAGCCTTGACTGGAGAAGTGGATTGAGTGCACAGCCTTGACAGAAGAAGGGGATTGAGTGCACAGCCTTGATTGGAGAAGAGGAGGATTTAGTGCACAACCTTGACAGGAGAAGAGAATTGAGTGCACGGCCTTGCCAGGAGAAGAGGATTGAGTGCACAGCCTTGATTGGAGAAGAGGAGTATTGAGTGAACAGCCTTGACTGGAGAAGTGGATTGAGTGCACAGCCTTGACAGGAGAAGGGGATTGAGTGCACAGCCTTGATTGGAGAAGAGGAGGATTGAGTGCACAAATTGACAGGAGAAGAGAATTGAGTGCACGGCCTTGCCAGGAGAAGAGGATTGAGTGCACCGCCTTGACTGGAGAAGAGGAGGATTGAGTGCACAGCCTTGATTGGAGAAGAGGAGGATTGAGTGAACAGCCTTGACTGGAGAAGTGGATTGAGTGCACAGCCTTGACAGGAGAAGAGGATTGAGTGCACAGCCTTGATTGGAGAAGAGGAGGATTGAGTGCACAACCTTGACAGGAGAAGAGAATTGAGTGCACGGCCTTGCCAGGAGAAGAGGATTGAGTGCACAGCCTTGACTGGAGAAGAGGAGGATTGAGTGCACAGCCTTGATTGGAGAAGAGGAGGATTGAGTGAACAGCCTTGACTGGAGAAGTGGATTGAGTGCACAGCCTTGACAGGAGAAGGGGATTGAGTGCACAGCCTTGATTGGAGAAGAGGAGGATTGAGTGAACAGCCTTGACTGGAGAAGTGGATTGAGTGCACAGCCTTGACAGGAGAAGGTGATTGAGTGAACAGCTTTGACTGGAGAAGTGGATTGAGTGCACAGCCTTGACTGGAGAAGAGGATTGAGTGCACAGCCTTGACTGGAGAAGAGGATTGAGTGAACAGCCTTGACTGGAGAAGTGGATTGAGTGCACAGCCTTGACAGGAGAAGTGGATTGAGTGCACAGCCTTGACAAGAGAAGTGGATTGAGTGAACAGCCTTGACTGGAGAAGAGGATTGAGTGAACAGCCTTGACCGGAGAAGTGGATTGAGTGCACAGCCTTGACAGGAGAAGTGGATTGAGTGCACAGCCTTGACTGGAGAAGAGGATTGAGTGCACAGCCTTGACTGGAGAAGAGGATTGAGTGCACAGCCTTGACAGGAGAATAGGAGGATTGCGCGCATAGCTTTGACTGACTAAGAGGATTGAGTGCACTGCCTTGCCAGGAGAAGAGGATTGAGTGCACAGCCTTGACAAGAGAAGTGGATTGAGTGAACAGCCTTGACTGGAGAAGTGGATTGAGTGCACAGCCTTGACAGGAGAAGGGGATTGAGTGAACAGCCTTGACTGGAGAAGAGGATTGAGTGAACAGCCTTGACTGGAGAAGAGGATTGAGTGCACACCCTTGACAGGAGAAGTGGATTGAGTGCACAGCCTTGACAGGAGAAGAGGATTGAGTGAACAGCCTTGACTGGAGAAGTGGATTGAGTGCACAGCCTTGACAGGAGAAGTGGATTGAGTGCACGGCCTTGACTGGAGAAGAGGAGGATTGAGTGCACAGTCTCGACAGGAGAAGAGGAGGATTGAGTGCACAACCTTGACAGGAGAAGAGAATTGAGTGCACGGCCTTGCCAGGAGAAGAGGATTGAGTGCACAGCCTTGACTGGAGAAGAGGAGGATTGAGTGCACAGCCTTGATTGGAGAAGAGGAGGATTGAGTGCACAAATTGACAGGAGAAGAGAATTGAGTGCACGGCCTTGCCAGGAGAAGAGGATTGAGTGCACCGCCTTGACTGGAGAAGAGGAGGATTGAGTGCACAGCCTTGATTGGAGAAGAGGAGGATTGAGTGAACAGCCTTGACTGGAGAAGTGGATTGAGTGCACAGCCTTGACAGGAGAAGAGGATTGAGTGCACAGCCTTGATTGGAGAAGAGGAGGATTGAGTGCACAACCTTGACAGGAGAAGAGAATTGAGTGCACGGCCTTGCCAGGAGAAGAGGATTGAGTGCACAGCCTTGACTGGAGAAGAGGAGGATTGAGTGCACAGCCTTGATTGGAGAAGAGGAGGATTGAGTGAACAGCCTTGACTGGAGAAGTGGATTGAGTGCACAGCCTTGACAGGAGAAGGGGATTGAGTGCACAGCCTTGATTGGAGAAGAGGAGGATTGAGTGAACAGCCTTGACTGGAGAAGTGGATTGAGTGCACAGCCTTGACAGGAGAAGGTGATTGAGTGAACAGCTTTGACTGGAGAAGTGGATTGAGTGCACAGCCTTGACTGGAGAAGAGGATTGAGTGCACAGCCTTGACTGGAGAAGAGGATTGAGTGAACAGCCTTGACTGGAGAAGTGGATTGAGTGCACAGCCTTGACAGGAGAAGTGGATTGAGTGCACAGCCTTGACAAGAGAAGTGGATTGAGTGAACAGCCTTGACTGGAGAAGAGGATTGAGTGAACAGCCTTGACCGGAGAAGTGGATTGAGTGCACAGCCTTGACAGGAGAAGTGGATTGAGTGCACAGCCTTGACTGGAGAAGAGGATTGAGTGCACAGCCTTGACTGGAGAAGAGGATTGAGTGCACAGCCTTGACAGGAGAATAGGAGGATTGCGCGCATAGCTTTGACTGACTAAGAGGATTGAGTGCACTGCCTTGCCAGGAGAAGAGGATTGAGTGCACAGCCTTGACAAGAGAAGTGGATTGAGTGAACAGCCTTGACTGGAGAAGTGGATTGAGTGCACAGCCTTGACAGGAGAAGGGGATTGAGTGAACAGCCTTGACTGGAGAAGAGGATTGAGTGAACAGCCTTGACTGGAGAAGAGGATTGAGTGCACACCCTTGACAGGAGAAGTGGATTGAGTGCACAGCCTTGACAGGAGAAGAGGATTGAGTGAACAGCCTTGACTGGAGAAGTGGATTGAGTGCACAGCCTTGACAGGAGAAGTGGATTGAGTGCACGGCCTTGACTGGAGAAGAGGAGGATTGAGTGCACAGTCTCGACAGGAGAAGAGGAGGATTGAGTGCACAACCTTGACAGGAGAAGAGAATTGAGTGCACGGCCTTGCCAGGAGAAGAGGATTGAGTGCACAGCCTTGACTGGAGAAGAGGAGGATTGAGTGCACAGCCTTGATTGGAGAAGAGGAGGATTGAGTGAACAGCCTTGACTGGAGAAGTGGATTGAGTGCACAGCCTTGACAGGAGAATTGAGTGCACAGCCTTGATTGGAGAAGAGGAGGATTGAGTGAACAGCCTTGACTGGAGAAGTGGATTGAGTGCACAGCCTTGACAGGAGAAGGGGATTGAGTGAACAGCCTTGACTGGAGAAGAGGATTGAGTGAACAGCCTTGACTGGAGAAGTGGATTGAGTGCACAGCCTTGACAGGAGAAGTGGATTGAGTGCACAGCCTTGACAGGAGAAGAGGATTGAGTGAACAGCCTTGACTGGAGAAGAGGATTGAGTGAACAGCCTTGACTGGAGAAGTGGATTGAGTGCACAGCCTTCACAGGAGAAGTGGATTGAGTGCACAGCCTTGACAGGAGAAGTGGATTGGGTGCACAGCCTTGACTCGAGAAGAGGATTGAGTGCACAGCCTTGACTGGAGAAGAGGATTGAGTGCACAGCCTTGACAGGAGTAGAGGAGGATTGAGCGCATAGCTTTGACTGGTTAAGAGGATTGAGTGCACTGCCTTGCCCGGAGAAGAGGATTGAGTGCACAACCTTGACTGGAGAAGAGGAGTATTGAGTGCACAGCCTTGACTGGAGAAGTGGTTCGAGTGCACAGCCTTGACAGGAGAAGGGGATTGAGTGCACAGCCTTGACTGGAGAGGAGGAGGATTGAGTGCACAGTCTCGAAGGACAAGAGGTTTGAGTGCACAGCCTTGACTGGAGAAGTGGATTGAGTGCACAGCCTTGACAGGAGAAGGGGATTGAGTGCACAGCCTTGACTGGAGAGGAGGAGGATAGAGTGCACAGTCTCGAAGGAGAAGAGGTTTGAGTGCACAGCCTTGACTGGAGAAGTGGATTGAGTGCACAGCCTTGACAGGAGAAGGGGATTGAGTGCACAGCCTTGAATGAAGAAGATGAATTGAGTGCACAGTCTCGACAGGAGAAGAGGTTTGAGTGCACAGCCTTGACTGAAGAAGAGGAGGATTGAGTGCACAGCCTCGTCAGGAGAAGAGGATTGAGTGCACGGCTTTTACTGGAGAAGAGGAGGATTGAGTGCACAGTCTCGACAGGAGAAGAGGCTTGAGTGCACAGCCTTGACTGGAGAAGTGGATTGAGTGCACAGCCTTGACAGGAGAAGGGGATTGAGAGCACAACCTTGACTGGAGTAGAGGATTGAGTGCACAGCCTTGACTGAAGAAGAGGAGGATTGAGTGCACAGCCTCGTCAGTAGAAGAGGATTGAGTGCACGGCCTTGACTGGAGAAGAGGAGGATTGAGTGCACAGTCTCGACAGGAGAAGAGGCTTGAGTGCACAGCCTTGACTGGAGAAGTGGATTGAGTGCACAGCCTTGACAGGAGAAGGGGATTGAGAGCACAGCCTTGACTGGAGAAGTGGATTGAGTGCACAGCCTTGACTGGAGAAGTGGATTGAGTGCACAGCCTTGACAGGAGAAGGGGAATGAGTGCACATCCTTGACTGGAGAAGTGGATTGAGTGCACAGCCTTGACGGGAGAAGAGGATTGAGTGCACAGCCTTGACTGAAGAAGATGAATTGAGTGCACAGTCTCGACAGGAGAAGAGGTTTGAGTGCACAGCCTTGACTGAAGAAGAGGAGGATTGAGTGCACAGCTTTGTCCGGAGAAGTGGAGGATTTTGAGCATTTGGAATACGTATTGCATTCTATCCCAATTTATCCAAAAATAAAACGATAGATCATTTTTTAGACTATTTACTATTGTTTATAGCTATAATAAATTATTGGATGGTAGAAACAACCAACGTAGGTAGGCATAAAACTTGTATGCTAGACGAGAGTATTTAGTATTGTATGCCTCTGAAACGAGTTTTGAGTGATTTAGGTTTTTAGTGTAAAATGCTATCTTGATGCTGTATGGAAATGACGAGTATTTTATCAGGAATATGCACGGAGTTTACTTTAGGATTAACTACGTTAATGTGAAATACACGTGGTAAGCACTTTCCTCGTATCCATAATGTAATATCGAAACTTAAATCTTCAGGAACCTACCACCACCCTCCAAATTTGACGGTGACTAGACGATGACACTAATAGAGAACTACCCGAAGTCTGATCTAGTATATAGGCCGACTCATTGAGATTTCAAGTGCCGGAAGGAGTTTTGCTAGGCAGCTCTGCTGATGAACAAAGGCAACCAAACTTGACGTTGAATGCCCTCGAACTTCTGTTACACCTCCACTGCGAAAGGGCGCAGACGATAAGAGAGACGAGCCGGATAAGGCGGCCGAGGGGGTCGTAAATGCATTGAAATGCCCCCAACGAGATGGCAAGTTGGTTAGCGATACCTCCTCCACAGTCCTCTCAACCTCCTGAATATTCCTCAACTCCGGGATAACATTAATAGTCTAGGTGTGGACGGAGGCATACATCATGGGTCACTGCGCTAACTTTAAGTAATTGAACTTGTGCCAACTCCTCGCGGCTCCGACCTGCGCCGGTCCTCCCTCGGGTGAGCAATTAGTAGGCTCGTTTAACTTTGATATCTCAACCTTCCGGAGTCGTGGAGTTGACGAATTACCTCGAGAGGAGGGTTGGTTGCTGCTATCGCGGAAGCCCCTTTGGCGGTCAATTTCCCCGCAACACCGAGACAACTGCCTCGCTAAATTGATAGGGAAACCCGACCACTTGCCATCCTTAGAGCTACAGTTTTGAGTATTGAGTCCTCGCGCAATGCCTACTTCATGCTGAGACACTTCGTTATTAAGTCAGCTCAGCTCAGCAGAGCTCAAATACAGTATTTGGGCTCTCATAAGTGCAGCATGAGTGAAAGAGCAAATTTTGAGAGAAGCATTTTAGCAATTTTTCAGTAATTTCACGAAATTTCGAAGAAAATCAATAAATTCAAAATTTATTCATGAATTTGGAAAATTTTGCTTCCGAATCTACCAAGCATTGTTCTCACTTTTCAAGGTAAAAAAATGTTCTTCAAAATCCAAATTTTTACTGGCTTTATACGTTTTAAGCCTCTTTGAACAATTTTGGATGTCGTTCTGTCATGGAATCTTTGTTACGAACAAAATTATCCGAATTTATTGTCCGATTTTGATGAAATTTTCTGGTATTGTGCTGGTTTGGACTGTAAATGGTCCGAAATTAAAATAAATTATCCGGATCGTCAGAAGACGCTGCGCACGCGCAAACGTAAAAACCTAGAAACAGCCATAACTAGTACACTTTCCACCCAAATTTGATGACATTTTCAGGGATTGTGTGAGTTGATGTGGTGATGGTCCCCTACGAGGGTAGTGCAAGGTTCTCAAATATTGATGTTTTGAGATTAGCTACTACGCGTCGGATCATCTAAAGAATTGGGTTATGATACGAGGAAGCTATGTGCAACACCTACTACTTTTTCTCAGAAATCCGTTTTGGATCATGCTAAAACGATTACTGAGGTTTTTCCAAAAATCATATTTATGTATTTCAATAGAACGATATAATATGACTAGGTATGTCTCGCCGCACGACAACTTCAGTATATTTGTTTTGCAAAAATTCCAAGCTTCTGATAAAATGTTCGTAATTACAAAGGAATCGACGTTGATCGAGTTCCTTAGCCAGGAATTTTGGGCAACCCAAATTTGAGTCCAAATTTCAAAAATAAGGTCAAAAACGTGTTTCGGTTTTTTTTACATTACTATCATAAATATAGTGATATATGGTATAAATATAAATATACTCGATTTTAGAAATTAAAAATTGTAAATTTATGTTTTAAGGGGTTCTTTTTCCTTTTGATGTTTAAGGAGAACTTTTTAAATTGATATTGAAGTCAAATTTCATTTTTATGAATATTTATTTATAATTAATTTTAATCGAGTGACGGACCTTATATTCGAGGGAGCCAAGGCTGCTATCTTCAGGTTCTTGAGGTTTCCTTTTCTTCTTTGTAGTCTTTCGCTGATTCCTGCTGCCGCCTCCATCCGCTCCAGTCTCCTGACGCTTTCTGTCTTTTCTCTTCCTGGATACATGCGTCGATGTGGTTGAAGAGGAGACATGGCCAATCAGAGGGCTGATTGACCATTTCCTGCCCTTATAAGACAATGTTTTGGGACTGGAGGAGGGAGGAAAAGTGGCGGTGTCCTCAGCAGCAAATGTCGCAGCCTCTCATCTTTGATAAAAATATGTGAGGCCTTAATTCGGACCTCACAATATATATAAAAATTTATGTTTAATGAAAACAAGCTGATATTCGTTGTACCCAAATTAGCAATGGCCAAGTGGGAACACCATGAGAACATGAATATGGACTTCTAACTTCTTCAAAACATACACGTGCACACAATAGGTAAGCATAGTATACTGAAAATCGAAAAACAACGATGTACGTGTGAGAGTAATGAGATTAAATTATATGGGTTGTTTCAGTAATTTTAGTGATTTGTGCTATGTGCCACACGTACAAGGCTAATATATCTGATATTTCGATTTTCCATGACACTTGGTTTTTTTCACGACCTCCAATCAGGGAATGCAGAGCAGCACTACAGTGAATTCTTTCGAGTCCATCTTTCCTATCTATTTCACTCCAAATCCGTTCCCTTTAGATCTTTAGCGAATTTACACTAACGCAATGGATTCAAAATCTCTTGATTCACAGCAAAATCATATTTTCCGAAAATTAATTTAAGGCTATTTTTGGACTCTCATTTCTCTACATTTGACCTACTGTGATGTTGACGTCACGTGATCGTCTTGTCCGGGGGGCGCCACCTAGGTACTACCTAATAAAGTTTCAGTTTATCCAGTAACCTTGTCCAATCATTTTCGTCTCCCATCCTACCAAACGTTACATGGTGTCAGATGTGGGGTATTTCGGATGGAATCATGGGCTCTGGGGGATTCAAGGGTCTGTTTACTAAGCATACTTGACATTTACTAATGTGGGTTTCTATTTCTTTCGATATATTTGGCCAATAAAATTTAGACCTAGCTTTGGACCTAGTTTTGCCGATGCCTAGATGTCCCTCATGTAAGAGATTTAAAATGTCTTTCTGTAGATTAGCTGGTACTACTACCCTGTTTCCGAATAAAATAATACCATCTTCCAATATTAGTTCATGTCTAATTTGATAAAACTCTCTCCATTTTGCATTTAATTTATTAGGCCATTTATTATTAATCAAGAATTTTTTTTATCACGCCCAGAGAAGATACCAACAACTATATTTCTTTCTTTCAATAGTGTTCATTTCTTAAAACGTATTTTAGTATGTAAATTGAGAAATGTGGCTTGTTTGTGGCTTGTTGTTGGCTTGTTTTTGAGGTATTTTATGGCTAGGCTTGATCTGGTCATGACTATAGGAGTTACAATGAAGTAGGAGTTATAAAATCAATTAAAAACATACAGGTGGAAGTTGAATTCCTTGAAAAAGTGAGTAATCTGTGAAATGTTCTTGAAGTAGCACTTTAATTCTTTCTTTATGTTTTTAAGTATCTGGGGCTACTTCTGGATGAAGAAGCTCAAGGATAAATAAATAATAAGATGAGGAAATTTATAAATATATTCTACAACGTTAGATACACGCTCCCGAAACAAGCAAAAACACTTACATAAATATACCATGTTGCAATCTGTACTGCAGTATGGCATTATAGATTGGGGAGGAACGTATTCCACCCTTATCTATATAAGAAACATGTAAGCCAGAAAATCATCAAAAAGATGATGTTGTCATTACCTCGTAAGTATAGGTATTTATTAAACAACTTCACGTAAAAAATCCTACTATTGCAATTCTTTAGAACACATAACGTAATTGAAGATTCTCAACGGGGTCTGAAATGTAATACTAGATATGCCGCCGCAGGGAATGTAATTGGCCCTAGACCTAGAGTGACACTGACAACACACCCCGAACTTCATTCTGCATAATATGCATAATATTCTGCTTAATATGTAACATATTATGTTACACAGAGAAATTGATTGTAATATGAAAGGTCCCCAAAGTTTACTAGACCAAAATACATAAAGCAAGTGTTAAGCAAACTAGTCACACAAGGTGGCTTTAGATGCGAGAGGCTACTAAACAGCGCATAATGTTTAGAACTCGAGACTAATAAATGGCGATCATTTATGCAACTTAGGATTCAAGTAATGCGTAAAAAAAAGTCTGCCAAGTGAGTGTGGAACATAGTTTTCTCGTATCCATAATCCGATTGTATAGATGATCCGATGCCTAGTAGTTAATCTCAAAACATCAATCTCTAAGTACCTTTCACTACCCTCATAGGGGACCATCTACACGTCCACCCGCACAATCTACGAATGTTGTTGGATAATGTATAAGTCGTGGCTGTTATACGGATTTCACGTTTGTGCACGCGCACAAAATACTTTCAATTTGGGGGGCCATGATTTTCATAGGAGACCATCTCCACCCCAATTCGCCTAACCAAGAAAATTTCATCGAAATCAGATGGGAAATGTAGAAGTTACGGCTATAACCGGGAATACACGTTTGCGCATGCGCAGTGACTATGTACTTTCAATTTGGGGGCAATGATTTTCATTTTTTCATTTTCATATCTACACGCCAATCCGCGCAATCACTGAAAATGTCATCGAAATGTGATGAGAATCGTAGAAGTTATGGCTGCGGCGAGGATTTCATGACAGACACACAGACAGACACGGAACCAAAATTGTTCAGGAAGGTCTGAAACGTAAAACGCGAGTGGAAATTTTGATTTTGGAGAACATTTTTTTTTCAACCTTCAAAAGTGTTAACAAAGCTTCCGCTACCTTGGTAGACTCGGAATCGAAAATATAATGTATTTGAGAGAGAAGAAACACTTTATTGAACATTGTAGAAGAAATGAAGGCGGACAAGGACTCCAGTAGTTGTCGAAACGTAATGGATTTGCTGAAAGTTCAAATTGAGTTGCCAAAAGTTCAAATTGGTATTGCCAAAATTTTGCCAAAAATTCAAATTGATTTATGCCAAAGGGTTTTTTTTTTTGTGTAAGGCATTAGTCTTGTGGGAGCCAAATTGCTGCTCCGTCCTCCAGTCCTTGTCCTCGGATTTGATTCCTTGGGCCTCTTAGCCTCATGGAAACCGCTCGATGGACGGAGAATTGAGTTTTCACTCGAGTCCACATCATCACTTGAGCGTAGGATTTGGACCATTTATTGGCTAGGCGTAGGGAGGCATTCTTGAGAAAAGCGTCATATTCTTTATGCAATGCTCCATCGCATGAAATTACGAGTGGCGTGAAAGACCCTCTCAGATCTTCGGCTGTTCTGTCGTATTTTGCATGCTTGGCTTGGGCAGCATGGCGAAAGATGGTTGGCCAGTCCATGGAAGTGTATATAATGTATTGTTATGTAATTTGCTTCCTACTGTACAGTATCAATTTACTTACCGAGATGGGGCAATTTTGCAAAGATCCTACCCTCCAACACGGGCCAAGCCTAACGGCGGGTAGAAAATTTGAGCAAATCGCTCCCTTCATGCATTTATCTTCTTGTAAAATTGTACAAAAAAAAATCGCCACGACAACCCGAATTGAGTACCTCCTCTTTCGCGCGCCCTCGGCGCGTTGAAGTCGGTCAAGAATGGCGCCAAATGTACTTATTTATCTATCTATCACTTCTTGAAGCATAAAACGATCAAATCATTCCAAAGTCCACTTGAGTAGTTTAGGAACATTGAGTCACCCCCTCAATTTGGTCTGGCAATGCCCCCTCTTACAAGTTGAGCGTTTTTATAATAATGAAATGAAATGTATTGTAATGAAGGAACCCATTGAAACACAGAACTATTTGAAAAGCACTCGTAAAAACAAGCAACGAACCTTGATAAACAACAAAGTTTTTGTAATATACATTTTGTTTTAAGCTTCTTCTCTTGCAAATTCATGGCAAACTAGTGAAAGTGAACTGACAGGAACATACAACGTATCCTTCAATTTCTCCAACTGATTCCGATTTTGAAAATGACAGGAGATTCACGCAATAGAATAAATAAATATAATAAATAAAAGAAATTAATTAATTAGTCCAAGCTTATTAAGCGCCGCTAGCTCCAAACTCTCTGTATCCGTAGTGGTCCAGAGGCCGAATGCAGCCTTTCTGGACTATTCTATCCAGAACGACGCTGATCCCAGCGTTTCTCACGTCTGCCACAGCTTTCCGAATCACTTCGACTTCTGGCGTCATATTTCTAGTTTCTATGTACACGACCGGACCGTCATTTTTGCCTGAAAAAAGGGTTCTTTTTAGTGTTAGTAGAAATTGTAGGTACAGAATTATGCAATCGGTCACACCGTGCACTATGACAGAATACGAGTACACACTCAGTGCACTCCTGCACTACCTAAACAACTAGATAATAATATTATCTTCTCTCTTGAGAAGATAATATTATCTTCTCTCTCTATAATGATATTATCTTCTCTCTTGAGTAAAGTAAGTAAAGTAAACAACCAATTCAGGTTGGATTTTCGGCCTACTGCCATTCCTGGCGTCGCGGACGTCATCAGCTGTCTTCCGAAGGGATGATCAAAATTTGTTCTGATGGTTTCGCTAATGGCTTCCCATTGACTCACCGCTCTAGGTTGGGATGAGGGGAAAACGCGATGAGCCTTGAACCCTCGACCCCGCAGAAGTCGGTCCAAAGTCCACCGTCAAACATCGACGCTTCAACGACCGTAACCAATCTCCTCTCTTGATATCTACGTGCTGTGTGCGGTGCGTGCTGCCCACTACATTTTATAGACTATTGTGAAGCGTGCTATAAATTACTACATGTGCTACATTCAGGTGCAATTATCACAGTTCCAGTATACACATACCAATAATCACCCACCCAACACGAAATTCTTTCTTTTCTCCCCAAGCAGCACCTGAATGGAGGTTTCAACTATATCAGTTCGTTCATTGTAATTCAAAAATCTATAGCGACATAAAAACATATAGTGAGTTAAGGCATACTTGTAGTGTGTGGAAGACCGCCTTTGTGCTCCTCCTAGCATTTCAACTCTCTGATGGAGCGATATCCTTCAGTGAGTGGAAGAATTGTTCAAGACATGAGTAAGACTAGATTTGTTGGGGTGAAGGAGGGAGTTGGAGTTCTAGTGAGTGGAAGAGCCGTACTGCCTTAGCGTTTCTTGTCCCCTCAATGTCCTTCAAATTTCTGGTAGCCTGGCATCTTTCCATGAGTGAATGAGTCGTTGAAGGAAGTAGTAATTAGAGTTGTAGTGAGTGGAAGAGCTGTGCTCCCCTAGCTCCTCTGTGCTCCATCTCCTCCTGCACTTTGATACTCTGAAGGCCTGGCATATTCAGTGAGTAGAAGTATTGTTCGAGATAAGATCACGAAGAGGTGTTGTTGAAACCAAGTTCGGCGTTGTAGTGAGTGGAAGAGCCGTGCTACATTTATTGCCTTTCCTGGTTCCAAGCAATCTTCACTTTTAACAATAGTGTGTTTAGTGAACGAGTGTATGGTTTTGGGTTTGAACTATGAAAAGTGATAAACAGAGTGATCAGTGTGAGTGTGTGTTATTGATGATTTGGCATTCTTTATCAAACATGATATTGAGGTGCGTATTGTTGAGGTGATTTTTCCGACAAGAAAGAACATTTCAATAACGAATAATTGACATACTTCAATGTGACTACTACATACTTACTAGCTTTCTGTAAATTTGTACAGACGTAGCGTACTCTGTATTCTGGTGTTAGTTTGATAATGAAGTTCTTAACTTCATATTCGCCATAACCTGTAAGGGCATAATCAAATGTAGCTATTATTATTATAATAGTATTAATTAGCACAAACAGTGTTGGGTGAGAAGTGGAACCGACCTTACTCCCAACTGACAGGGGTAAAGGTACAATTCACCATCATTCGGGCTGTATCTCTTCGGCTACGCGGAGCAAGGAGGAAAATTCGCTCACTAGGATT
This sequence comes from Apolygus lucorum, assembly GCA_009739505.2. Taxonomy (NCBI): domain Eukaryota; kingdom Metazoa; phylum Arthropoda; class Insecta; order Hemiptera; family Miridae; genus Apolygus; species Apolygus lucorum. Next base: position 24,931,277 of record CM019176.2, read on the forward strand.
GGAGGATGGGACATTGTCTTCCATGGTGGACCATCGAAAACAGATATTCTCGTACACTCTGCTCATATCACTCTCTTGTGTTCATCGCCATGTTACCCAGAAGCTACAATATTGTTAACATTCTACTTTCAAACTTGTTAATAATAAAAATTGTAAGTTCTCATTAGAAAAAAGTCAAGCATGAATTTTTTAAATTAGTAGTTATATTATGTACTATAATAATAACTATTTTTATCCTTCTGCATGCAAATCATGGATAAGGGAGATGCTGGTCATAGATAGGTGCGAAGGTTAGTTCCGTTCGATGCCAAAAATTGTGAACTACCTATTTATTATCGACAAACATATGAACAACCCTTACTGGTATCTTTCAATTAAGAGTTTTTGTGATCAAACAAAAGCTTTTATGTTTCTTCGTAGTTACTGATGTTTGGGGTGGCAAATCTGATCGTAGAAAGTCGACTCGATTTCGGTGTTATTCTTTCATTCAAGGGAACGATATGAGACTCTTGAGCCCGCTCAGACTGGATATTTGGCGATTCCTTAGTTACTTTTTCTGTCTCCCCAATTACTGGTACTTTTCCTACTATTACTTTTCTACTTTTAATGCTCCATAAATGAGGCGCTACTGTTGTTCAAAGAACGAAAAAAAGTCATTTTATTCACTCTTCAATATTACAGGGGAAATGTATGGGAGAATCATAGGGTTACATCAACTTGTGATTAACTGTTCATTATTTATACGACGCGGTCGCAACAGGATAATGTGAACTCCCAACATCCCCCACATACCTTTTAACTTATGACACTATAATTACTATTGCATTTATTATAAAGAACGCGCGTGATAATAATTATAATAAATAAATATGAAAAATTGATGTGGGTACCTGGTAATTCTTCTTTATCAATAAATACTCCTCTTTTAGGTTGTGTGTAGGTTTGGGTGTAACTGTTCTTCATAGGTTTCCCGTCCCTGATAACAGAATAAATTATTGATGTCAGAGGGCAATTGATGTAACATGATTGAGCATCTCCATTAACTCACAGGCACAGCTATCGGAATCATTTGGGGGGGTTAGTATCAAAGTTGATCTATTCTGATTCACTTCATTAGTCTATTAGGTACCTGGCAGACCAATCGCCGCTATCGTATGCATTTCTCTGAACGTTGATTCCCATCATGTTTAGTGAATGCAATAATACAGGGTGCGGCAACTTAACTTCCTTTATTCGAAACTGAATAAAAGGCATTTTATGAATCAATAAGATTGTAATTTGGTTTTTACAATGTAGGTACACTACTGAAGTTTTGTTTTACATAGTTTTTAAGATAAAATCACTTAGGTGACGTCTCCGATTCTAAATTCATTGAATATACCGATTTCTGGCGTTTGTCATGGCTCTTCCGAGCATATAAAAAATCTCAAGGGGACGAATTGGGAGATCCGCCCTTTGAAAATCGTGCCTGATTGAGATGAGGCGTTCTACGAAGTGTTCCCTCAAAACAGCCATCTTGAAGTTATTGGGTGTTAGAGGGCTTATTTTTTTTTCTTTTTTTTTTAATGGATATTTGGATCCAACAAGACGGTGCAACAGCACATATTGCAAGAGCATTGATGGCTGTTGTGAGGGAACACTTCCCAGAACGCCTCGTCTTAATCAGGGGCGAGTGGCCGGGTCTCCCACTTTGTCCCCTTGTGATTTTGCTTCCGAGTCTACCAAGGTAGCGGAAGCTTTGTTTTCAGTTTTCAAGTTTGAAAAAAAGGTCTCCAAAATCAAAATTTCCACTCGCGTTTTACGTTTCAGACCTTCCTGAACAATTTTGGTTCCGTGTCTGTCAGTCTATCTGTCTGTCATGGAATCCTTGCCAGAGCCATAACTTTAACAATTCTCATCCGATTTCAATGAAATTTTCAGGGATTGAGCGAGTTGACGTGTAAATGATCTCCTATCAAAATAATTACCCCCGGAATGATACTAGCCGCTGCGCATGCGCAATCGTTAAATCCTTGCCACAGCCATTACTTCTACTATTCTCATCCGATTTCGATGAAATTTTCGGGGAATTATGCGGATTAGATTGTACATGTTCCCCTATGAAAATCAAGGCCTCAAAATTGACAGTAGCCTCTGCGCATGCGTAAACGTAAAATCCTTGTAACAACCATAACATTTACATTTTTCATCCGAATTTGATGAAATTTTCTAGGATCACCCCCAGACGAATAATAGTTGCTGCTTATGCGCAAACGTGAATTCCTTGTAACAGCCATAACTTTCACATTTCTCATCTGATTTCGATGAAATTTTCAGGGAATATGCGAATTGGGTTGTACCTAGATGTTCACCTATGAAAATCATTGCCATTGACTGCCATTCCTGGCGTCGCGGGCCTCATCAGCTGTCTTCCTAAGGGAAGATCAGAATTTGTTCTGTTGATTTCGCTCAGGGAGAACAGTGACCGGCTTACCCGAAAATATGCTCCCGAGGCGAGCCCCTAACTCACGGCCCCGCAACCGGTTCGAGTCTCGTCTCCAGAGACACATGCCGCAACTCGCTCAGCCAAAACTGAACCCAAACTGATGGTAGCTACTGCGTATGCGCAAACGTCAATTCCTTGTAACATCCATAACTTGTACATTTTCCATCCGATTTCGACTGAATTTCTCAGGATTGTTCAGAATGGGTGTAGATGGTCCTCTATGAGGGCAGTGGAAGGTAATTAGAGATTGATGTTTTGAGATTAACTACTATGCATCGGATGATCTATAAAATCGGGTTATGAATATGAGGAAGCTATGTGCAACACCCGCTTGGCATGGTTATGGGTTTTGTGAAATCCAGTGAACCATTCAATGTTCCTTCAAAATTTAAATAACGATGTCAGGAAGGAATTTCCAACATAACGTTTGCTATCCTTGAAAGAGTCATGATAAACCCCAGGGCCTGGAATCAGTATATTCAATGAATTGAGAATGGGGGACGTCACCTAAGTGATTTTATCTTCAAAACTATGTAAAACAAAACTTCAGTAGTGTACCTACATTGTAAAAACCAAATTACGAACTTTTTGATTTATACAACGCGTTTTATTCAGTTTCGAAAAAAGAAGTTAAGTTGCCGCACCCTGTACGGATCGCCTTTCTTAAAATATTCATACATTTTTCAATAACCATCTGTAGGGACTGACTACAAGTTATGATTTATTTATGTTACGAGTTGTTAAGAAACTAAGTACTTAAGATACCAAAAATATAATTTTCCTGGATGCGCTAGCGTATACTTACTTCTACCAAATAATTCTATTTGTCATTAGGTATCTCATTAGGATTATAAACAGATCGTCCTAACACCACCGAAAAATGTGCTTTTCCTCTACCAAAGGTCGGAAAGCTTTTCATTGAATCCAATGAAAATTTGGGTCCTCCAAAACCCATTTTTTGCTTGTCTTTTGGCTCCGTGTCCGTCTGCTGGTAGTTAAAAATTTCGGTCTGCCTGTTTACCGATCTGACTGCATCGTTATACTGTCTGATCCTGGTTAAACCCTTTTTAGGCAAAACTATACTATGAATGTTTTACATTCATTCATTGTTAATTAGTGCTTTCGTATTATTAGTAAATCATTTTCTCACCAAAAATTTCTATAAGTCAATCTCATCTATGAGATTCTACGGGAAAGCTACACTGCCGTCCCGATTTGACAGAATTGCTGGTCTCAAAGTTTGTCCATCAAAATTCTCATTGGTGAGGAACAATATTTATGAAAGCTCAAGAGCGCTTATATTTTTGGACTTATTCACAAGTTTTTCAGGACATCATTATGACGTCGGTGGTTTTTACGAGTTGATTCTTTAAATAATGTTGAAGAGAAGGTTTCAAGAGATGAGAGGTGTGAATAGCAGACTGTAAGGGGGTTCGGGAGGATAGTGAGACGTCCATAAATTATGAGGCCGTCCCAGACCAGACAGTTGTGAGGGGTTAGCGAATGGTGGAGTAAGTGGGGCAGGAGGTGACAGGGAAGGGTAGAATCTCTCCGGGTGAAATGAGATCTGAGAGGTAGAATTGGGGAAAAGAAGTCTAAAACGAGGGAAGGAAACAGCGGGTTAGATCCTCATTATCCTCTAAACACCCATTATTATACACATCAACATTTTTATTATAAACCAGGTGATTATTCACTTATGTTTATTTTAGTAAAATATGTTATCATCAATTGGAAAGTTATGTGAAATAAAAATACCAAAAAATAGTTAGTTATAATAGTCAAAAATACAACTCTGCCAAGTCGGTGTAGTTACTAGTAACATCGAGGTACAGTAGATCATTTAAACTTCTTTACATCCCAAAAGAGTCTGCCTATGAAGTTGGTGGCGGATAAGTGTAATACTTATAAGGAGTCTCTTGTTTGTCTGTGTGGTAAACCACCAAATTTTAAATATATTCCAACATCTTAACTTCGCCAAATTTATCTAAGATTAAAAATTGGTCTGTTTGGTATAGGAAAACCCTCTTTAAGAATTATAAATAGTGAGCCGTGTGATGCAGCCAATTATAGGTTTGGTAACGACTGCTCGAAATTTATAATTCTTCAACAGCAAATATTGATCTGTGTGGAGCGACTTATCCACTCGGTTACTATAAATCACTATTCCGCTCTCCTTCAAAATTGATAACTTTCCGACTATTTAACCAGGTGGTGCTTATAATCGGTAACGCTGGCTAACTAGTATCCTCTCCCCGACATGGTGGTGCAGGCGAACTCCTGGTAACGCAGTTCTCCTTCCACATCCAACTAGGAAAATTTATGATAGCTAGTACCTATTAAAGGAATAGGAAAGGTAAAATCAAGTAAGAACCAAACAACAAAAACTAGGCTTTTACAGACTGGAAAAGCAGGGGAAAATTGTTGAGCGGAGGTTGGAGCAGTTTCTTGATATTGAAGATCTTCCAATGGATCTTAGATCCTCGAGTTGCGAGATTGCCTGCGTGCATTGACATTTTCGTTTGGATCCATTACACTCCAGCGTGAATCTCTTTGATCTGGCATGGCATTTCAACGTTTCACTTCGTACGTCCTAATGTTCCAAATTCGTGCAAGCTCGATGGCTACCACGGAAACTTTGCAATTAAAAGAATATTCCCATAACACCGATTCCTCAACTAGGTACCCTCCAAATTTGACGAGATTTGCACTGCACAGTCCCTGAATATTTGATAAAAATCTATGTGCAACTACGGGCAAGCCATGCCCGTTTAAGTTTTGATTTAGGAAGTATTTCTTTTCACTTTCCAATTAATGAAAATACCATCTCTATTTTTCGTGATTTGAAAAATGTTTTGACCAAGTTGTCTAATTGAATAATTTTAAAAAACGTTGAATTTTGTAACAATTTTCGTCGATAGTTTTCCAAATCGAAATTGTCGGATCCATCCTTATCACGGTTAAACAGTGGCAAATGTCCCGATTGCTTCATCAGGGACGTCATCCCATAATTTTAATGATTTGTCCATAGGAGGAGCACCTGAACAATCAAATGCAAGGCCACTCTCATTTATGGCATTGAACTAATTTTGCAACTTTCATACTACCGATAGGTCTGAACTACATTTATTGTTCAACCTTATGAGCGATGAAAATGTGCAAATCGTGGTCTCTCGTACATAGGAAATATCGGGGCGCCACTCTGGGTTTCATCAACACTGCTGCTTGTGAGAGTTAACTTCTGGACGGCTCTCTATGAATTACATCGCCATCGGGCTAATAGTTACGTCTGCCTTCTTAGCAAACGTAATTTCCCTCAAACCTCAATTTCTCACGATTTAATGGCCCGATTCACGAAGTTTAGAGATAAATCAAGTCTCATTGATTGTATCATCATCTGGTCTGTTGGATCCACACCATAATTATGAGTAAAGGAGAGAAATTGCTAATTCGAAAATCCATCAATATGAACGTGAAGATCCTGCTTCACAAAGGAAATTCATCAGTGATAATACTCTATAAGATAACATTCAATAAATTAATCACCAATCATTCATGAATCGTCATCCAAAAAAAAAGGCGAGGGAGATTTTCTTTTAATTTTATTTTTTAATTCTGGGCACTAGACTTGAAGACGGGGTTCGATTAATTTGGTTTGTCCCGCATTTTTGGCTGGATTTTTCTCGCATTCTCTGGATTCTCGCATTTTTGTTCGTATCTTGGCCCGCTGTAACTCTCTAATATCTATATACATAAAACGCCAACCGTACGTGCTTACGTATGTCTCCCGACCGTGGGGGTCCGGGTTCGATTCCAGGCCGCGACATCAAATTTTTTTTTACATACCTACAATTTTTTTGCCTGCTTTTAGCAGGCTTTTAAGCTAGTTTTCAATAATGAACCATTGGAATTGAGCGCGAAAAAATTTAAACCCCTCAAAATTTGATGTTTTACGCTTCAAAATTTTTCAAAACATTTTTCGTCTGTCCGTCGTACGCCGTCCGCGGCACTTTTCTTAGAAAGGAAAGGGAAAAAAAGGTGCATGGATCGATTTTGATGAATTTCGGTATATAAGGGCTCCAATTGGGGTCTAGTTGCGTCCCGAAGCATTTGGTTGATGACTTTCGATTAATCAGAAACACGAGTGTAAATCGCATAAGAGGCCTAATCTCCGTTAAAATTTTAGCTGACCTAAATCCGATTGATCTACTTTTCTTCGAGTCCTTAGCAACCAGTAATCAAATTTCTTAATAATTAGGGCAACCTCACTCCCTGTTTCTTTGAATCGAGAGTGAATAGTTTATTTCTTCCAAATGAACTTGATTGTGAAGTAGGTACGAGTATGTGGTAGGTGGGTAGGTGGGTTGGTTGGTGGTGACAATGGCAAAGTCGTGTTCTTTGCAGACGAGTGATCTTTATAGAAAAATAACAATAAACCTTTGTGTGATAATTTTCAGAGTTTTTTTTATAATCCCGTAGCAATCTGTTGTGTGAAATAGTTCTTCGGATAATAATATAGTGCAGAGGGAATAATAAAATAGTGATAATATAGTGAAGTATTTGATACGAATTGTGAAGAGTTGTTCGTGCGAAATAGGCTCTAAACCAGCAATTACTGCTTAAAATGATGTTCTAGGGACAATATTGGATCACTAAAAATGACGAGCGATATAGCGCCATGGTTTAGTTACCTAACTCTGACTACGAAAAAAAAGCCCACAAAATAGCGGCCGTAAAAAATTGGCTAGGTATTGTGGTCACGGTTTAAAAAGTTGGTAGGTAAAAAAAAATAGGTAAAAAAAGTTGGTAGGTAAAAAAAACCGGGCCTAAATTGAAGGAGTTAGTTAGTGGAATATTCTGTGAATTTCATTGAAATTTTAATTTTTCAAAATTTGCAGACTTTGTGGCGATGACATTATACAATTACTATGAAGGTATATGAAAAATTCAGCTTTCCGTGGTGGCATTGAACCACTCCTGAATTACGGTCATATGTACATTCTAAAGCAAAGTAGCATTGTTATTGGAACAATAACAAACTATTCGCTCGTTCGTCGAAACGACCGCAGTCATAATAAAAATCAATCGTTCTAAGGAGTTGGTTGTAAAAAACCAATAACAAAGCCAAGTTGTCAGATTTCCGGTGGATGACTTTCACTATAGAATATGACTATATGTATAATAGTTGACTATTATCGATTTTGCTCACTTGGTGAACCATGAGTCAGCTTCTAGGATGTGGTCCGTATCATCGTAAGACACACGCTCATTCAATGTGTGGCAGGAGTATCTTTTGTTGTTCCAATGACGATTTCGGTACTGAGGGAACCACACGCCTTCGTCCTGAAATCAAAGGGATCATGCTTTACAGAAAGTTAAGGGAAGCTGTACTATTTCGTTCCCTCCTCTGACAAAAGTAGAGCAGATTTGTGCTGCAGATCAAAAAACGCGGCCCCGAAATAAAAACATACCTTTTTACGTTAATGAACAATTTTGAAAAAAGTCCAGTTCCTTGGAGTTTTTAGAGATTCCATGGCCTGAACCATAAATGGTGGGTTTATGGGTTAATGAACCATAAATTATTTTTCACAGTTGCTTGAATTTGCTCAAATTTGCTAGGTAATTTGAGGCTGGGCGCAATCAATCGCTAGGGCCACGCTACAAAAATCTTGGAACCGTGAAGAATCCAATAAACTAACCTATATATGTAAGGGTATTTCTCAGTTTATGTGTCATCAACATGATGGTAATTTCTTATAAATATTGAAATAGTGGACCGACTACATTCGATAGGTATCCATAAAAAAAGCAACCTGACGCTTCGGCTATAAAACTTTACTAGCCACCTCGTTTGATGGGATTTGAAAAGGTTTTGCTCTCAAACTGCGGTGGAGAAGAGCTTTGTCTTTGAGTTTCATAAAGGCAGCTCAAATTTGGTGGGAGTTGGAAATTGGCTCCAAGATTATCGAGTACAAAGTGAAGATATTCGATTAAAGGGCCTAACTGCCGCTTTCGGTGTATTTCACTTCGGGTTTGTTTCCGAGTCTACCAAGGTAGCGGAAGCATTGTATTCACTTTTCAAGGCTAAACAAGTTCTCTAAAATCGAAATTTCCACTGCCTAAACAATTTTGGATCCGTGTCTGTCGTCCAATTTCGATAACATTTTCAGGGATTGCACTTTTTTCTTTTTTTACTTCACAGCCTAGGTATGTGCCAGTAATATTTTGAGTTGATATAACACAAAAAAACGCTGATAATTATTACGAAATGGTTTATTATTTTCAAAATTATAATATTTCTATATATCACCCGTTTGCATGGAACGCGGCTTTCCCAATAATACTAGCTACAATATTGCTTTCCGAGAGCTTTAGGTGCTTTCATTACGTAATTTGGTTCTTGGTTTCTAAGGACGCACAACCGAGTACAACAAGAAACTCCATCCAAAGAAAGGGACAATGATCGCATTTTATTAATGGGATTATGTACGGAAATTTGGTATTTTTCCATCAGTGAACATTCATTTGTGATTCACACACGTGTTTCTGAAAACATAACCCCTATTTTTTACCATTTAGAAGTGACTGACAGCAACCAAAAACTTCGGGTCACGTTTGCGGATTCAGAAATTAGCAACATAATCTCGAAATTCTTGATGAAAAAGAAGAATTTTAAATACAAATTTATTTTGACGTGATAACGTCTTATAAATTGGTTTACCGGGAGACACTTCAAGAAACTGCGTTACGCTCCGCTCACGGAGGGGGTGCAGCTCGGCGCTCCCTAAAGGCGGGCGGCCCCTCCCCTTCCCTGGCACTCACTCCCCCCCCACCCATGGGAAATACCTACTACCTACGGGAAATACCTACTCTGTGCAACTTGACAAAGAATTTTATTTTATCCTTCTTCCTACTATACGAATGAATATTAACATTAAAATTATTTTACCACTCAAAGTCGTTGTCACGTAAAACTTTCGCCCGTATACCGACTTTACAGGCAACAACACAGGGTTTTTTTGATTATGTAAATAATTTTTTGAATTGACCGACGTGAACACAATCGAAAATCCATTTCCGCTTATGTTGGTGATTCTTCGCTTTTTCGTGAGTATCGTGGAGTTTTTGATGCAATGATTTCGAAAACATCCTCTAACTGCACTGCAAATTTTAGCAACGTCGGGTCTTCAGATCGTGAGAAGTTGATGTGTGAAGGAAATCAGGTTACTGTTTGTCTGATAGCGATGAAATTCATAAGGGTCGGTATAAAGGAGAATAATAGATTTATATAAAATCCTCCCCTTTATGACAGTACCACCAAACTCAGACTGTGATTCAGTATAGCTATCTCCCAGAAAAGGGATTGACCACAGACAAACAAGGAATCAATTATTTTTACCTGCTGCTCGAATACTAAGCTTCTTTTTATTTTATAATGAAGAAGTAAAGAAAAAGAAGCTACGTTTAGTGCTTGACATTGCTCTATTAATAAGAGAAAGTTGATGATTCTCAAAGAAAAAATTAATTTCACTGAAACAACAACAAAAATAACTTGAATAATTAACATTTTTAGGTATTTTACCCTGTTTTTGGTTCATTACTTTCAATAATTAATTAATTAATTATTAATTCCAATGGTTCTTTTTTTTATTAATGAACCTTTGGAATCGAGCAAGAGAACATTTTTAAAACTTTACAAAACTTGTAATTTTTATAAGGCTCTAGCTCGAAAATGTTCGATATAAAGAGATTGTTTTTTCATACATTTAAAATAGAATTGAATTTTTAGAATCGAATGAGACCACCCAGACCTTGTAGGACAAACCGTTGGCTCCGACTTAAGTCTGATACATTTTTTTCCAATGATATTTTTATTTATTAAATATCAATAACATACCTAACAACTGAGCACATAAGGCGCCCATCTAGTTATTTTTTTGAGAACTTAGCGGTTGGACTCACATCAACTAGTAAGCATTCAGTACTCACACTAGTCATGTAGAGCTTTGATTCGACGTTGAAACCACGAATGCAAGGGCCGATCCTCTCGTTTGAGTCGATTCCACCAACAGCACCAAATAAGAAAATTTGCCCAAAAACAAAACCGATAACCATTTCTGGACTCAATGATGGTCAATAACTCGATTCACTCTAAATCGCTGTCTGTCACTGTAGTATCACTGACTAGTTTCACTATCACAGACGCGTGGATCGACCCGCGAACTGATGTGTGGATAAGACGGTATCACTTGGTCGAATGTCGGGCGTCAACTGCTAGCGGCCATTGTCTGCGTGGAGGCCTCAAAACAGAAAAACAAACATCTCATTCAAACAGTCGCCGACTCCAAACTGACGCTTCGCGCTTTGAAAACGAGCTCCTAATAATGAAAGTCGAGACCTCCAAACGAGTCGAACCGGATAACAGCGAAAACTCCAGCCGGATAGCAAAAATCCAACCGGATAATTCAGGATTCACTCGAATGACACTGAAAACTGTAATAAACGAGGAGATCGCAACAACTGTTGGGTGCCCCGCGTTTTAATGGACCATCAAGATTAATGACCAGAAAGTTTTTTCTCATCGAGTAAATCGAACACCTCTACACACTTCCTTTGTCTACATTCTTCCATCTGATCCTACTCTGTTAGCTATCTAGCGTTGACGTGCCGAATTTATTTGTGCGAATTGGCTGAATTTAACAGTCAGTTTTATTTATACAGTAACAATATGATGAATTACCGGATGTAACTCGATATTTAGAATCGTCTTAGTATTGATACTTTCTAAACTGTTCAACACAAAATAGTTGATCAAGAAAAGTTGATTCTAGAAATGTTGATTTTCAGGACGTCCCACAGTAAGACTTGGGCGTTCTTATGCGATTGATCTGGGGTAAAGTTGGACAACACTCAACAGAAAAATAATAACCACACACTAATCCGATTTAGACCGTTCTGAATACATATCCGCGAAGAAACTATAGGTGAATGTCTGTGTGTGTGTGACAAAATCTTGTGTCGTCTGCCCAGGTCTTAGATTTCAACCGATTTTCGTAGTTATTTTTTTGTTCGACGCGAAAAACTATGTAGTTGTGCGAAATTTCTAATTTTGCCTTTTACAGGGGGAAAAGGGGGGGGGAGATTTAAGGCTTAAAAAACGTGCGTTTGCACGTAAATTCTATTTGCGTTTGCGTTGTAAATTCTGCCCAGGCCTCAATTTCCAACAGATTTGCGTGTTTCTTTTTATGTTTGAATCAGAAATTTTCCAAACTGCACACTATTTCACCAGAGTATCAAAATTAGCCTGGAGAGGGGGAGAGTGGGGGTAGAATATTCACAAAATATCCGATTTTTCAATATTTCGGTTCCTTTACTGCTTACTAATATTGTACCCGAACTTTGAAATTACGAAAATTTCTCAATTTTACCTCCGGATTTTCATGAATTATGCTCTGTACCACCATGGAACTAATAGTGGTGCGACCATGGTGCCAGGACTCCAGAAACCACTTATTTCGTGGGTTTTTGTTTGTTTCACCTTGAATACGGATGTGAACTAATAGGGATTACCTAAACAGATGAAAGCTAAACGTTACGACGTAGTTCCGCTTTGGTGCCAGACTGGCACCATTGGTGGGGGGGGGGGGGGGGTGAACTCGAATTCGCATGTTGGGTATCGTAGATCATGGATTTTGAAATGATCTTCAAATTCGAGGCTCCCATGAGGCTAGAAATGTCATGGTAGGTAATGGCGAGGAGAGGGGGGGGGATTACCACTATTTCTAGCCTAAAATACCATATACAGTACATCGAGTGAAACAGTTTTATCGCTTACCAACTGCTATCGCTTACCCTGGAATGCATGAATTATTAAACAACAATCTATTAAACAATATATTTTTTCTCTAAGTACAGTTGCTATTAGACAGAAGGTTAAGAAATGATTAACGGGATAGTCCGATATTACCCTTCAAATTTGAGAAAACCAAGTGGATAGATAATGAGAAATGTATCAGAATAATCACGTTCGCGCGGGTCCATCACACGCTGCCATTGGTTTTTATCGGCATGAAATTAGTACCCAGAGGACCGTTTTGGGGGAGAAACTAAAATTCTGAATATTTGATCAGAATCAGAAGAATATTTTTAAAAAACCAATGAAACACAGAATGTGTTTTTCGGCGATTCCTCTCCTTGGAAAATTTAGTGTGTAATTACCGAGAAGCGCTGGTAATTACACACTGGTAATAGAATGGTATAGCTCACACAGCTGAACTGCCACTCCTGAAATCCTCATAACCACTTCTTGTCGTCTCCAAAAGACTGTTTAAAGGCAGCGTAAAAGTTGTTCCTCTTCAGTCGTTCTGGGTGGGGATGTTGACATCAACAAATCTTTGTTTCAAGGTATCTTCGATACACAACACTCTCACAAGCAGACGAGGATACTTTTTTTTTTTTTTTTAATTTTATTTTCAATAATGAACCTTTGGAATCGACCAAGAAAAAAATGTTTTAATCCCCCCTCAAAATTTGTTGGTTTACGTAGAATCCGAAAATCGAAAAAAAAATGTTTCGTCCGTCCGCCGTACGCGGCACTTTCCTTAGTTGCCGTGGACCAATTTTGATGAAATTTAGTATATGGACTCAATCTGGGTTTTAGTTGTGCCGCGAAGCTTTTGGTGTGTGTGGTTTCACTTCAAAGGGGTTGTTCGAACTGCAAACTACTGTTAATGAAGAAGGGAAAAATTAAATTTCACAGTACACTTTCACTTTAATAAAACGGCTAGATATTATATTTCTCCAAAACAAAGTAGGTACAATACAAAAAGTTTTTTTCTTGGAAAGCAACACAACTCAACATCGGTTAATAAAACAAAATCCCATCCCGCTGATGGGTCGAAAGCGTCTCTTTGAGGTGCTCTTCTGACTCGCTACTGACGCAAAGGTCCCGTCAATGAATTTGGGAACCAAACAGGGGTGAACAAATGAGGGATGAAATTTTCAAAATTGCCCTAGCTCGAAAACTCTCGATGTAAAGGTATTGTTTTTTTTTCACCAATTTGAAATAGTATTGAATTTTTAGAATTTTTTGAGACCACCCGGAGCTCTACAGGACAAACCGTTCGCTCCCTATGAGAACTTAAGGGTTAGTCTTACGATAAATCAGGAACACGAGTGTGAATCGCAAATGAATTTTCACTGACAGAAATGGGTCAAATGTCGTCTTTGTCAAATTTTCCCCGTTTTTTTCTAATTGAGTTTTGCGTCACTCAGTTGTGCTTCCTTAGCAACCAAGAACCAAATTCCGACGACACTAACAACTCTCTGGTAGCGATGTTGTTCCTTGTAGGTACTTTCTGTCAATTGTAGACTTTGCGCGATTACACTGTTGGTGGTTAGTATAAATGCTATTAATGGAAAACACGTGTTCTACGCAGTCGTGTGATCTATACAGAAAAATATTTAACCTTTGCTGTTGAAGTAAATTTTGCAATAAGTACTTACTTATCTATGAAACGCAGAGAAAAAAAATTCAAATTCGCTTGTAGGTAAGATCTATTTATCAGGTGGAAGTCTAGAATTCCAATATTATATCTATCCTAAAACCGATCGCAAGGGTTTGAACTCGCTATTCTCCAACTCGATAACTGAGGGAAAGGTAGTAATAAGCATCAGAGCATGTCGAAATCCGGAGATAGTTATCGGACTCCAATAAATGCTCAGCTCTAATAATAATCGCTCTCTTCTCTGAACTTATCATCGTAATCCTCTCGAATCTGTATAATTCAAGAATACCCACTTAGCACTTCAAAACCTAATTGGGAATTTCCACAAATTACTTTAACCTCCCTCAACCGGCTTAGAAAGTGAAAAGGAAAGTATTGCAGTCGGAAGACGATGATATTTGATGTGTTTACCTTGATAGAGCGCTAGATCGAGTTACCAAGGCTCCTAAGCCACGGAGAAGCAGCGCCTTGAAATACATGCACTTTCTTTCTCGGCTAACCTACCGATAAGCCCCTGGTAGGATGTTGCCAATGCTGGTGCAGATCTTGACTTCGTCAGAAAGCAATTACTTTGGTCCGATCGAGCAATACCATACGCTCAACAACCGAGCTATTTTGCTTAGTTCGCTGCACCTCAGGCAGTAGAGCAAAGAGCTCCGAATGCCTCATTTCATCCATATTTTGCTTTTCGCTACTTCAATTTGTAACACACCGAGAGATCATATAGTAACAATGTCCGAGCTCAAAGGAGAGAAAGTAAGTAAAATCAGGGACATGTTCACGACCTTATAATGGGGTGTGCGCATGGGTCTGAAAAAATGTTTATTATTATTTTTAATCTAAACTAGACCTCATTCTGAGAATTTTTATACCAACCACGACCTTCTAGCGTGAGAAGACTTTTTTCTGTGATTTTTCAAAGTTTCGAATGTTTTTGACGTCACATTGGGCTGGGGGTCCCGCCCAGGCGGGAGAAGCGCGTGATCAGAATAATTCGAAACTTTGAAAAATTATAGAAAAAGATCTCTTCATCCAAAAAGAGAACGGCTGGTGTCAAAATTTTCAGGATGAGGTCTACTTTTGATTAAAACTTTTAAAAAAATCACGCGCACCCCTCATTATGCAGACTGCGGTGTCAAGAACTGTGTAAAAGGTAGAGATGGGGCGGAAGTGCTCCTTGGTAACCATCCTCCATGGCTATTATCTTAACCAGTGGTCATTCTATGGGAGCACTGTCTTTCATCCTTCTATCTCATCCACACCTTTCACAAACTCTCTCACCTCTGAAGCTGGTGTTGGGAAAGCCTTAAAACAAGAAGTTCAATTTTGTTGACACAAAACATTCAAAATTGTTAATATTAAATATTATAGTATCATAATTGGTGAGTAGGTCACCTATGCGTTCCTAACATCATTCAAATGATCAGTATTCGTAATAATTGATAGCTTTATTACGTCCTATTAAGAGGAAGATCGTCCATCATTTTGTGTAGTCGAGGAAAGGAAAGGGGACAGATTAATTTTGACTCTGACGAAAAATGGGGAAATGATGAAGGGCAGAAAGAATGGGACTGAAATCAACCGAAAAAGACGAGGGTGGAGCTGACTGGAAGGCAAAGGGAAGAGGGGGAAGAGGATATTAAGAGTGATTACGGGAGAGGGCTCCACAGACGGGGTACAATAAGTGACGTTAAAAGATTACCCGTTATAAGAAAAGGACCCAAGGTGAACCCTAGTTCGTCATGTCGTCACTTTCGATGAGGTACTGAAGAGGTCATGATGGATACAAAACGCTGCTAATTATTCAAAAACAGTTAATGTTTTCCTGTATCGGTCAATCATTTGCAAATATCATACCAATGATCAGTAGATTATTTGGGTGATCTTAGGGAGCATTATCTGGCTTGTGTTCTTTTCAATATACCTTCATATAGTACTGCCATGTTGGTGTCTGATCTCACTTGTCTTTGATAAGATGCAGAGCCTGAACAGGATAAATGAATGACTGCAAGGGAGTTCTCTCTCTGTAAACGTTGAAAAAACAATGTCCCTATCAAGGCAATTAAGATCCGAGATCGTGCTTATCTACTAGTGAGAGACATACTGAAGTGAACTGCCGACTAATCCTGTGGGGGTTTCAAACACTTTGCTGGATGCCAGGACACAGATAGGTGTAGGATCAACGATATTGTGGAACTAGACTTTATTGGATGGCCTCCCAATAACGTCTAGTTATTGTGGACACCAATGCGCAGGCTACCTCTTTCGAACCACCACCATGGTTACGGATGAACCGATTGCGACATTGAATTCACAGAAACTAACTAGAGACCGCCCCCCAGCCACCTCTTAAGTGGAATCGGATAGGGATGGCATATCGAATAAAATATATTGATATACTGAACAAATGAAGTATCGTCAATGAGATATCAATACCTCCTATATGTCGGAAGATCTACTTGGAAAAACATGTTGACGTAGGTAGGTGAATTAAAGCGTTTTAAAACAATACAATTATTTAGGGAGACATTTATCGACATATCGGAAAGATAATATACTTGGAAAAATTAGGTAGGTGAATTGAAACATTACTAACTGGAAGAAATATATCGATATACTCGACATATCGGAGGATCTACTTGGAAAATCCGGTTTAAGTTAGTATTTAACCTACTTTAGTGCGAAAATGTCATGGGTTTACAGCACTGTCAGTAGCACAGGGTTTTCGGGGTTGCAACTTCGGGGAAAACTACACTCAAGGGCCCTAACAACATCTAAAAGTTGTTGATACCGTCGACATTGCAATGTTAGATTTATAAGTTGACACGGTCCTTAAAAATTGAAAATATTGTTGTGAAAACCTGCTTCACTTCTTATAGTAGGTAGTTTTAATATAGACGCGCCTCCATTACTTTTGGCTCAAGTCAAATAATTGTGCCTTGAGCGCCACTGTATTACCCAATCATGTCTGAGCCTCAGACTCTGAGGTGAAGTCAACAGTCAGAAATCAAGTCATCACATAGGAACCTACAAAATTTGGAATAAAATTACTTGTTGTTTGACACAGGTACAGGTGTCCCTTTTCATCCATTCATTTCATTATTAATAATTAAAAATTATTAAAAATTATTTTTACTTGATGAAAACAAGTCGTGATGTTTATATCGGTTCTCGATATCGATATATCAACCGTAATATATCGATATATCGTTGACATCCCTAGAATCGGACCATTATGTCGTTTTTGATTATATGATTCCCGAATAACCCCGAGTAGTCAAGCTATTGGTCTAATAGGACTTTCCTTCACTACCATAGATCGAATGATTCGAAAGCAAAACGCAAATTTTCATCAGTGCTCCGATAAGCTTCAAAAATAACACCAAAAGCGTTGATAATTTCAACGCTTTTTTTTTTTTTTTTTTTTTTTTTTTTTTTTCGCTTTTTTCGCTTTTTTTTTTTTTTTTTTTTTTTCTTCCCTTTCGGAAAGAAAAAAGTTATTATAATATATACTGAAGATCGAGATGTAAAAACATTGAGTAGACAGAGATTATCAAGGAAAACCCAAAAGAATAAACTCATTTATTCCAGGGCGCCTTTCAGAATCGAAGGATTCATGGGAGAAATCTTCAATAATCTCCACCCTTAAAATGGTAAAACCCCGTTTTTAATCTACTATTTTCTTTTCCCCATTTCAAATCGCAATAGGAACGAGAGAGAAAATGAAAAGGTTTAATATCTCAATAATTCTGGTAAACTCGTTTTTTAGGACATCCCACAGTAAGTAAGACTTGGGCGTCCTTTAGCGATTAATCGGGGAGTGGAGGACAAGATTCAACGGAGAGAAAAAAATAACTACGTTCAAATTCGTTTCATAGACCATTCTGAATTCAAATCTGCGAAAAAAACCATAATAATTATTGTTGTTTTGGAGCACTTCATGGTTCAGAGCATCATAGGGAAAAATGTATCATTTTTGTTTTCAATGGGGAAGAAGGGGTTCTAAATTACCATTGGAAAAGTCACTGCAGGATGTTAGGATACGCAGAATAGGTATTAAATCAGTTTCCTTCGATGAAACTGGTTCAATTCGAGTTATTGACAATTTGCTCAAAAAGTTTCTAAAATAGTTCATGGGGAAAACAGGTTCATCCTGTGGTAATCAGTTTCCTACAAGATTTTTCGACCCTCCTCCCATTCAGTAAGAAAACCAGTCCAATCCAAGTAGTCACCATCGTTAAAAATCCACCATCTGATTAAAAAACGAGTTTACTCATATCTGCTAGCTATGAAGTGGGGGTTACACTGGTCCAGAACGGTGGTTACCTTTTTCGATATGATTAACTTTTTTGATATGTTTCCCACCAGAGAGAATCTGCTCTAAACAAGTTATAAGAAGACTCATCATTTAAAGTAACTTATTGAATATCGATGTTGGATCAGCTCCTTAGAAGATATCTTATCTACAATTTATTTGAACCAGGATTAAAGCCTCTGGTGGTCCAATGTGAATAGCCACGACTTTTGGACCAGTTTTACCTTTTGGTTTCATAAGTATCTGGCTTAATAAAAACTCAAGAGGGTGGGCGTGAAACAAGTAGAGACAAGACGGGGTATATTGGATTATCCTATGCCAAGGGGGAAAACTGGTCCACAGCAGCAATAGGAAAGTCATCTTTTGAGTTCAGTTTCCTAAGTAACGAGGGAAGCAAAGCAGTCGTTGTGTGCACTGTCCTCATAGACATTCGTGTGTAACTGATGGTAACCTGCTTAGTTCGTGACGTGGAGTGTACCTGTAGGATGCTGAGCACCTTTCTTTACGTTTTGGTATCTCTAGGTTATCGATATTTCTTGAATGAAGGTTATTCAAGTTGGAATAACGATGTGAGTGTATTAAACGCCTCATCATTCGAGGTTCCATGTTCCCTCAATAGGTAGTCCGTTCCTACACCAGAACCAAACTAATGGCGGAATAGATACTAAAGCTACCGAAAGTGCGCCTAAAAGCGAGCTTCCGACGAGGGTCGATAAGGATCCTTGATAGAGGTGGAAGAGTTTCCGATTCCTTCTATTTACCTTCGTTTGTGGTTGTTTGCCCTGACCCCTTTTCCCCTTTATTTTAATGAAAACCCCCGAAAACGGCTCAGGCGTAAAAACCCCTTCCTGTTACTTCCAGCCCTCGACAAATCCTGAACGAGATACGATTTTCGGGACACGAAGGTAAATTGGTGCGATGTCTCTATAAAGGAGGTGTGACGCTGATAGAGTGAATAACTCAAACGATTAACACGTATTTACTGATACTTGGTGTATTTAATCGCATCGAGCAATTTTTGTGGAGATAAACCTACCTACATGATATTGAATGAAGTAAATTAAATGAATCTATCGATCACAACTTTTAATAAAATTATAAATACATTTTTGAGAAGAGGAAAAGCTTTTAAAGAGAACAAAATTCCAACAAGTTTGTCTTGTCAGCATATTACGAGCTATAACACATAATAATGATCATAGAGTCTTTTTGAGTAGCTGTAGGAAATTCCGAAATCCGAAAGGAATTCCGGTGGCAGAGAGACCACTGTCCCTCCATGACATCTACCTCCATCAGGAGAAGGATCAAATTCTTTATCCTAAGACTACTTAGATTTGGAAAAACTAGCCCCCAGTGCTTATGACGAGAACAGCCAAAATGAACAGCCAACTTCTGTGCCTCAAATTGCAGAACCGATAGCGGATTCTGAATTTTTTTACCTACCATCTATTGTTAGGTACTACCTACCACACCATACTGCCTTCACGCCTTCATAATTAAGTTTATTAGAAAGAACTAAACGCTTCACACTCGATTCGAAAAATAGGGAGCTTCATAATATGGAAATTTGATTACTGGTTGCTCAGAAAGCAAAACTCGAAGAAACGAACAGGGATCGCGTTTCGGTTAGCTAAAAATTCAACGAAAATTAGACCTCTTTTGTGATTCACTCTCGTGATTCTGTTTTATCGAAGGAAAACCCTTAAGTACTCGTAGACCGAACGGTTTGTCCTGCAGAGCTCCGGGTGGTCTCAAAATTTTTTTAAAATTCAATACTATTTAAAATTGAAAAAAAAACGATATCTTTAACAAATTTTTCCTTGCTTGATTCCAAAGGCTTATTATTGAAAATAATAAACCAAAAAAGTCTGCCAAGTGGGTGTGGCACATAGCTTCCTTGTGTCCCTAACCCGATTGTATAGATTATAGTTAATCTCAAAACATCAATCTCTAAGTACCTTCGACTACCACAATAGGGGACCTCATAGGGGACCATCTACATGCTAATCTGAACAATCCTGAGAAATTTCGTCGAAATCGGATGGAAAATGTAGAAGTTATGGCCTTTGCATGGAATTCACGTTCTCGCATGCGCAGTGGCTACTATCAATCCGGGGGTGATGATTTTCATAGGGGACCGTCTACACGCGTACCCGTGCAATCCCTGAAATTTTTATCGAAATTGGACAACTTCGTATAGTTATGCCGGCTACAAGGATTTCATGACAGACACACAGGAACCAAAATTGTTCAGAAAGGTCGGAAAAGTAAAACGCGAGTGGAAATTTCGATTTTGGAGAACTTTTTTTTTTCAACCTTGAAAGTTAAAACAAAGCTTCCACTACCTTGGTAGACTCGGAACCAAAAGGGAGGTTACTTAATGAAAAGGGGAGGTTACTTCGAGAATTTTTTTGATTTTCACACAAACAACGGAATTAGAAAGGGTGGTCCGTTACTTATGAAACACCCTGTATAGAAAAATAATAAAGCTTTGTGTAATAATTTGCAGCGTTTTTTATACATAGTTGTTTGGTTCCCAAATTCATTTGGCGGGAGCTTTGGGTCAGGAGGGAGCCAGAAGAGCCTTTCAGCTGCCTACAGAGTTCGTCTCCTCGACTTGTCCAACAGAAAGAGACGCTTCCAACCCCTTCAGAGAGATTGAATTTTGTTTTTATCGTCGAATGTGTTTCTTGTTCGGTGTTCCTTTCAAGAAACATTTTCTGTTCTGTTGTACTTTGAAGAAATATAATAGTTGTCATTTGAAGTGAATAAGTACTTTGTACTTCAATTCCCCCTTCTTCACTAATTATAGTTTTCAGTTCGAATAAAAGTAAGAAGAATAATTTTAGAGCCTCGGAGTAAATCAAGAAAATTTGTTCTCGTGCATTATAGACTAGGTTTCGTTCCATCTCAACTTTATTGGCCTTTTGAAAATTCCATAATCGCTACTGTTTCATTTACTTTTTCAAACCATTTGCAGTTAGGACTCACGAAAGAGGAATTTAATGGGTCGGAAATCGGAAAACTTGAATGTTTTGTTAAAACGTCGACGCTTCTCTCGAGCCACGATAACCAAAAACGGCAATCGAAATAAAGCGTTTTACCGGATTCTCCTACATAAAACTAGGATGATAAGGGAAGATGAGAGAGGAAGGATTAAAAAAATAATCCCGAGTTAAAGAGGTTCTAGTGGGAGATGGTATTTGAAAAAACTCTGTTGGGTTTTTATCGTGGTGCTAGTGCCTTTCTGTAGTGACTCTTTTCCCCTTCGTTTCGTACTGAGGAAGTTCAACGGTTCGGAAATAACTGCCTCTACTTAAAGAGGCTTTTCTACCCTCCACTTTCCCTTCCGAAACCACTCAAAATCCGAAAGGAACGGCCAGGGAGTCCGCTCCGTGATTCTTGTTTTCCTTCAAATGACGGTAAACTCGGTGACGTCTCTTTATCGGTTTCCTGGGGACGTGCCAGAAGGGAAAAAGGTTCGTTTGGGTTGGCGGAATGAAGACGTTTGGGGTCGGATCATGGTCGGGATTTACCGTCGACGGTCGGTTTAACAAATAGGAAACCGCTGAAGGATGAATCCTTTTCAGGATCTGACCTCCACGTGTACAGTCAGTGATTTTGAGATTAAACGTGGACAGTCAAGAGTTTCCGACTTCAGAGATCGAGTTACAAAAAAGGAGAGCTGAACATGGTCTTCGTTCCCCATATACGTAGGTGTTGGATCAGTTTCCTTACAAGATCTTGGGACCAGTAAGCCCTTATGTAGGAAACTTTTTAATACAGCAGTTACTTGGAATGGACCCGTTTCACTCCCTTCAGAGGAGAAAGTGGTCCAAATCGAATAGCCATAATTTTTGAACGAGTTTCCCCCTTGGTTTAATACATTTCTTGCAAAATGGGGTAAAATAAGTTTATTGGATTAGACTAGTATACTTACTGTTGTAAAGTCACATCCATGTCATGAACATTCGATTACTTTACATCCATGTACCTATAACCACTCAGCTACCTACACCTTTCGTCCTGTGACTTTAATACATAGTTTATGAAAGACCACGTTTCTCAGTTTTCCTGTTTATTAATAATTCAAATTAATTATTAATCAAGGGTCCATATTAACCCAGAACATACACATACCAAGACGGGAACTTACCCAAAGCAGCCTCGAAAAAGTCAACAAAAATAATTTTCAGGAAAATATTAAATCATATCTCAAGTAATACGCTTTTTGAGGCTCAGGAAATCCCTGCTCCTTAGACTTATTTTAGTACATGGATTGATTGGTGAATCTTGAATGATTAATTGAGTTTTGTTCAAGGCATGGTGGTAAAGATGGTAACAAAAACGATTATGTTAACGAACCATCTCTAGATGTTGAGCAGAGCGCAGAACAGCTTCACATCATAACCATATCAATACATGTAAGTGGTTATATTTTCCGTATTCCTGGGTAGTAGGATCCTACTTGCTTTTTTCGTGAGTCTCCCCAAGTGTATATTGAGATCCATGAACGGGCCCAATCGAAACCTTGGATTGTAGTGGAAAGCCCAACATAACCATTTCTGCGGTTAGATCACCATTAAGACCCCCCCAACGATGTTCCGAGGGAAGAGCCCCAATGGCATACAGAAGTGATACCGTTCTATAGGATCGGCCCTTGAAGGAGGTTCGGGGTTTAATTTCCGGAGGAACCTCCCCTTTCACCCCTCTTTGTCGTTGTTCCTGACCACCAAAACACCATCACTCTTCCCCATAGCCGCAGCCTGCTTCGCTTCCTAGTTCACGGAATTCATTTCAAGTTATTTGAACACCGTTTGTGCAGATTTTGGGAGATTTTTTTCAGATTTTAATTACCTACTTCACTGTTGAAGGAGAGCGTTGTTGCGATCAAAAATGAGACTCCAATCATTTTTGATCGCAACAACGCTCTCCTTCAACAGTGAAGTAGGTAACCAAAATCTGAAAAAAATCTCCCAAAATCTGCACAAACGGTGTTCAAATAACTTGAAATGAATTCCGTGAACTAGGAAGCGAAGCAGGCTGCGCACTATGCGATCGCACTATGCGATCTGACGATTCATGAGGATTAAGGGTAAATGAGGTTTTGGATTCTCTGCTCACACAACTTACTTTCTTTTTTAGATTTTCCGTCGGGAAATGAAGTACAATAGTCCAAGAAGAACCAAGTCATACTGTGGGACGTCCTAAAAAGTATTTGTAGTACCTTCAACGATATGATGCCTATATACTATCATCTTCAGCACTAAGCTTAATGCATTTTATGATGGAGTTCCTTCTGTAGCTTGATTACTCATCTAAGAAAAAAATAGTCCCTTATCAGTATTCTTGCTTGTTATGATTGTTTTCCTTCTGAAGAGTAGAACTAAACGACGGAGTGGACAACTCCTCTCCAACCAAAGTAAGGAAGAACTTGTTCGAGTTCCAGCGTTATCAATACGATATTACGATGCTCAGCTCTGGGCAATGGTGAATAATACTGTAGACTCTCTGTTCGGAAGAATTGTATCTGTTAAGATACTTTGACATTAGCAACGTTAAGATTGCTTCCTCTGAGCACAGAAAGACATAAAGTTAGGTAAGGAATGGGAATTGTAGTACGTACAACGCAGGACTGCTCGACTGAGTGGAGTCGCCTGCGACTGAAGTAAAGAAAAGCCAGTTCGTGAAGCACGCCTATCGATCTGTGGAGATACTTGGACGTTAGCATCCTCTATAAGCGATGGTGCATGTTATGATTGAATCTCCTCTGAGGCGCAGACATGCATGATTCCACGGGGAAACCGTCAGTGATCAAAGCGAAGAAGATCTTCTTCTTCAAAGTAGAAGGAAAAAAAGCTGCCCAAAGGTTGCAGGGAGGTTGGGAAAAGATCGGTCTATGGAAAGGTAGAACGATGGGGCGGGACGATGGGAAGCCGTGTTTCCTTCCGCCCTCGTGACCCGCGATCGAGGCATCTCACTGATCTCACTCCACATCCTTTAGCTAAATCCTCCTTCTAAAACCTCCCTCCAGGTCTTTACCCTCAGCGTGTACCAAAGTGCAGGCTTTGATATGAAACTCGAGTGCTTGTCAAGCCACCTTCCTCATTCTCTTTTTACAGTCTTCCCACTCTCTCGGCATCCCTTTCTTGAAACTAATACCACCTCGCTCTTTTGGTCGATTTTTCCTTCACTAAGAATATTGTGTTTCCTTACTGCTGCAAGTTTGGAAGGGTCTTGGTCCTATTCATGCCTATAGTCGAATTACATTCCTCCATTTTATAATAATTATAAATGTAAATGTAAAATGTAATTATTACATTTCTCCCCAAAATTTCTCCTCAAAATGGTCCATTATATTCTTTAGCAACGTGTGCTGCATAACTTTTGCTTCCAGCTTCGTCTTCACATTGCAAGTCTGAAAATGTTGGTCCTCCAACATAAAAATTTTCTCATTTTCTGTTTGAAAGTTTTTTTGAACTTTCTTGGTGTTTCTCCTTCCTATCTAAGTAAGGCAAAATCCTTTTTTCGGATAAACCATCTTGTAGGTATATTGCTTCTGAGTCTACCAAGGTAGCGGAAGCTTTGTTTTCACTTTTCAAGGCTGGAAAAAAGTTCTCCAAAATCAAAATTTCCACTCGCGTTTTACGTTTCAGACCTTCCTGAACAATTTTGGTTCCGTGTCTGTCTGTGTGTCTGTCATGAATTCCTTGCCACAGCCATAACTTCTACAATTTTCATCCGATTTCGATGAAATTTTCAGGGATAGTGCGGGTTGGCGTGTAGATGGTGCCCTACGAAAATCACCCCAAGACTGATAGAACAATCGTCTGCAAAGAACATGGGTTTGCCATTGTTACCACCAACCAACATGAAAGAAAACATCGATCGCATATCGGTCAACTAAAACTTGAACGGATATGAGGCCTCTTTTGCGATTCACGCGCATGTTTCTGATTTTTTCCTACAGGGCTACAGGGGGTTAACAAATTTTTTTTCTTGGTCGATTTCAAAGATTCTCCCGAACAGCTGGGGAAGAGCAGAAACAGTTTTATGCCTAAGGCGAAACCATCCATAACAATGGTCTAATTTTGATCCTATTTTCAATTATCATGTACTTAGGTTAGTTAGTCTTTAGATGGTCTAATGTATGAATTTTCAAAGCCATTGCACCCAAGGTACAGGTGTTCGAGCAAACATACAAACTTATGATGACATAAATAAGGAAGAAATCTCATTCGCGTTGTCAACCATTGTCGCACAAATAAATTCTATATATTATGCTCTCCTGTATGTGAAACTGAGCAGACCTCCGCATGGCAGATCTCTTACTTTTTTACTCAAAAGTAAATATCTAGCTTCACCTACTAGTATCGGATCTTCTCAACGTTATCGTGCTCAACAGTATTCACAGTGGAGTCGAGAAGTAGATATTAGATGTCTCGATCGGGGGTGAGCTAACTTTTGGAATGACATCTAAAGTAAGTTGATAGACTATACGACCGAGGTAGTTGTGTTGTGGGAAACTTAGGTTCATGTTATAGAGATCACGGCTTCCCCGCGAGAATCCAAGCAACAAAGGGTGACATGATGAAGAGCAAGGCGTCAAGCGTCACGCGCTCACTTCGTGACTCTACTGCAAAATCCAGATGGGATAAGGCTCTTGTATGTGTGTGTGTGTGGTTCATTCCGTATTGTGTACGGCTCACATACGACGAGCGGGCGGAAGCAAAAGGCTGTATGAGACACTCAGATCACGGTTTGCATCGGATTGAACCGCAGACGTATTGAAATGACAAATTAATAATTTAACTGCCAATTTTGGAAATTTCCGAAGAAATGATCCAGAAAATGATGAAATACTAATTATCAACGTTTTATTTGAAGCCTAGTATCTACTGGGACTCTTTGATTGGATTCATAGTGGACTCTGCCCCGACTCCACTCCGCGACAAAGAATCTTGTCTACACAAAGATTCAGTTCAGAACCATCGGTTCCTACAAAAATGTCAGCTCATTCGGGAAATTTTATATATACACAATATTTTACTGAAGGAATCAGCATGGAAAATATCCCTGTTGGACACTTTCAGATTGAATGATGTTGCTGGTTTCTGAAATTTCTTGAGTATGTCCCAAATGATTTTTAAACCATTTTAATGAAAGTTATGGATCGGATTTAAAACGCTGCAAATTATTACACAATGGTTTATTATTTTCTATATAGATCACTCGTCTACAAAATCACCAACCATCCAATATGAGAAGAAGAAAAGGAAAAAAAAAAAAAAAAAAACTCAAAATCACCAACCATCGATTGCATTTCGGTCAGCTCTAATTTGAACAGAGATTAGGCCTCTTTTGCGATTCACACTCGTGTTTTGATTTATATATATATATATATATTTCAATATAAACACTTAAATTTTCGTAGTTTCGTTTGTCCTACAGAGCTCCGCGTGGTCTCAAAAAATTCTAAAAATTCTATAGAATCTTAAATTGAAGGAAAAACAATACCTTTATATCGAAATTTTTTGAGTTAGAGCGTTTTCAAAATTTCAAAATTGATTTTGGAACCCTTAGGAGTGACCTACATCAACCAAAAGCTTCGGGGCACAACTAGACCCCAAATGGAGCCTACATACCAAATTTCATCAAAATCGGTCAATGCTAAGTGGCAAAAGTGCCGCGTACGGCGTACGGCGTACGGCGGACGGACGGCCAAATTTTTATTCGATTTTTGGATTCTACGTACCTTGAAACGTAAACCATCAAATTTTGAGGGGGTGTTAAAATTTTTTTTTCTTGGTCGATTCCAAAGGTTCATTATTGAAAATAATAAACCAAAAAATCAAAATCATCGAAAACAAAAAAAAAACTAATCAACACACAAAAATTTACAATTGTCAAGAAATTTTTTAAGACCGAGGACTAAAGTGAACGAAATCCAAGAGTGTCTCGATTGACGTCCGCACTGACAAATGTTGCGCTACAATGAATGAAAGAATTCCATTTTCGACGAGATTGAAGAGAGTCTGGGAATGCTAGACTACAACTCACCATATTTATTGCGACAATGAGTCAACGCAGCGTGGATGTAGCCGGGACCCAGCCAATTTTTCCGACACGCGAAGAGTCCCAATGCGTCTAGGTGTCTCTTCTTCTGTGCGTTCAGGCGAATCAAAAACGCATCGTGAGAACAATCTCCAAAGCTCCCTGGTTTGTGTAAAAAACCATACTCAACCGTAACCTGCCTTCAAAGTAATGCAGAAATCCTACAGCCAACTCCATCAAACTACGACTCACCATCCATACGCTGTCCATGAATTCACATTCAAAACATCCCAGAAGACTTGAAGAACAGAAGACCACCTGGCGTAAACCAACCAAACTTATTTTTGCTACTACCTCGGCTCTCGTTTCATTTTGATCAATTTTTAAATATTCAAAAGTTTTCAAATAAAATTGTCATGACGATAGCCGCCACTTCAGTTATAAATCAGCTGAATTGAGAGTAATTGAGCTCCGATCGATCAAGTTGTGAACTAATTATGACTGCTGTTTTAGTTTTTATTGTTGATGCTGAACTTTAGGAATCGGTTAAAACAAATTGGTTCAACTATTCATGGAAATTTTTGTTAAAATCTTGTTCCTTTAACGTTGAAAATAATTAATTAAATATTGGAATTGTGGAAATGCCAAAGTTTTTAACAAATTTAACGAGAGTTATTTTGCTTCCGAGTCCACCAAGGTAGCGGAAACATTATTTTCCAAGGTTAAAAAATAAGTTCTCCAAAATAAAAATTTCCACTCGCGTTTCACGTTTTGGACATTTTTGAAAAATGTTGGTTTCGTGTCTGTCATGAAATCTTTGTAACGTGCAAATTTATACTAAGTTATTGTTCGAGTTCGATGAAATTCCAGGGATTTTGCGGATTGGCGTGTAGACGGCTCCTATGGCAATAAAAGTCTCTGCGCATGCGCAAACGTAAAAACCTTGTTAGCCAAACTTGTACATTTGTCATCTGAATTTGATGACATTTTAAAGAGCTGTTCAGATTGGCGTGTTGATGGTCCCCTGGAAAATCATCGCCCCGGGACTGATAGTATCCAGTGCGAATGTGCTAACATCAATAATCCGAATTCGACAAAAATTTCATGGATTGTGCAGGTTGGCGTCTAGGTAGTCCCCTATGAAGACAGTGCAAGGTACTTAGACGCTGATGTTTACAAAACGCCTGTAAATCTGTTTTCTCATGTGCGATTGGTCGCCTGTAGATTTCTCATGGGTCAATCATGGCAGAGGGCGGTTGGACTTTCCTCATTACGTGAATCAGAATTCAAAATTGGGTACTTATTTATTGCGGCAATTTGTTACATTCATTTATTATTTAAAAAAAGTAATGCTGTCATGATGTGGCTTGTGTTTTCTCACCCCTTTACCTGGGGGCGCAAAAGAGTAATTTCACTGTCACACCCAGCTTATTATCTCCATAGTCCACTGCCACTAAGAAGGATTAGGGCGCAAGTGGTGACTACTTAAATGTACCATACAATGCTATGATGGGTGGGTTGAAGGTCACAACATGCCTACCACAGGCAAATTCGCTGTTGTGTTACATGATTTTCATCTCGATATAGACTGTTTTTAGTGGAATGAGAAACATCTACATTATCGAAAAGTTGTTCCCGACAATGATGATGACCTTTGGTCCTCCCGATCAAATAAATAAGTGATAATTTCTGTATCAGCTCCAAACTATCTCTCAGTGCGGATGTCTCCATATGGAGACGCGCTCGCCCCCAACCCCTGACGGGCGTCTCCATTTGGAGACGTTGAGAATGTGAGCGCTCCTGAAGTTTGAATCACTCGTAGTGGGGGTGAACAGCCTTGAGAAGGTCCCGTCCTGAGTTTACGGCTTCATTAGAGTGTGAACTTTGTGCGAGTACTTTTCGTTTGAGCCTGGACCTTTCATAACTACGCATACGAGGGGAAAAGCCTGAGAGGGTTTTTTTTGCAAAACCACCTGATTTTGGTAAGTATTTTATAATTGACATCACATCTCTAATTATGAAACGTTTATGGTAACATCTATTCACGCAGTTCTAACGATCATCACTACAAAAAGTGCTAAAAAGTAGTTATTTCTGGTATTTTCCCGTAGGAACCAACCCTCTTTTCTCTTATTCTAAACTTTTTTTGAATCATTCCAATCAACGATAAATTATTCTTTTGTAGATACACGATCTGAACAATGTCCGAAAACCACAAACCTGGCCCATCATCAGAGGAACCTGCTACAAATCTAGGTAAATGACTGGTTCATGCTCGTAAATTTGTTGCTGTAGATTCGTAGCTCTAGGTGTTATCAGAAGTTTTTGTTTATTGTCTGACAGTTTTGTTTTATTCCTATGTCTACCTTTTTTCTAGATGATGGAGACTTTGATTTGACTCTGGAGTCCGAAAACGACTTTGATTATTTACTGTTCCTATGAATAATTTTGTTTTATATAAAAATTATTTTTTTGTATAGTTCATATGTACTGAATGTATTTTTGAATAATACTGTTCTGTTTATATATACTGAATGTATTTTTGAATAATAATTTTTGAATAAAACTGTACTGTAAATATATTTTTACGTCAAAAATAATTATGTGTAAGTTTTTTTTTCTTTTTGTAGAGAGTATATATGTGGTGTAATGTAAGTGATATTTACCTACATTAGTTATTTGTACATTCAGTTATGAGGATTTTTGGTCAATTTTTTGTGTGAATAAAGTACTTACCAACTTTTTTTTGTGTTTGTTCATACCTACCTTATACCTTCCCTCACATTTTTAGTGTATTTCAGAATCGTATATATATTTCGAGAAAGGATTCTCTACATCAAAGAGTAGGGGAAAAATAAAAGAGAAAAATAGAAAGAATGGAAAATATTATATTGGGTTCGAAACATACAAGCTTTGGAAGCAGACTGATGCGTTTCTATCCTATCTCGCCAGTTAGCTCCTCAAACGATAGAAGGGAAGGGGACATGTGCGCATGCGCGCCTGGAAGGTTGTTCCCCCTCATCTGGTATCCAAGTCCTCCCTCGATTTTGGGAAAGAAATAGGTAAGAACGGGGGAGACCGCATTTAAACATATTCCGAAACGGCCATTCTGACCATTTCACGGTCCCACGTGAAATAAGATTTATTTAAAACTTATTTAAGATAATTTAAAATTTTAGATTTATTTACAATTTCAGATTTGGTTACAACAAGATTTATTTACAATATTTCATCAGCAAGCACCTAGTGCATTTAACCTAACAAGATTACACTAATCCTACCTAAAGGAGCTACTAACAATGACTGTTGGACGCATCAGGAAAAACAGGCGTAGACAGGCTTTTCGCACACTGTCGACCCCCGGAAAAAAAACCTAATGCGTCATAATATGATCTGCAAAAAAAATAAAAATAAAACCTCTGGCGAGTACTTATCTTAAAAATATCGCAAGTTTGTATTCCATTAGTTAAATTAAATATGGGGCCTGTCATTCATAATTTACAGTATGTAGATATTAATTTTATTTCAGAACATTTTTGTCGGTTTGTTTTGGGGCCGGACACAAATTATTGGCGGCGGCCTCCTTCTGAAAATTTCAAACAGGCATTAGTGGAATGCAAAGAAATGGACCTTGGGCGACGGAGTGACTTACCGACGTTAGCTGGCGGCGCCCTCAGACAAAGGGTTTCTCAAAACACCAATAGGTAGTACAAAAGGTCTGTGGCGTCACCCGCTCCCCAAGGCGAAGTAAACAGGTACACAGAATTCACTGAAGACGGATTGTGAAATAGTTTGTGTGAGAGAGAGAGAAAAAAAAACGTAGTTTGGGGCCTGGGGCATGAAACTTATACCTGCCAACCTAGGGCCAAATCATTACAATGTTGCCATTCGACCATCCTGACCAAACCTCAACTCGCCTTCCCTTTTGAAGTGATTTGGCGAGCAAATGCCCATGTGGCTAGTTTTTTATTTATTTATTTTATTTTTTTTAAACTTCTCGATTGACGAAAAATGTATGTAAAATTGATAAAATAAAAGAGTCGATTGTATGAAATATTGTATCAGATCCATTTAAATATCGATTTATCTTGTGATAAATAATGCGAGCACCAATAGATAATGGGTAAATATGAGAATAGGCTCCAAAAAAAAATTGTATGACAGATTCGTCAATAGAATTTAAAAAATTAGGAATGTTTTCAGTTCTGAAGACTTGAGTTATTTTTCTTTGATATTTTCATGAGTTTACTTCTTTGTCCTGTTAGCGGTCACGGAATCTTGCCGGCGTGCTACCAGGCAAAGTGTGGGTGTCCCACAAGTATAATAGAGAGTTCCTAGGAGATAGCGACCCTAAAAATACGAATTGTGGTATCTACTGTGTCTAGAGCGACCGAAGTGGAGGCTAACCAAAAATGGCGGCGATACAGACTCTAGCTTATCAAAATTCTTATCAGCTCGTTTTTCATCTGCACCTGCAAGTCACATTAACGTGATTTTAACTGTTTAGTTTACCTACTCGCGAAAAAAAAGTCCTTTTCCGAAAATTTTAAGAATTTGCTATTTCTGGTTTAATCTTTCTGCTGCTGTTTGGTTTATTCTCGAAAAAAAAGTGCTGATTGTGATAATTTCTCTAGAATGTCTCAAGTGGAAAATATTTTCTGACTACACTCCAGTGGCCTTTTGACAACAGTTTTTGAGTATTTAGTTTTTGAGAGCTGTTACTCTTCTTATGAAAGTCGTATGAAAGTATACCTATATGCACCTCTACAATATTAGTTAGTAGACTACTCAACATATTACCTGAAATATATTTGCTTTCTTTTTCATTTCTACGCCAAAGATGCAGTTTTCTTACTTGACCCTTTGACAGATATTCGTAATAGGTAGGTACGTATTATTAGAAGAGGTGGTACGTTTTTCAATTTTCAAATTACACCGACCACATATCCATGATCTAATGTTTTTTCCTCTAAAGAATAACGTTGGTTATGCCGTAGGAAAAGTTCGAATTTTTCGTAATTTACTTACGCTAACTACCTAGGAGTTGGGATATTTTTCATTTTTTTTCTTTGGTTTTTATGTTTGGGAAAACTATGGCTACGGGCACGATTAAAGTTCCAAATTGTAGCTGAGATTGCCTCCAAATTCCTCTCCTTATTTTTTGTTGAAATTAGTAGTTTAGCTAGTCGAAAACACGACTTTCAATAAACGCGACTCTAAATTTGCACTTTCAAGGAAAAATTACCTATTTTTGAATTGCTGTATTTCCGTAATTAAACTGTAAAGCTCCAGTTGGTCTAAACCAGTAACAAATTTAACCTGCTTTAAATAGTTACTGGGCAAAAAACTATTGAAATCATCACATTTTAGATGTTACAGTTGAAAACTGGAAAAGTGCAAGGTGGATTTAGCTAGTCAGGGTCGGAAAGGTAGGTTTATCCCCCAGACCGACAATGTAGGAGAAAACTGGTGGTTAGTGAAGAACGCTGAATAAATATAAAACATTTTACTTGATATTAAATTAACACAACTAACGAGTTCACAGTGTGCATTGACTCAGAGCAAACAGTAAAAGAACTTCATCACCCTCGTTAATCCAAGTCTAAAAATGTATCAAGGATTTGCATTTACAAACTTTCGTCACTGAAATGGTAATGTATACAACTTACATAAATCCAACTTAACTTAATTTCAGTGTGGAGAATCAATTAAACATCCAGTAGATTTTGATAAGACTCCAACTCACAGAGGAAAAATGTTTCCTCTGGTTACAATAGTGTTATAATCTTGGAAGGGTACTTCACGATACCACCAAAAGATACGATTCATCCCTATTGAGATAAGGAGTGGTATCTTTCCCACAGATAAATTTGTGGCATCTCCTGCCACCAGTGGTATCTGTTCGGTGATGTCTACTGCGCATGCGCATGAGGCAATAAAGTGTGGTATCTCAACGTCGCTATCTCCTAGGAACTCTCTATTGTGCGCAACTTGAATCAAAACTTGGGAATGTGGTCTTTCCCACCGTCGAAGTTTTTTTTTTTTAAGAGGTAACATCCTCTGAAATAGATAGAGCTCAAATAATGGTGGCCACATATCCACCTTGACTGTTTTCACAGCCCAAAAAATTCACCGGTGACGGTCACGGAATCTTGCCGGCGTGTCACACGGTGCCCTCGAAGGCGGTCACGGAATCTTGCCGGCTTGCCATACGAGGAGCCCTGGCAGCGTTCA
Source organism: Apolygus lucorum (assembly GCA_009739505.2). Classification (NCBI taxonomy): domain Eukaryota; kingdom Metazoa; phylum Arthropoda; class Insecta; order Hemiptera; family Miridae; genus Apolygus; species Apolygus lucorum. Next base: position 24,964,872 of record CM019176.2, read on the forward strand.
CGGAATCTTGCCGGCGTGCCACCAGGACAAATCTCTGGCTTTACATAATGCTACCGACCAGTGCCAGCCGAATGCTGACCCAGGCATATGCACATGCTTGCCACCGTCATGGGTCCAAGGGGGGTGGAAAAACCACTGTCTGCATGAGCAAAACAGTAATCCCACATAAAATTTGTTTGAGGCTCGTGGCCAGTAAATAAAAAATTTTTTTTTGTCCGATGGCGGTCACGGAATCTTGCCGGTTTGCCACTCGGAACAATATAAATAAATAAAATAAAACATTGCAATCCCCACTTGAACCGGGAGACGGCACCTATAGACGAATGCTCCTAGGAAGCACCGCCAAGGGGATAGCCATTGCCAACCTGACAACAGTCGCGAGGACCCCAGTCACCAAGCGACATAATTGAAGCTAATCGTGTCCAAGAGCAGGGTCGCCCTCTACGACGTTATCATAGGCAAAGGATTGATATCGTTGGCCACCGATAACAATCTGAAGCCTAAATGTCAAGAGTCAAGCGCAAACACAAACAAAAATTGAAAATTGAAAACATTAAACATTCCATGGAATAAAAATTTGTTATTAAAAAAAAATTGTTATATTTCGGATTCTGATTCAGTACCACTATCCTCACAAAGTTGTGGTATTAGTCCAATATCCTGAGTAATTTTACGTAATTTGTCATGGGCGTATTTTGCCCGTCTTTTTGTGACTATATGTTCGAGAGTGTATCTGTCGTTAGGTAATATTTCTACGACTCGATACATCCCGCGATATTTTGGACTACATTTTTGAGAAACGCGTGGTTCTACCTGTCTAACCACAAGGTCATTTTGCTCGAATGGAATAACAAGTGCCTTTGTTCCAGCAAAACGCTGAACTTCATAATTTGATTGTTTTTGAATGCTCTTATCAGCTATGTTACGTATTTCATCCAATTTTGAGCGCGTTGGTGGATCTATAATGTCATCCGTAGTTGGCATTCCGGGTACATGCGGTTTCCTCCCGGTTAATAATTCAATCGGGCTGAAACCTGTAACTCTATGTACAGTTGAATTTAAAACAAGCTGGATTCTAGAAGTTAATTGACGAACAGATTGTGGCTTAATATATTGCGCCACTGTTACCAGACTCGTAATGGTCGACATGAGACGCTCGACTTGAGAGTTCCCTCTCGGAGTGCCACTGGCAATGGCATGAATTTCAATATCATTCATATGACAAAAAGATACAAATGTATTGGCTGAATAGGACGCACCCATATCTACCACCACACGCCTGGGTGATCCAAAAAATTGAACTAATTCAGATAATGCATTGACAGCTGCTTTAGCAGTCAACGAGCGTGTATGGTGCAGCATAACATATTTTGTAAATGCACAAATTGCTACAATATAAAAATCTGGCGCTCCCGTCGAACCTGAAAGTTTGCCTGTAATATCTAAATGTACCGTATCAAATGGAACTGGATATTTGGGAATTGGGTGCAATTCAAATTGCTGCTTTCCAGATGGGCTCTTCGCGACCTTACATGTGACGCAGTTCTCAAGAAAACGTTTGATGTATTTTGACATGTGTGGAAACCAAAATTTAGTCAAAACCGCGTCCATGGTCTTTTGAAGTCCCATATGGAGCACCGCTTCATGGGCTGCATTTGTAACAGTCCATTTGTAAAATTTGGGGACCATAGGAGCTTTACGATTCAATTTTCTATATTGGAATTTCCTAAATAATATCCCATCTTTCAGTTCATACGTGTTGGCTAGATGACGTGGTAAGGTGTTGTTTTCTAATTGCTGTATTATGTACTTAATCTCGGGATCCTCTTGCTGCGTAACTAAGAGCCAATCCCCCGTGAGTTCGACTAAGTTGACCCGTTTTTCAAACAATTTAGCATGTTCAAAATCTGTGATTTTAGGTAAATTTGATTGGATAAGTCGGTAATCGGAAGATGTATGTGTCGGCGGATAATCGTCTACCGACGTTTCGAAAACATTTATGGCATCCTCAGGGTCAAGAACTGGATACCTAGACAGAAAATCTACTGTTTGCATTTTAGATCCGGGTCTATATCGAATTTCAAAGGTAAACATTTGTAAGTATGACCACCATCGCCTGACTCGAGGATTCAGGTGCTGTTTGACATACGACGCCTGAAAAGCCTGACAATCAGTAACCAGCGTAAAATCATGATATAATAGGAAATGCTCCCAAAATTTAAACGCTTTCACAGCAGCTAGCGTTTCCAGCTCAAATGAATGGTATTTGGCTTCGGCTGGTGTAGTTTTTCGACTGAAGTACCCTACTACTTTACGTTCGCCGTCTATAATATTAAAACAAATTCCACCGAATCCCAATTGTGAGGCATCACAAAATACCTCAATTGGAAATTCAGGCCGAAACAATGTGAGGCACGGTTCACTAGTCAGGTAGCTAATTATTTCCTGTCTGATTTTCTCGTGTTCAGGGGTCCATTTAAAATGAGTTTTTGGGGATGTTAAGGCATAAAGGGGAGCGCATTTTTGCGCAAATCCTGGAATGAACTGTCGGAAATACGAACATAACCCAAGAAAACTCCGCAATGAGGTAACGCTATGCGGGGGTGGCAAATCAGTAAGAGCTTTTATCCTAGCATTATGTGGACAAATTTCCCCATTGTGTACATGGTATCCTAGATAAGTAACTGAATTTTTCAAAAATGAGCATTTATCCGGATTAAACGTAAAACCAGCTCTAGTTAACACATCTAGAACAATTTCCAATCGATTAAAAGCGTCTTCTTTATCATCAGCTACAATTAAAAGGTCATCAATATAAGCTAAACAATACGTTTTTGATAAATCGCCTAGTGCATTCGTAATGGCCCGCTGATATGTGGCAGGGGCATTTTTGGTACCCATAGGCATACGACGGTACTGAAAATGTCCGTCTGGAGTTGAGAATGCCGTTTTGGGACGAGACGATTCTCCGACTTTTATCCCGTAAAATCCAGATGCAGCATCCAAACAACTGAACAGAGTTTGACCACCTAATCTTGCGATTTGATCGCGAATTAGCGGAATGGGAAAACGTTCTGGAACCGTTTCCGCGTTTATTTCGCGGAAATCAGTACATAAACGCCATTTCCCGTTGGATTTGGGAACCAAAAGAATCGGACTAGAAAAGGGAGATATGGAAGGCTCTACAATCCCAGCGTTTAATAAATCTTGAACATATTCGCGAACAGCTTCGCGATCTCTAGGATGCATGGGATATGGACGCTTATACACTATATGTTCTTCATTGAAAAATTTAATATTAAATTCAGTCGTGGTTACCTCCCGGCGGGGTAAACCACGTGTAAAACTATCCTGAAATTTTGCCAAAATTTGGCGAAGCCTTAAAATATCAGCTTCATTTGTCAAATTTGTATCCAAATTTTCTGTATATGGATTAAAATATTCCCCTTCACTAGCTCCGGCTGTAGATCCCTGAATAATCCGCGGAGCTCGTTCCATCGCGGATATAGATTCTACTTGCCTATCAACCATAGGGGTTAAACAGGGTATTGGCCAAATTTCCTCGCCTTCTGGTTCAAGGTCATGTTGAATTTTAGGGAGATTTTTCGCGGATTTTCGCTTTGATTCTAAATATCTAGATTTTAATTTTTGTTTTTCTTCCTTTTTCTTTTCAGTTTTAGTGAATTCATATCGGTCTGCTAAAATTGTCACACTTATCCCAGACTGTAAAACATCACGGCCTAATAGAATTTTATTCAGAGTGGTCCCTTCAGGGACAATATAAAATAACACCGGGATGTCAATATCATTAATTGTGACAACTGTAGAAATTTGAAAATCGGCAATAACTTGACCTTGACCTATCCCTGTTAATTTTACTGGATTTTTATATTTTAGGCCAATAAATTGAGGCAATAAATCATGTGATAAAAGAGATGCTTCGCTCCCAGAATCAAATACAAATGGAAATTCATTACCTTGGTGTTGTAGTTGACCAACTGGGTTAATGGACAGGACATTTACCCGTCTCTCTTGTTGTCCTTGGCCCTGCTGCTGAGGCTGGAGTTGAACCCGGTTCGGGTTCTTGAAACAGTGCGGCCAGTCGTGAGAAGTTGAATTGCATGTTTTGCAGAACCGCTTTCGGCCCGACTGCTGCTGAGGCTTCTGTGATTGTTGCTGTTGAGAATGTTGCTGTTGTTGGGTTTGCTGTATGCCCGAGGGGCCAGGGGTTGGTTGGCGTGATTGAAATGGGGTGTCTGAACGCCACTTTTTGAACTGTGGTTGTTGTCCAGGTTGTTGCCCTTGATGAGGCCTTTTCCATGGGCTCGATGGTCTTGGAGTCTGTAATTGACCACCTCTTGGAGTGAAAAAGGGTCCAGACTTGCCCTTCGTCACTTTTGAAGCTTTTACCTCTTTCAATAGGGCTACTTCTGTCGGACTGTCCTGCACATAGCACCATTTTCGAACGTCAGGATCGTGACGGGCGGCTATAGCTGAAGCAACAAGAACAGCACATTCGTCACTCGTTTTTCCTCGGAAGGCACCCCTAACCTTCACTATCTGATCAGTGATTAGCTTGGTTAAATCGCCGTCTTTGGGGTATGAGGTGATGGCCTGGTGTAAAGTCGCTGCGGCCGTATCGACGAGACAAAACTTCGCCTCGAACTGTTGCTGGAAAAGGGTCCAGGTGAGAGTGTCATCGACGACATCGGAAAACCACTCGGACGCAGCTCCCTTCATGGCGTCCGTCAACGCCAAAACCAAATCAGACTGGTTGGTTACCCGGTTTTTGACGATTATACTGGACGTCCTCAACCATGTCTTCGGTGCCACTGTTGCCGGATCGAACACCGCGAACTTTAGTCGGCCTTGCGTTGGTGGAGGATGGGAAATTCGATCAAGTAAGGCACCCAAAACTTGTTCCAAACCTGAGGCATCAGGTATTGGGGGCGTCAGCTGCGGGATTCCCTCCTCTGGGATTCGAACTTTTTGATAAAACGAAAGAAAGAAAAGAAAAAAAAAAAAGAAAACCGAAATTTGTGAGCGCGGAAATTGCTTATCCCACTTTCTGATTTCGAGAAAGGATTCTCTACATCAAAGAGAAGGGGAAAAATAAAAGAGAAAAATAGAAAGAATGGAAAATATTATATTGGGTTCGAAACATACAAGCTTTGGAAGCAGACTGATGCGTTTCTATCCTATCTCGCCAGTTAGCTCCTCAAACGATAGAAGGGAAGGGGACATGTGCGCATGCGCGCCTGGAAGGTTGTTCCCCCTCATCTGGTATCCAAGTCCTCCCTCGATTTTGGGAAAGAAATAGGTAAGAACGGGGGACCGCATTTAAACATATTCCGAAATATATCATCGACGGAAAATAGTAACAACTTCCGAAATTTCGGAACAAGGCAGTAGGGAAAAAAATGGGTTGTTGCGGGTTTGCATACCTTGGTCTATAACCCCTGACGGGCGTCTCCATATGGAGACTTTACCAAAAAACGGTAAAAATGAGTTTTTTCCATGAGTAAATGCTTTTACATACCATTTTCAGTCAAAATTGGGTCAATAATGCAAGAAGCTCAATTTCGAAAATTTCCGTCAGAGGCGTTTGTCTATGATTTGGCTCCCGCACTGAGAGTGCTATGATGGGTGGGTTGAAGGTGCCTACCACACAACATGCCTACCACAGGCAAATTCGCTGATGTGTTACATGATTTCCATCTCGATATAGACTGTTTTTAGTGGAATGAGAAACATCTACATTATCGAAAAGTTGTTCCCGACAATGATGATGACCTTTGGTCCTCCCGATCAAATAAATAAGTGATAATTTCTGTATCAGCTCCAAACTATCTTCCAAGTTGGAGCGAAATTGAGCTTCTACGTCATGATAAATTGATGTTTAAAATCAAGTTCGCATGTGCACAAACATTCGCCCTACTGTGAAAAAATTCGCGAGAAATCGTTATAACATAATTATATGGCACGAATGTAAAACTTTTGGCAGACATGGACAGTGTAAACACATAGTCACTTCGCTGTTTTAGATAAAAACAGGAATGAGGTGGCAAAAATCGAGGAATCCTCTAATATGGAAGACTGAACTGAAAAGGCGACAAAACCAGCCAGAGTCCTCTATTTGATTCGTTTTTTATTAGATACTCCGGTCCCGAAATGATGAACTCTATATTGGCTGAGAAGAAAGCTTTCGCCGACCCGCGACTTCTTGTGAAAAAGATTTAGCAGCATATTGGCACCGGATGTTCGCCTTTTTTCCAGTTCAGAAGCAGGCGTAATAATATCGAAGTATGAGGTCGGGTGGAGAAACTCAGCCGAGTCGGTGGAAGTTCTGGAGCTTTACAAGGATGACTGAGCGTGATTCGGGTCCCATTCTTCAGCCTTCCACGTTAATATTCCTTGCTAAGGCTTTGGCGACGGAATGTAATATGAGAGGGAGGATTTATGGGGGAAAAAGAAAGAGGTTGCGAAAAATGGAAAGAGAGAGTGCAACAAAGAAGAGGTGAAAGTGGAAAGGAAAGTTAACGGGAGATATATTGCTTGTAATGCCGCCGATATTTCGACGATTTTTCAGGGGTCTTGACCATCTTTGCCCCATCGAGATCAACAGAAAATTGATTGAAGTTTGCACTCTAGCTGGCTTACGTTTTACCCCATAGAATGTGCCTTCTGAGTATGGGGATAAGCCACTCGGTACGATCCTGAGTGGTTCCCTAAATCAACTAAATTGGATCATTAATCTGAATTGTATTGATACATACATTGCACATTGATATATACATTGATACATACAATATTATTGGAATTCACGAAGACGCTAGTACCTCTGGTTAGAGGCTAGTCCCTAAATTTAGTAAATTTCATTGACGGTGAATTTCAAATGCGAGTGAAAGTTGTGTGGAGGGAAATACAAAGGTAAACAGTCACGTACCGAATTTCTTTTAGGACATCTAAAACGTACTGCAAATGGACATTATGGTTTTGAAAAAAAAACTGCAAAAGTGATAATCTCACCTCTACCTTGAGGGATAGTGGTGTGGCTACGGTCGTTGGGGCGTCGTTGTTTGGTGGTGGACTTTGGACTGACCTCTGCGGGGGTCGTGGATTCAAGGCACAACCCAGGGCAGTGAAGCAATGGGAAGCCATGAGAGAAATCATCAGAACTAATTCTGATCTTCCCTTTGGAAGACAGCTGATGACGTCCGCGAGGCGGGAATGACAGTCGGACGAAACTCCAACCTGAAATGGTTGTTTATCCTCTACCTTGGTAGGCGGTGTATCAAAATCTCTCTAAAAACAAATCAAAATTAGGTACGAGTGCAAAGAAACCTCCTGCCAAGTTGGGTGAGCAGAATAGCTTCCTCGCATAAACAATGCTTATTATCGAGCAGTAACACTTATAAATTTCAACGGTTGATTTTCACCATCATGATACTGGTTTTTGTATAAAAACAATCAAAAACATGATTGTAAAGCAATTCGCGATTGATCATTGTTGATGATTTTTCATTCTTTCACTTACACGTAGGATTCTACCGTTATGATATCGATTATATCGATGTGCCTAGCCCTACCCTTCCCTCAAAATTTGAGCAAAATCGAGCTCAACAGAGAGAAATTGGTGTTTAAGTAAAATTACTTGAGCGCTTGTTAGTCACGTTACGGTTTGTCCGATGTTGATGGTATTCATAAGGGACCGACTTGAAGTTAAACTGCATCAACCCTGCAAATTTCATCAATATCGGGCCGATTTATTGACTGGTTATCGGTACAAGGATTGACCACATACATACAAGCCGGTACGAAACTGACTGTCTGGCACGAAATCAAAGTTGATGTTGTTTGTTGTGTACAAGTAGAAATCTCAACTCTTAAAAATTCAATCTTGTTTTGACCTGCTACACGAATACAAAGCTTCTTTAATTTAGATAGTTTGTGAGCAAAACTCAGCCACAAAAGAATGATTTGACAATGAAAATAACACAATTTGACTCAAATTCCTCTTGAGCCAGTCCGGGAGGTACTAAATGAGACGTGAAAGGGCTATTAGAATCTTATAAGACTTTTTTCGCTTTCTCACCAGCACGAACGTTGAGCTTGTGCAGCTGGTTAAAAAAATGTAATGAAAATCCACGGTTTTACCTTTCCCAACTGTTCCAGATTTCTCAAATTCTGAGGGTCTATGGTTGTGGGCTCAAATCAAGGGACAGTGTCCAATGAATTTCATTGCTGTCGGGTCGGAAGTGTCAGTAGGATCCCTTGTTACATGCAAAACCAAACAAAGCAAAGGGCAACCACGAATGGAAATCTCAGGCATTACCTGAGTCAGGCCCTGGAAGGGCAAATGTATGAATGCCGTCGCACCTAAAGGACCATTTGCTATTAGGGGTATGCAGGCGATGTAACTACTGTAAATATGGCTGGAACTGCAGGGTCAGCCTAATATAGTCGAAGTTATGCAAATGGTGATCAGGTGCATGAAAACACATTTTTTGGAGCTGGCGGCACACAAAACAGAGATGGTTGTTTTCATTCGAAGGCGTAGCACTTATTCTCACCATCCTGTCGTCGATGTTGGATGCAGTAATAGATTCGAACCCAGCAGTAAGGTATCTTGATCATGTCGGTTACAAAAATTGCTTCCTTGGTAGACTCGGAAGCAATATTCTGCTTCGGATGCGATTCTTCTACAGTTCTTGCCAAATGGTCACATTTCAAAATTACCTTGACAGATCGCGATTATTTAGTAATCTTGGATGAATTTACTTAGGCAAACACTGATGTCTGACGTGAAACTCGTTAATATTGGCGAAGGTTACTCGTACCTTTCTCTTCTCTACCTTCTAGATTTAAGCCGCTTTCTCATCTCACGTCTCACCTCATTTTCTTCAACCTTCGCTTCGAAGGGAGGCGGCGCCTAAGAACGAAATTGAAAACGGTATTTACCCAGCGGGGGCACCCCTGCCAAGATGCCACCATACATGATTTCCCCGTGGAACTGACTCCGTTTTTATTCCACGAAATGTCTTCGCTCTCAATTATAACTGGCAGATGAAAAAAGAAGGCCGGATACTCTGTCGAAACGAAGGGCTAAAATGCTACATCATTTCCCGTGAAGGGAAGTCAAGCCTCGGCTTTGTTGTCAAGTATCACACAGAATGAAACAGAAATATTTTTGTTTTACTTTGAGCGAGAGAAGTGAAGCAAATATGTACGAGTGAAATGTTTCATTTTTTAATTAACCAACATTTTCAATTACAACTCAAGAAAAAACCTTCTGCTTGGGTAATTTACCGTTAATGTGTTGAAAAAAGTATCATTAGTATAAAATTCATCGTTTTATGTTTTACCTAATTCGAAAGAATCGAGGAAAATGAATGATACGGATAATTTTATTTTTAATGACATTTTCTCCTTAAAAAGTAGCAGCCCTAATAACTAAAAAAACTAATTCACGTTTTAGAAAGAATTTGAAAAATCTCAATATTATGTGTTCAAAGACTTGCGATTCAAAGTAAAAGTTGCTCGATGTTGGTTCTACATTTTGCTTCTGATTCTACCATAATATGGTAGAACCATAATATGGATATACCATAATAGATATACCATAAGATATACCATAATATGGATTCTACCATAACATATTATATTATGGATGGATTGTTTTCACTTTTCAGTTGAAAAAAAAGTTTTCCTGAACTATTTTGATTAGATGTCTGTCTGTCATGAAGTCCTCGTAAAGAGCAAAACTATACGAAGTTATTCCCGAATTTAATGAAATTTTCAGGGATTTTGAGGGTTGGGGTGAAGAAAGCCCTCCACAAAAAATTCATTGCCTCCTCCTCCGGATTGATTGTAGCCTTTGCACATGAACAAACGTAAATCCCTTGTAACAGCCCTTGTGTACATTTTCCACCAGAGTTAGATGAAATTTCCAGAGAGCTGGGTACTTAGAGATTGTTGTTGTGAGATTATGTACTGTGAATCGGATCATAATACAATCGGGTTATTGCCAAGTGGGAGCAAATACTCTCCATGTGTAGTGGGGGGGGGGGGAGGGCACAGTTATACTTTTCTTATCAGGAGCACGTACTTTCCTTGAACAGGAAAAATACCCAACTGGTCCTGTGGAGAAAAGTACTTCCTGTAGAACAGGAAAACAGCTCACCCAGTAAAGTAACGTTTTTAGGGGTCGAAAATAGAAAGTAGAGGTTTGGAGGGAATTAGACGAGACGGATTGGAAAACCAGCTACCCTCTGGTTAGATTATTGGCCCTCATTGGCCTTCGAACAAACTCTTGACCTTCTATCTTTCCTATTTTGGTTTATTATTTCCAATAATAAACCCTTTTTTCCCCTATTATTGGGACGGGGCCCAATAGCCACCCTTAGCCACTTAGACCGTAAAAAAATAAACAATAAACATAAACCATAATAAACCTTTGGAATCGCAAAAAAAAAAAAATACCCCCTCAAAATTTGTTGGTTTACGTTTCAAGGTACGTAGAATCCGAAGATGTAATACAAATTTTCCCACCCGTCCGCCGTACGCGGCACTTTTCTTAGTTCCCATGGACCGATTTTGGTGAAATTTGGTATAAGGGCTCCATTTGAGGTCTTGTTGTGCCCCAAAGCGTTTGGTTGTTGCTTTTGGTTCTAGTCACTTCTTCGCTTCTAATGGGTAACAAGTTGAGAAAAACGTGTTTAAAACGCCCTAGCTTTTGACATGAAGGTATTGTTTTTTCATCAATTTAAAATAGAATTGAATTTTTATAATCTAATGAGACTACCCAGAGCTCTGTAGGAACAGCCGTTTGCTCCCTATGAGGGTTGTTCTTAGAATAAATCAAAAACACCAGTGTGAATCGCAAAAGAGGTTTAATCTCTGTTGAAATTGTACCCAACCAAAATGCGATAGTTGTTCGTTCCTTCGAGTTGTACTTAGTTTTGCCTCCTTAGCAACCAGTATCATATTTCTTAACGAAGGAACCCACTACTCCCTATTTCTTCCAATTGAGTGTGAAGCATTTATTTCTTCAAAATAAACTTGATTGTTGGGTAGTACTTGATAGTTGGTAGGTTGTGACAATGGCAAAGCCGTGATGTTTGCACACGAGTGATCTATATAGAAAAATAATAACCTTTATATAATAATTTGCAGCGTTTGTTTACAGAAGCATTTTACTAATTTGGTTCTAAATTTGTACAAGATTTTATTAATGGAAAAGTTTTGGTATCATTTCCAATTAATTTAATTAATAATTTTGATGAATTGTTCTGTTACAGAGATCCCTGGTGTGAATCTGCACTGCTCGCACCCTGAAAGCATCTCCGGGTGCAACGTTATTTCTGGGCGGTGCGTCTGCAGCACCGCCCGCGTCTGCTTCGGCGACAGCTCGCCCTTCACCTTCACCAACCTCATCGAGTGCGACATCAACCTCGACCTCATGAAGGAGCACGCACGACAACGTGATTTACAAGGTAGGTGCAGTCAAAATTTCAATTGATATACGATACTCGAAACTGCAGAGGGAATTCGGTAAGAGGATAGTAAATCCATAGTTTGTTGCCTTTCTTAATTGACAAGGTTGTTGGTGAGGGGAGGATAAAGTGCGGCTTACCTCAACTGCTTGGGCCAATAGATGTAGCCACAGTAGGAATGAAAACCTACCATATCTCTACTACCAATGTGCTTACAAATTATAGCAAAGGTAAAACTTATAACTACTCTTAACCAAAGCTGTGCCCGAACCTAGTAGTTTTATATGTCCATAATTTATTTTTATTTTCCTAAACCACACTCGTTGTTAACAGTGTCCTGATGATGCCCACGGGCGAAAGCATGCTGGTTATGAAAATTAAACACCATGAAAATTGAGGAAGAAGGAGAAACATATTTTTATTCAAAATAAAATAATACAAAATAGTTTTGGAAAACATACAAATAGGATTTGGCATTCTGCCGTCAATCCGGGTCTGCGCACTTTGTCCGTTAGTTACAACTTATATTTAACTTACTGCTAGTGCTTACTTAAGTACTAAATGTACAGAGGTTCATAGAATAGAAAGTAGAGAAAAAAATTTGAGATTTTAATAATTTCGAATATCTATATATCTATATTTTAAAAGTTTCGAATATCTCGTCCTGTATTAATCAATCTTAGTATAAACTTCATTTTTCCTTAACATATAAAATTAAGAAATTATTAGGTACTTTTCTGTAAAGTTTCTGTATTTGATGGCCTCATTACAACAATTATAAAAATTCTTTAAAACCTCAACGTTGGTGCTGTTTAACATAGCCACCACCTCAGAACCCTCTAAATATTTTTTTTTTTGCAAATGCCGAACTCTAAATTCTGAAATTATAGGGCGTTTGCATAAAAGTCCGCCGCACTTTATCCTCCCCTCACCAACAACCTTGGATAGTAAATCGTTTGGCCAACTAAAGTCTGGATTGAAAGAAACACTTTTATCTTATCAACTCCTAGAATTTTGTTACATCCCTATCAACAGGAAAAAAGTAAAGTAAACAACCATTTCAAGTTGGATTTTCGTTCGACTGCCATTCCTGGCGTCGCGGACGTCATCAGCTGTCTTCCTAAGGGAAGATCAGAATTTGTTCTGATGATTTCGCTCATGGCTTCTCATTGGCCTCACCGCCCTGGGTTGGGACGAGGGGGAACTGCGACCGACTTGCCTGAAAATATGCTCCGAGGTGAGCCTCGAACTCACGGCCCCTGCAACCGGTCCGAGTCTCGTCTCCAGAGACACATGCCGTAGCTTGCTCGGTCAAAGCTGACCCCCCCCCTCCTATCAACAGGAATCTGGTCGACCAGAGTGAGTTAAAAGTAGTAAGTTCGGCTTATTGTTACCGGTGGTGATGTTTGGTTCAATTATTGTTTCTCGGAGTAATTTGAGCGGCAAATCAACTTTTTCCCAGTAAATATGAAGAAATGGAATTCAGATCTCAGTATTTTTGGAAATCATTGGTCTGTTGCGTATGCGATGATGCCAACTTATTTCCTGTTCAACCTATGAATAAGTTAAATGCACCTTTAGATCACCGAAGCTAGACAATCAGACGATAGATCAGCACTTGGATGAACAGCAGATTCTATGCGGGATCACATGTCCCAGAATTGTTTGGATTGGGACGAAGACGATTTCCCTTCCACGCAAAGGAGTGAGGCGATAAGGAAAGATAAAATTCGCCGATTTCTACTATTTATCTCCTATTGACTTTTTGTAGCATAGTTTCTTTGGGACTATAGGGACTTCTTTACAGTTATGCGAGTGGGAGCGAACGAAAAAACTATCTTATATTTATCGGTAGAACTATCTCATGTTCACCTTGGAGAGCTTCTTTGGTACCTCAGGCTTAGAGAGTCATAAAGCTATCTTACCTCCTGTAAACACTCCGCAGATCAACACTTCTCTGATGGGAGTTGAGTGAGTATATCAATGAGGGGGTATCAGATTGGCATCTCCTTAATTGGTTAAGTAACTTTAACGTTAAGTAACAGTTCTAACCTACAACGAAATTAGGAAGCACATTAAGAGTCACGCAATCGCTAGGGGCAAATCGTCTAGTTTTTCTAATACTACTACGCAAGGTAATAAGGTATGAGATTAGGTATAGATAAGGTATTAGGTATGAGATTTAATACTGTACGAGTTATTTTGAGGTTAGGTAATTCAAACTCGTTAGTTCTCGATGTTTCGGCCGTTTATCCAGTCATCTTCAGGGAGGTTCCAGTCGGAGAGATAGAATTTCCAAACAACAAGTAGGTAGTCAGAAAGGTAATACGATATGGAGCAGTTAATTCGATATGCTTCAAATAGGTAATATGATATGCTTCAGTGTTACGGAGCTTGCGAAATGTCGGAAACTAACGAGTTTGATTGGCGGAACCTAAAAATAGACCCAAAATAATTCATTCACAGTATGAAAACGGGGTATATCAACCACCTGCAATGTAATATGCAGGGTGTCCTAGAGGTTATGGTCCACCCTCCGGCAATTCCGTATCTAATTACGTAAAAAATGGGTCTAACGCCATTTTTCATATTTTTTTGTAAAAAATTCAGGAAAAATACTTTCGCGCAAAAAATTTTTAAAACCCCGAGTGTGGCACATGTTTTGTCATTATTTTTTGACGCTAAATCACGTGGTGAGGTCCTTTCTTTGATTTCATCGTTATTTTTCCAAATTTAGAAGGAAAAATTATGTTTTTCGGCTTTATTTTCCATCCCTCTTCCGCAACACGGGCTGGGGACCGGCTATGGCGGGATTAAAAATAAATTCCTCACTTCTAAATTTAAAAATTTTTTTTGAAAAGTAGGAAAATGTTGGTTAAGTAGGTACTTACCTACTTTAATTTGAAAAAAATAAAAAAGCTTCTCATCTAACCTTTCTAACCGTCTTTGACCAGTCGGGTGCCGACCCCCAACCCAAGGTGAAGAATGATAAGACATTCATTTTTATTATTACTTTTTTTGAGCTTTTATAACTTTTAATTTTTTTTAAAGGTTTTTAGAAGAGAAGCTTTTTTATTTTTTCACATTGAAATAGGTACGTACCTACTTAACCAACATTTTCCTACTTTTCAAACATTTTTTAAAATTTAGAAGTGAGGAATTTATTTTTAATCCCGCCATAGCCGGTCCCCAGCCCGTGTTGCGGAAGGGAGAGGAAAAATAAAGCCCAAAAACATAATTTTTCCTTATGAATTTGGAAAAATAACGATGAAATCGAAGAAAGGACCTCACCAAATGATTCAGCGTCAAAAAATAATGACAAAACATGTGCCACACTCGGGGTTTAAAAAAATGCACTTTTGCGCACCCTGGTCACTTTGCACGCGAAAAGTACCAGTTGCGCGCAATGAAAAAAGTCGGTTCGGGTATGAATTTCTCTTGAAATTTGACGTAGAATCTAAATCTGCAATAAAAAATGGGGGTTCCTATTTGAAAAAACAAAGTTAGTGTCAATTGCGCGCACTTGCGCGCAATTTTTTTGCGCGAAAGTATTTTTCCTGAATTCTTTACAAAAAAATATGAAAAATGGCGTTGGACCCATTTTTTACGTAATTAAATACGGAAATGCCGGAGGGTGGACCATAACTTTTGGGACACCCTGTATACATTATTGTACATTACCCTTCATTCATATCAGTTTCAACTAAATGTTGAAGACATTTTGCTTCCGAGTTTATCATGGTGGTGGAAGCATTACTTTCACTTTTCAAGGTTGAAAAAAAAATGTTCTCCAAAATCAAAATTTCCACTCGCGTTGTACTTTTTTCAGGCCTTTCGGAACAATTTCGGTCCATGTTTGTCTGACTGTGTGTCAGTCTTGAAATCCTTGTAAAAAGAAAAACTATACGAAGCTATTGCCAGATTTAAATGAAATTTTCAGGGACTGTACGGATTGGGGTGTAGATGGTCCCTATGAAAATCATCACCCCGGACTGATACTAGCCACTGCGCATGCGCAAACGTCAATTCCTTGTCACCTCCATAACTTCTACATGACCCCTATGAGGAAAGTGCTAGGTACTTTATAGATCATGTACTACCCATGCATCGGACCATAATACAATCGGGTTATGGTACGAGGAAGCTATGTGCCACACCCACTTGGCAGACTTTTTAATTAAATAAGTTACAACTTAATGTTGACAATAATTTCAATCTGTTCCAAGGTACACTTTTTTAAATTTTAATACATTTTATGATTTCCATCTGATTAAGTAGTACAAACAGAAATTTTGATACATTTGAATCATTCCGACAATAAGTTGAACTCGTGAAACAATTACGTTACGACTAATGTCAGGCTTTCCCACTTACTGGTATTTTATTTTAGCCACTAAATCTCAATTTTGTTTTAATTGAGTATCAAATTATACCTAATTTTTCCTGATAGTCTTTTTTATTCTTTTGTTTCAGGATTAGAAAACGGGTTACCAATAAGCCTCGCAAGCTAGGAGAATTCGAGACGTGCAAAACGCAAATTACTGTGATATTGCAAATTGTGTATGTATGCTACTTTTTGTACCTATTCATAATTTTATGGACGACTGCTTCTTTTCTCTTCACCAAGTGCAAATATTGTAATATAAAGAAAAAAACCATAGATGGATCGGAATTTTTCAATTGACGTATGTTTCTTTTCTTTGTCAACTCTTAATCGTTGTGAAATTTCGTCCTTTCACAGTAATTCCCATCATGCACGCTATTGGTAAACCCCTTTTCCAGCCAAAATTTAATGAAATGAATTATTGGAGTGAAAAGTGTGTACATAAAAATATCATGGAAAGTTCAAAACTATGATGCGAAGTTCAAATTACGTTATGTTTATGACATTCTAAATGCATTTAAATGTATCAAAGTATATATTATTGTAATAAAATTCTGCTTAATGTTAGATTAATTTTTATTCTTGTCCTTGGAACAGACTGGATAAAAACTTAGTTCAGGTTTTAATACAGGTGATAGTTTCGAAATCCCAGAAGTTTTTCTGGATGTTTTCAAAGATCATTGTGCAGATTTACTTATTATTGTACAGATCTACTAGATTACAAGAGATTATTTGAGGTACGATTTGAAAACAAATTTTTGTTATAGGATGTTTATTAATTTTTCTCGAAGGAGTCGGACGCGTAATTTATTGTACAAGTAAGTTAGGTAAAGTAAACAACCATTTCAAGTTGGATTTTCGTTCGACTTGAAAAAAAATTTTCTTGGTCGATTCCAAAGGTTCATTATTGAAAATATTAAACCAATAATAAATCTTTGTGTAATAAATTACAGCGTTTTAATATATAGGTAGAATACGGGGAAAATAACCTACCTAATTCTCAAACTCCCTGTATTTGAGACATGTGTCTTATCTAGGAGGGCACATACAGTAAAAAGTTTCAATTGATTTTTTTTTTCTCAGCAGTAAAGAACGAAGATGCTCCTAGATTAGCGGTAAGTAGTAAAAGCTTCCATTCTCGGGACAGCAGAAAAGCTGGTTTTCGAGGAAGTATTTGTGTAGGGAAGGAGGAACGAGGTCTGGTTGGGATGAAAACGATTCGTCGACCAACTTGCCGATTCACCGCATTAGCTTCTCCGGTTCCTCTTCAGGCCTTCAGAAACCCTCCGGACTCTTTTGTAATGATTTATTTAAGAGGTAGCTACGACCGCAATATAGTTCCGTCAAGAACACTCGGGTTTTCAACTTTTCCGCTCCGATCTTCTGAATATACATGTCCGGACATGTTTAATGCATTTCCTTTTTTCATCCCCCACCGCTCGCAACTCTTCGGTCTGTTACGATTGTCAAAAGCTCCTTTTTCCTTAGGTGGTTCCTCCGATTCTTCGAGATCTTGATCGCTGATCAATATTTCTTTTTTTCATGAGGGAGCGAGAGAAATCACCATTTTGTTGGGGCGTTAGTAATTGGAGAAGTTACGTAACCCGGAAGTCGAGAGGCGGAATTCGGAGATCTCATTGTGATGTTAGTCGTCCGGGTGCGACTGACTGTAAACACTCCATCCCGCTTATATAGTACGCATAAAACAGCGGATCGACGGAGCACTTCCAAATTTACAAGAGTTTGGAGGGTCTCTCAGTACCCTGTGGTCGTGAAAACGTGAACCAAGGTGATTATGTACTTAGTTAATTTCGCGCTTAAATTGGAACGATTACTTATTATGGTGTAATCCATACTGTATGTAACGAGGTACTGACGAGGAACTCAACAGCGAACTGTTGTAATTGAACTAACTCAATGAGAGAATTTCATGTTGGACGAAAAAAAACCTACAAGCAGACCCTAATGAAGTGCACACAAATTTAACTGCGATGAAAAGAAGAATCATCAGCTGCACGAATTACGGGCCAGGAAGCAGGTTGCACCGATTATTTATGCCTTACCATACACTATTCAATAATTATTATACATTAATTATCACACGAACCATATATTAATGAGATTTGCTCACGAACCCCTAAGACTAAGATGGTACACACCCGATCCTGAAGTAAATAAGAAGATGACCCCTTTGTTGGGTCGCTTACCCCTCAAATCCCCCCTCAAAATTTGTTGGTTTACGTTTCAAGGTACGTAAAATCTGAAAAGCTAATAAAAATGTTGACGTACGTCCGCCTTTCACGGCACTTTTCTTAGTTACCATGATCCTACTTTGATGAAATTTGGTGCATGGGCTCTATTTGGGATCTAGTTGTGCCGCGAAGCTTTGGTCGAGTTCAGCCACATCCAAGAGTTGAAAAATAAGGGTTAATAGGCATGTCAGATTCTTTAAAATGAATCGATTTAAATCGAATCGATCTTTTAGAAATAAATCTAAAAAAATCCCATCGATTCTTTCCTAAAGTATCGATTTTTCAAGAATCGATCCTTCTTTAAGCAAAAGTATCCTAACAAAAAGCTCGAGCTAAATTTTAATGCCTAACTATAGAAAAGTTTACTCAAATTTTATCAAGTTCCAAATAACCAACTACCCGTATCTTTTATATTGATGTTTTTTTTTTCTTGACAATTTATGTCAAAAAAGATGTACCTTAGTACTAGGTACTTAAATGACAACCAATTAATTTTTCTTCATGAACCTTCCATTAATTATATTAATGGGGATAATTGAACGACGTCATGAATTATAAGATCCATTATGATGGGTGGAAGTGGTGGTGGTGTTTCTCATTTTTTGGGCAGGTAGGGGTACTTTCACATTATACGGGCGCCACTTATATACATCGCGCTGCGGTGGTTAGGTTATCGTAATTATGTTCTTAGGACTTTCCCTTGTTTCGTAACGAATCAAACTATACCCGATGAGCCATACTTTCGCCGC